>VWYN01017889.1:0-25075 GCA_013400075.1 Hippolais icterina | reverse complement strand
TTTTTTTTTTTTTTTTTTTTTGGGTTTTTTTTTTTTTTTTTTTTTTTTTTTTTTTCACTAACTCAGGCCCTCTTTTATGCACTCTGCAGCCTCTAGGAAATAGAAGCAACCCAAGTCAGAGGGAAAGTGTGCTGGCACGTGGGATTACAGCTTGTCATCTCATATGGTTCATGTGGCATTTATCACCAGCAAGAAAAAAAAATGGAGGAAAAATAAGGCATTGCTAATAGGCATCTGCACTGCTGTGCCCCAGGGTTTATTTCCTGCAAGAAACTAAATTAGAATCTTGCAAAACCTGGATATTTCCAAAACCTGACATTCAGGAAAGCAAACCACCCTCTCTTCCTCACTGCAATCCACTCATAGCCATGGATTTCACTCTGTTTGGGTCCCTGTTTAAGCCCATTGAGGTCTGTCAGGCTGTACTGACTGGGGAACAGAAGAAAACAAGAAGGATCTGGTTTGTTGGGTCAAAGGCCAGAACAGGCTGTGAGTTTTCAGACACCTGTCTTACCAAAAGAACGTTTTTAGCATAAGTTGGGGATTCGCAGCCCTTAGAGCATTGCCAACCACTTTAGTCATGCCTTGGTACTTGGTAAAACAGAAAGGAAACTATTATAGCTATTTGCATCCCCTCCATAACGGGAAAACAACCCTCCTATTGCTAAGTGACAGACTGAGTCAAGCACTTCCTCTTTAGTGAAAACTTTATTAGATCTCAGCATGGTTACAATTTTGGAAATTGCTTTTACAGAGTTTTATGAGTTTTGGAGCTAGAATTTAATGCCATTGTCTTTTAAATTTAATCTTACTTGAATTACATTTAATTGGATTGCTCTGTGGTGCTTACTTGCACATGAGCAGTTCACCATTTTGCTATTTATTCACCCCTTTGCAAGCAAGGCACTCACCCTCCCTGGTGCAAGCCCCAAATACAGAGCAGTGGGCATTCCTGCCCCACAGGGTGACCTTCAAATCCTACAGAGCTGCAGTGTTTGGGGGTTTTTTGTGATTTTTTTCTTCCTTTTCAGACATACACACTAGGTAGGCTCTGCAGCCACAGCTAAAGAGAATTGCCTGTGCCTCACACACCTCTCTCTTTGCTCAGTGTCTCCCAGCACTATCTGAGATGAGGAAAACCCCATCCTGCCTCATTTACCTCCTACACAATTCCCCCATCTCCTTCCCAGTGAGCGACCCTTCACTTCCTCCATCACACAGCCCTTGCCTTGCTCCCCTTGTCCTGCTTTCTCTCTTCCACACTCCTGCCATCAGTGCAAAATTAAGTAACTGCCAATCACTGCCACGAGTTTTTCTGCAAGTTTAAAAAATCCCACTTTTGGATCCGGTTAGGAATAAGCAAAATGTGAATAAATTGGTTGGATATCTGCATTGCTCCAAGCCTTGGGCTGTTGTTCAGAGACACAAGAAGATTGTAACCCCCATGAACTGCAGCGTGGTGGGGCAGAGAAGGTGAGCAAAGCATCCACTGCTCTTACACAGCTCACACAAAACCTCCATGAATCACTCTTCAATTCCTTGATCGTTATCTCAGGGTATAATGCAAAATGTCAGCAAGTAATTTGGTCTTTCCCATGTTTAATTCACTCAATGTAAAAACCTCTCATCCCAGTTAGCAAAATCAAAGTGAAGCCAACAATTCTCCTCGAGGAGTGCCAGGAGCCGTGCCTTGCAGACCTTCACCATCTTCCCCTCTCCCACACTAGTGGCAGACAGGCAGGAGTTTATTAAAAGATCCCAGAGAAACCCATCTGAAGCCTGGAAATCCAGATTTCCAAAGAGCTCTTAACCTGAATTTCCCAGCGTGGCACAAGAGCACATTTTTCTGCAGCCTGGTATGTTGGTGACCCCATCACTGGGACAGGAGCAGAAGGCAGCTGTGGTGGCTGCTCTCCTGTGGGTCAGAGCAGTATCAGAGGTGTCATGGGTTGGGGACTTTGCTGTTGTGTTTGAAGGATGCTCTTGAAGCTGATGGGTTTCCCCGTGGCCTCTCATCATTGTGCATTCACCTCCACTGCTCTAAACCGAGTGTGCAACAAGAAACTGAGAGGATTTGGCCCTCAGGATATTTATTAACAGAATTAGGAAAAAACCCACTCATTTTCTGAGGAAACAGACAAAATTACTTCACTCATTCTTTTCTCCTCTTTGATCTCTCTAAAAACATTGGTGATTACCAAAACGAGTTTAGGATGGTGCAATGTTATCTGGCTTGGTTTAGCTGAGCCCTGGGCATGGGAAGCAGTGCACAGAAGTAGCTACTATTTTTTTTTTTTTTTGCCTATATAGTCTGTCTAAACATCTTGTTTCAAAATTTTACTGTCAAATAGATTTCCCCCTCTCTATGTATGACATCTGACAAGCAGGAAAGCAGTACACCAAGAGAATTTCTCTTTGAGAAAAAAAAATCACTCAGGGATCCAAATGGTAGAGCAGAGTGTAGGAAGACAGGGGGGGCTTAAAACCCCTCATGTAACAGCACCAGCATGATGCCTCCTCTCATCTTGCAGATCTGCAGGGGTTGTCTGCACCTGAAACACCTCATCTGCTCTCCACCAGGCTCTGAAGCCAACTCCAGCCCAGCATCAGCTGGTCAAAGGTTGTGGAAAAATTTTTTTGAAGAAATCATGTTGATTGAATAAGCAAGAATCATCTGAGGCATATTGATTACCAACAGCATGCCTGAATTCTTAAAAGCCTTTTACTTGAAGATCAGTACAGAGCGTGTCCAGAGATGTTTCTGTCTTTAATGCAATCATCTTTGACTTCACAAAGAATACACAATTCATAAAATAAATGAAGACTGCCTAGGACCTGGGCTCTTTTACTTAAGGAAGGCATTAGAGATTTCCTGCACTCTTTTAGGTCAGACCTCCAGTGCTAGCATATAATTTTCCCTTCCTCTTCCCAGAGCCCAAAGGGGAGGGTGCCCGCTGTGCTCTTCACACTCACAAATGTCAACTCTGCTTTTTCTTAAAGCATTGCTGCTAAACCTCCTATCATTTTATTGTCATTTGTATTTTGCCACTGAATGTTACAATTTTGCCAGGCTTTGAAACCATTTCATAGGAGCAAGTTTCTCCCTCTCTCTCTGTGTCAAGGGGATTCTGCATGAAGACTTTTTACAGCAAACCCATTGACTACAGTGCCCCATAAGAAGGGAGTGAAGATCAGTGTCCTGGTGCCATGCAAAGGGTGACTGAGAGGTTATATTCCATGTCCCTCTCCAGAACTGTGCCTTAAGAGATCCTGTCCCAACCTGCAAAGGGTGACTGAGAGGTTATATTCCATGTCCCTCTCCAGAACTGTGCCTTACCAGATCCTGTCCCAACCTGTAAGCAGGAGCTGCACATCAGGGTCAACCCTCCAGCCCCCCACTTGTGGGGCACTGTTGGGGCATAGGCAGTCACTCCAGTGGAGTGGAAACCACTGAGCCTAAAGCAGTTGTTCCACCCCAAAAGTATCCATGAACAAAATTCTGGGGTTATCTGTGCAAGACCAGACTCAGAGTAAGGCACAGCACCTGCTTTAAAGCTGTTACCCTCTCCTGTCCATCATTTTCTTTTGTGTGGGGGCTGATGCAGTGGGGACAGAGGATGGTGGGAGGAGATGGATCCTCAATGCTCTGCAGCCTGAGCCCTGCTGCAGCTCACTCCTCTTGGATTTCACTGCTTTCTTTCAGCCAAAAATGAAGATGTCTTTAATAAGCCAGAAATTTCATTTGTGCTTAAACATGGAAAATCACATTATTAAAGGGCTGCTTCAGTACAAATTGCTTTGACTTTCTTTGGTGCTGTCATAGAGTTTGGGCTAGGTTCTGCTTTTTTAAAGGCACCTGGGGAGAAAAAACCTGTATAAAGCTGAAACCCAAATCTTCCCTGGGGCCCATCACCAAAGCCATAAAACAACATTGATGAAGTAACTCATTCCTTTTCCCCAGACTCCTGCCTCAGGATTGCCTTGGCGCACTCAGGTTTCTTTTTGTCCAAGTGAGGCATTTCTTTCCATTAGTAAATCAGCTGAAGACTTTCCTGGGACAACAAGCTCTTGTTAACAGGACAGGGCTTCTCAGGCCAGGGCTGCCAACATGCTACTGGGAGTGTCAAGGGCTAAAGTGCTCTGCAAGTGCTGCAGGCTCACGTATTTCCTAGCACAGCTGCTGCCCTGGAGAAGCAGGGGAGCTGCTTCTGTGGGGGCTTTGTCTGTCCTGGCAGCAGGTTTATTTCTTCTAACTACAGAAGGGTATTTGCTGCACCTGTGAGAGGTGCTTAACCTGCTGTGTGTTATTCACCCTCCCCAGCAGCCACTTTAATTTTGCTATGAATGAAAAATCAACATGTCCACATAAATATTCAGCCCCACCTGCAGAGGCAGATAGTGACCAGACACTGAAGTCATCAAGTCAGTACAACTGAGTTGTGAAAATTTGCTGTGAAAAAAAATCCCAACACTTTCTCTTCTTCTCCTTCTTTTGCTTATATTTCAGCAAAAGTCTCCAGTGTTATCCAGGTTGACAAATGTTTTTAAATTTTTATCATGAAGTTTTTTGCCTTCATGAAAGAAAGACTCCCACCCACGATTCACTTGTTTAAAATTCCACGTTCTAACACAGTTCTCAACTTACATTTGAAAAGAGAAAAACCCACTCAAACCTCCACCTCTCCATGCAAACCCTAATGAGAACTGAGATGACTTTTGTGGCTGAGCAGGGCTCTGAGCCCCCATCAACATCCCAGCTTTGCTCCTCCAAGAGTAACATTTTCACCTGCACATTAATGACCACAGCTCGGCACTTTTCCAGTGTGTCCCACAGATTGGTTTCCCAGGCACTTTCAGGGATCCATTATTTAATCAGAGTTTTTCCAGTGGCACAGGGATGCTCCTACATAAAACCTCCCAGTTTTAGCAGGGGCTGTCACGCAGTAGCAGAGAGAACAAGTAAATATCACTTTCTGTTTCAGGTTACAGATCAATTGGGGCAAACAGTATAAGGAAATCCAGTTTTATCAGCTCAGTCTATTAAAAATTAACTGAGTCTAGAGGAAGGGAAAGTACAATGTGTAGCTGACTCTGGGAGGGAAATAAAGAGCTGGTAAAATACACAGTTCTAGAAATATTCAAGGTGAGGGGAGGGGGTGATGGGAGAAGAAACAGGGACAATGAGGCTTTTGAGCAGAATGCTAGCAAAGACAGCCATGCAGATTTGTTTTGTTTCTGCACAGTTTCTGCAGAGATTCATTTCCCTTTTGTTTTAAAAGTTTGTATCACAAGGTCCCAGCCTAAGTGCCTAAAGCTGCAACCCAAATCTATGCTATGCCCTTCTATTTCCTCAAGCCTTAGAGAACTTTTGGAGGATTCAGCTGAAGCTTTGTCCTCCCCAGGAGATAGACCATAGGTAGCTGAAAGATATTTTGTGTTCTTTAGTCCCCCTATTGAAACCAGCCTACCTCAGGCTGAGGCACATTTATTAATAAGAGCAAATAAATCCGAGAGGGAGCCTTCAATCAGAATTGTGCAGTAGAAGAACTTCAGCTTCGCCTTCAGCTCCTACTTAGCAAAAAGGGCAGGATACTCACATCTCCCACAGCCTGAGATCGGCTGAACACGGCGGGCACAGCCCTGCCCTTTGCTGGTCAGTGAGCGCAGCCTGCTGATATCCCACCAGAACTACAGCCTCGGCAGTGTGCACAGGGCAAAATTCCTCTCATTTCAACAAGAGCTGCAATTATTAACCAGTGAAATTTGCTTACGTTGCACCCACTGGATTTTCAGCACAAAATCCTGCACTGCAAGTGGCACGAGTAAGTCCTTCTACAGTAATTCTTGAAATATATTTCATTTTATAATGATTAGCACATAGAATATGATTCCTTTTTCAGAGAAACAGCTTTTAGGGATTTTTAATAACCTATTGTCCACAGCTCAGCTGGAAAGTGGGTGCTCAGCACTGACTTGTTACCACATGAAACATTGGGCTAGCTAAGAGGGACCAAGCCAAAGTTAAGATGTACGAAGAGGATTTACCTTTTCAATCACCACCAACAAACCTGGCAAACCAACAGTTGAGAGATTATAAAATGACCAAGAAATAAAATGCACAGCACTCATTTATCCAGTTCACTGGGGAACTTCAGAGGTAGCAAAGAGGAAGGACTTTATCAATTTTTGGACGTTGGTTGAATCCAACTGTGTAAAGGAAACAATGGAGAAACCAGCCCTCACTGTGGGCAAGCAGAAGTGGGAGGCAGCATGGCTGGAAGGAAGCCACAGGGTTTGGTGTGGGGGTAGATTTGCTCTGGCTCACAGTTTGGCCCTGGCTTTGCTGATGTTTCTGCCTAGAGACATCACTGCCATTGCCAGGCATATCTCAGTTTTCGGGGTCTCGTTCCTCAAAAAAGTCTTATTCCATTCTTCTACTATGCAACTTTATTTATTAAGAGAGAATGTTAAGATAATTAATAAGGGGGACTAGTCTAATGTTTGCAAGGTTTATGCGTGGCAGGTACCACCCCAAAGCCCTGGTAACTGGCAGTTTACACTCCTGAAATGTGACATCATTTACAGGGCAGAATCAGGGTAGCTTGGAAAGGCTGAACAGCAAAGGAGGGATTTCTTCAGGATAGCATCAGGCTTAACTCCTTCTCTGCCTGTTGGGATTCTCAACATTAGAGGGATGTGGACCTGTTGGAGCAAGTCCAGAGGAGGCCCTGGGGATGCTCCAGGGGCTGGAGCCACCCTGCTCTGGAGCTGGGCTGGGAGAGCTGGGGGAGTTCACCTGGAGAAGAGAAGGATCCAGGGAGACCTCAGAACCCTTCCTAAAGGGACTCCAAGAGAGCTGGAGAGGGACTTTGGACAAGGGCCTGGAGTGGCAGGACAAAGGAGAATGGCTTCCACTGCCAGAGGAGAAGGTTAGAAGGGATATTGGGAAGCAATTCTTCCCTGTGAGGGTGGGGAGGCCCTGGCACAGGGTGCCCAGAGAAGCTGTGGTTGCCCCATCCCTGGCAGTGTCCAAGGGCAGGCTGGATGGGGCTTGGAGCAACCTGGGATAGTGGAAGGGGTCCCTGTACGTGGCAGGGATGTTGGAACAAGAGGGTTTTTGAGTTCCCTTCCAACCCACACCAGTCTATTACTTTGTGACTCAGTGATATCAGCCCAAACACTCCCATTTGCCTGCTGAGCAATTGCTTGGTCCATCAGAAGACATTGAAGGGTTTTCTTACACAGCCACTTAAGTTCCTACTGATACTAAAGGGGGAAAATGGGGACCTCACACCCCGTGCAAAGAAAGGAATCAGCATTTCCCAATTTAACCCACCTGGCTCCCCTCCATCTCCGTGCCTGCTTGCCACCACAGGGAAGGAAATGGTGCAACTGCAGCTCCCGGGGCTCTGCAATGCCAGGGGTTGTTCCATATCCTTCTGTTACTCCGTGCTAAGTGGCCAATTCAAGACTTTCACAACTGCACCTACTAACTGTTAAATTAACATCTGGGGTGCCCAACACAAGAATCCCTCCAGCTTTGGTTCTGAGTCTCCTCATGCCCACGGTGAGAAGTCTGCACCTGGCAGCTCACCCAGGAAAGATGGGGAAGGCACTGAGACATCCCAAATGCATCATCCTACTCTTGAAAGCTGTTTTATTAAGAGCACTTTACCACAAGTGAATTAGATATATTGCAGCAGCAATGGCATTTTGATGTGTTTTTGAAAGACCAGAGCAAGATACAATGCTGTTAGGATCTCTTACAGAGAAGAAATAAAAATAAATGTACGCAGTTATGAGCAATTTGGAGTCAGCCCTGCACACAGGAGAGATGGGGGAAAAAATTGCAAAGAGCAGGCAGCTCAGAGCCATTTTACAAAGAGCCAGACTGCAAAACAGGACTCAAGGAAAAGCTTCTCCAGTGTCTGTGCACCCACAACACCTCCCCTTCTTGTGCCTACCAGCTTGGCTGGCTTTACACTAAGCCATTCCTGCACAAGACTTTATAGAGCAGATTGAAATGTTGCAATTCTTTCCTTGGTGAAATTTGGAGTATGTGAGTTCACAGGAGTCTATAAATATCAGTAGCTTTTCAAGGCAGGTCTGCCCTAGGCTAAAGCTATCTAATGAGGTATTTAAAACTCTCCCACTGCAAACTGGAATAAATCAGAAATCAAATCTGCTTGAGAGAGATCATTATTGCAGAAATCCCACTGGACAGCCCTCAACTGGGAATGGCCAGGCATCCCCTGAAAAAAAGTCTTTATTTTTAAAGGATTTTTGATTGCAGTAGGAAAAAGGCTTCCAGCAGGCAGTACAGAGCGAGCCAAGCTCACAAACACTTTACAACCTCTCTGCTATGAAATCTTCATTGAAAATGCCACCCATACCACCTCCCCTGCTGACTCCTGCTCTTAAGGAGAGCTGAGGGGTTGTGTAGAGAGCTTGTGTCAAATGAAGGAGAATAAGCAATGAAGGTTGTTGCTGGCAAGGATCACACAAAGCCACACACTCCATCTCTCAGCTCAGGGATAAGCAGCATTCCCAAACCCTAAATACTTCCACTTCCACTGAGGTTCTACTGAAAGGTTCCACTGAGACCCCTTACCAGCACATTGTGTCATTTATCAGTCAAGACTCCATTATATTAAGCAAATTACAACCAAAACCCCCATCCAAACTGGACTGAAGGGACATAACTTTTACATAAGTATCTGTTTGGTGGTTATGAGTGTGGAAACCAGCAGTTCTTCCTGGCAGGATGGAGAAGAAAGCAGCAGGGATAAAACTAGCCAAACCACTTGTCATAACCCCAGGGAGGGCTGAAAGATTGTTTGGGGATTAAATATTGGCTGTAAAGAAAAGCTTGGAAACACAAGTGAAAAATTTGTCTCCAACTGCTTGTTCCATGGAGGTTTTCAGAAAACAATGTACAGATGCTTTTGCAAACTAGAAGTGGGGCAGAGACACATCTGCTTCTTCTCTGAATAAAATCCGTGGGATTTCCAGAGTTTTCTGTAACTTGAAATATCAAATAATTTATGTGAAAGCACGATGACTCATTTAAATTTCATATTATCCAAGACATGTCTGTAAAGAAAAATCTAATGCTTTTCTGTAAGTAGTGCAGAAAAATCGAACTGAACGATTGCCAGAGATACAAAGGACTCTGCTTTAGAGTACAACAGCTGAAACCAAGAAGATACTAAAGGCATCACTTTAAGACCTAGAATTATTGAACTCCAGGTCAGTTTTGCCTATGCAATGTGGATTTGCAACTGTTGTTTCAGAACTTGAAGATGTTTCAGTTAAAAACAGAGTTTCAGTGAACAGACTTCATGGATTTAAATGAAATAAGTGACAATTTCAGCTGAACCAGAAAAAAAAAGAAATGATTCTATGCAAAAGCATCTGTTTTCCTTGGCATAAGTGAATACTCATGAACGCCCAACACTTCCTGTGTTCTCAGTCACAAAGCTCTGGTGGGCACAAACACCCAGGGAGGAATGAGCAGCAAAGGACAAACTGGTGACATCCACTTTGGAGCTTTGACCACCTTTTCCCTCCAGCTCAATCCTCTGAACCCTATTTGTGGTTTCTACCATTTTTGGCCTAAATGTGCCCTTACTTCGGGATGGGGAAGAAAAGGTATTATGCAAGAGCTCAACCAGAGTTTCCTGAAATGTGGGGTTGTTCAATTCCATCTGTTACTGTGTGCTAAGAGCCCAATTCTTTTATCCATCTTTCCCAACCAGCTTTAACAACTGTGATAGCCTGCAGACCTCCCCAGTGCCCAGTATGGCAACACCACCTGCCTGGAGCTGTAATACTTTGCTCAAGGCTGATTGGCCAAGACAATGGACCTGGGCTTTCAAAAGCACATAAATACCTCAGGTGGCAGCTGTTCCATGTCTTTGACTGGATCAAAGAACACGGGTGACACAGCCCCAAAATGGCAGCTCTCAGTCTGGTCACTCTGGTCAGCTTGGTGTCCACTGGTGAGTTGAGATGGCTGTAATGCAGCTGGGCTTGATGGGGTTTAGGCAGAAAATAATGAATTACTGAAATTCTCTTGAACATTAATAATGCTGAGGTTTTTTCCCTCTAGGTTTATGAAGAATTATGGTAATGTAGACAGTTATGACTATTATAAATTATGGAATTAGGTGTGCATTAAGAGGTATATATTGAAGTAGTTGGACGTTTCAGAAAGAATCATAAAATCATTAAGGTTTGAAAAGACGTTTAATATCATCAAGTCCAACCATCAATCCAGCACCATTAGAAAGTAAAAATAGTTTATTTCACAAACTGTTTTTAAGCATCTTTATCTATAGCTTTGCTTTCTTTCTGGTGTATATACCTTAAAGTAAGACTTCAAGAAAAAATGGACCAAGTCTGTACAGCAGGTTGTATAATGTCCTTTTACCTACAGTTTCTGAAATCTCCTTCAAGCTCATGTCTTTCACTTTAAACACCCTATTTTGTACCTGAACACTTCCTGCTGCACTGGGCTAAGAACATGGCTGAATGTTTCCTGTTTTCCTCTTTTCCATGTGAAGTTTTCATCAAGCAGCTGGATGCCCACCCACCCCAACAACAGCACCGACACTGGGCCCAGATCTGCAGCGGGAACCCCACCAACCAGATCCGCGGCTGCGACAGATACGGCTGCGGGAATTTCGGTGCCGACAGGTAACGCAGCTGCCCAGCACCAGGGATCACTTTGCTTTCCTAAATGAAATGTTCAGGCAGGAGAAAAGAGTACAGTTACACAGGGCTGGCACTCAGAATGAGAGAATGCAGTTGTCTGCAGGACCTCTTCCTGATTTTTGGGATATTCCTTGGTAATCTTACAGAAGCACAGTGATAAATGTTTCCTGAACAGATGCAGGGCTGAAGGAGCAGGACTGTTAAATGAATTACAGACAGTGAAGGAAATGGAAGTATTTCAAGGATTTGTGTCATTTACCCTTGTTGTTTATACTCCAGAAATTTAACTAACATTCAGCAACAGCTTACAGGAAGCTGAGTAGATTCAATTACACAAACTAAAAATCTGTCAGCATCACTGTCTTTAAGTAGGGACCTCATACAACAACAGGTTATACTCTGAAAAAAACGCTTTTATATGTGGAGTGACTCCTGCATTATCTTGTGATCTCCTCTTCCCAGGCTCTATAAGTGTCCATCTTCATCATGCAGCTTCCAAATTTCTTAGTGAGAAAATGCCAGCCAAGATTCTATTTTGCATGGCACAGATGTTTTTCAGGGTAAAACAAAAGGTACTTTTCTATAACAGTTTGAAATACCCCATGAACCTGGGAAAATAAAAAATAAGCTTAAACTTGATATTTCATCCCACTCTAAAGAAGGTCAAAGTAATGTGAACAATTTGCAACAGTAACAAAAAAAGATGCTTCAAACCTCCTACTTCTGTCCAATTTCATTGCAGGTAAAAAATTTTTGTTAGACAAGCTTCGGTTATCATCCTGCATTAAGTGACCAATTGATACATAACATTAACCTTGAGAGATGTCCCTAATAGTGTATTTCTGCCTCCAGGCATGGTGGCAAAGAAAAGCACGGAGGTGTGGATGTCATCTGTTCTGATGGAGCCACGGTGTACGCTCCTTTCAGCGGGCAGCTCTCAGGACCCATCCGGTTCTTCCATAATGGAAATGCCATTGATGATGGAGTCCAAATCAGGGGATCAGGCAAGTAATTAACAGCAGGTGTGCTGTGAGGTGGGCACAAGTAATCATTTCATTTACTTGAGCAGGGTTTCTGTGGTTCTGCATTCAAGCACAGTGTTGATTAATCTTACATCCTCTCTAGTATGCTGAAATACTGGAAGACAGCACCAGCAGGATGTAGTCCTTTCCTATGCTTTTCTTGGAGAGGAGGGAAGAAAGGAGTTGAAAAACAGGTAGCAGGAAAATAACAACCCTAAATCAAAAAATAGGATACAGTAAAAATAAAGCACCGGAAATATATCCTCAGTTTTGCTGAGAAAATGTTTTCCTGTCTCTATTTTCCAACTCCCTTTTTTCCTTTTTTCCCTGGCAAATACAGTAATTTTGATTTCATCATTGTTGGTACCTTGACTACATTTCTGCTTCATCCTAACTGTCTCCAGTAAGAGGCTGGCAGGGAATGCTGCTTGCTCACCCCAGGAGCAGATGCAGCTGATGTTTCCTGACCTTGCCTCCTCTCCTGTCTCTCCCAGGTTACTGTGTGAAGCTCGTCTGCATTCACCCCGTCCGGTACCACGGCCAAATCCGCAGAGGGCAAACACTTGGGAGAATGCTGCCAATGCAAAAAGTATTTCCTGGCATTACTTCTCATATCCACGTTGAGAACTGCGACCACTCTGATCCTACTCATCTTCTTACGCCTGGTAAAAAACCCCTTAACAACAAAAAACGTACTCAGAACAAGAGTAGATTTGCACTCTAAGGCCTGTGATGCTCTTTTTGAATTTTTGTATTTAAAGCACGTTTCTTCTACGAAACAACCCTAATCTAGAAACATTATCATCCAGTTTAGGTCTACATTCCATTTATATTTCTTAAAGGATTACAAATTTTATGGAGAACAATCCAACTACAAGCATGGGATGTAATGTCATTATGTTCTAACTGTAAATCAAACACAGAAGTTGCAAACATGCAAGTGTTAAAACAATCCAGAAATTAACTTTGCTGTGCTCTTTTCCTGTGTTTCAAAGCTGTTCCACCATTGCCACAACAGGACGGGCGCTGGGCTGCAGTGTGTGCTGGGAACCCCACCAATGAGATTAGAGGCTGTGATAAGTATGGCTGTGGATACTATGGAGCTCCAAGGTAATATAAAAATTGGAATACATGGGGTTTTGTTGTACTTCCACTAAATAGTTAAACTTTATTTGGGTCATATAAAAATTACAGCTTTGAACGCTTAGATTGGACTTGAGGAAAATTTTAGGCTGCCCACATTGTTCGTAATACCTCTCTGCTTGGAGCTTTTTATCAGACTAAGACACACCTGACCTGACTTAGTGTTGGGAACACTCCTGACTCAAGTGGAAGGTTGGACTTGACATCCTTCACACAACCAAACTTTCTGTGACTCTGTGTTTTTATTTAAAGACCTAGAAGCAAGGCATTTTTCTCCAGCTCTAACAGGTCATCCACCCTACCTGACATCACCTCACCTACACCTTTGCAGATCCTCCAGCCAGTTTGCTGACACTATTTCTGTCCTAACAACCCATTTCCAGACCTCCCCATGTGCTGCCTGACCTCTGTAGCACTGGGCTGATCAGAGGTTTCTGTAATGCTGTGCTTGTTTCCAGACGCAATGGCAAAGGGAAGCACCGTGCAGTGGATGTGATCTGTGCTGACGGGGCGACCGTGTACGCTCCCTTCTCTGGCCAGATTTCTGGGCCTGTTAAATTCTTCCACAATGGAAACGCCATTGATGATGGAGTCCAGATCAGGGGATCAGGTAAATAGCTATCTTTCATTTTACATTTCTTTGTCTTGAGCTGATATAGGATACATTGCCTTGCAGTTAGCCCAGTAGTTCAGCCATGTTTTCTTCTATCCACTTACATACAGAACTTTTTGCTCCTTCTACAATGCAAATAACTGAGTTCTGCAGAATGTCTTCAAGCTTTTCTCTTTCCTACAGCACAAATTCCCACCTTCTCCCTGCCCTCCATCTTCCCTCTTCTACCAAGTCAATGACTCCAACCACGACCTAATTTTTATGATCACAGTATTTCTGTTATTTCGGTATTTCCACTATTGCTATCTCAGTGGAAAGGACAAGACAGACCTGGTTAATATTTCTGAAATATAGTACAAAAGAACAAATGCTTCATCGTCATCTGATGTTTCCTTCCTCTGTTTTTTTCACCAGGATTCTGTGTAAAACTACTCTGTATCCATCCCATAAGATACAGTGGTACAATTTCCAAGGGCCAAGTCCTTGGGAGAATGTTGCCCATGCAAAGAGTATTTCCTGGGATCACATCACATATTCACATTGAGAACTGCGACCATTCGGATCCTACAAGCAACCTTGAAAGGGGGAAAGGGCAAAGAGATTGAAATGGAAATGCAGTAAATTCCAAATAAATCCATCTCAGCATCCAGAAGTTGTTTTTCTTCCCATGCACAACAGTTTATACTATCACCTATCCAATACTTAGAGCCTCACAAAATGAAACAAGATTTTTGGGACTCACAAAACAAAAAAAGATTTGAGTTCTTGTTGGAATTTGCATTTACCAGGGAATCAGGAAATTAGCAATGACTAGCTATAAGCTTTCTCAAAGTCTGAAAAACCAGCTAAAATGCAAAGTGCTCGCTCCCTCCTGTGGCAGAGAAGGTGCATTCCTGCTAGCTCCTGCCCCAAGCACCAGCTGGCCTCACTTGTTCCTATCAGGAAGAACAAATCCTCCAAAAAATCAGCGCATCAAAAATCCCAAAATTCATCAGTGGAGGCCTATTTAACTGGAGGCTTTGAGCTGGAGCAAGCTGACATTTGACAGCTGTATTTGATTACCTTAAAGGTCTTTTCTAACTTTAGTGATTCTATGATTCCTGGCTTCACAGAAACACTGCCTTAGCAACAGGGACTGAGAGGGACAATGTTCAAAGCAGCCTTTTAAAAATTTCCCCCTGAACTGTAACTCTGTCACCAGTGTTTATAAATACACCAACACTGTTCTGTTGGCTGGAGAGACACGGAGATTCCAGGGCTTCCCAACAACTCACCAGCTTTATCCTCACTCCATTTTAGTTTGCACGTCAGAAATCAGGTTTCAGGCACAAACATGAAATGACAATGACTAATTTGCCATTCTCTAGTCTCTCCCAAGGTTTGTCACACACATCGCTTCTAGCAGGAGAGAACCCCAGGAGGACACAGTGCAACAGATGGATGAGTCTAGTATCAGTGCACGGATTAAACCACTTTATTAAATTCCCATTTGAAGCAAATCACATATCTTGAACCAAATACTGCTTGGAAATACTTCAGTTTTGTATTTAAATTATAATCTCCTGGATTATGGAGTGCTCAGCTCACAGCCTCTACCACCCAGAGTCATACAGATTCCTCTTAACTGTGCAACAGGCAATAAAGCATTACTGACCCAGGTTTGTGTTATCTTGAACCCTTGGGCTTCCAGCTGGGAACAAGTGTGGCCAAGAAAAGGGTGGTTTAACCCTTTATCTGTTGTTTTGTGGAAGTAGGATAGAAACTCACTTATTCTCTGCTGTGAATGCACTGGCTCTGGCTGGGATAGTTCATTTGCGTCACAGGAGCTAGGATGGAGCTGTGGATTTGTACTGGACACAGCACTGGTAACATGTGGATGGTTTTTGCTGTAGCTGAGCAGTGCCTACACAGAGCCCAGCCCTGCTCTGCTCCCTGTACTGCCCCACCAGGCAGGAGGCTGAGGGTGCACAGTCTGGGAGGTGACATGGACAGGACAGCTCAGCCCAGCTGAGCCAAGGGACACTCCATACCCTGTGACATCAGGCTCAGCATATAAATCTGGGGAAGAAGGGGGGTGTTCATGGGTGATGGAGCCCTGCTTTCCTGGAGATGGCTGATGGACGTGGTGAATGGATTCTCTTTTGGGGGGTTGCCTGCCTGTGTGGCTCTTGCTTTACTATTAAACTTTATATCCAGCCAGGAGTTTTCTCACTTTTACCTTCCAATTCTCTCCCCAATCCCTCTGGCTGTGAGGGGCTCAGCTGACAACCAGGGTTAAGCCACGACAGTGACAACCACCACCAGCAAATTCTTGTACACTTCTCATTATCAATAGGAAGATGGAACAAATGTGGCACCAAAATCATTACAGCAAAAATTTATATACAATGCATTTCAGTTTACAGTGTGCAAAATATTAACACAAAAATACATACTCTAATTTACATCAACTCATCATGCCTTTCCCATTTTAAGAAAATAAATATAATACAATCTTTCTCAAAAAACAATTAATAGCAACAAGTATTAAACAGTCCTGAATTAAGTATTTCAGGATTACCTCCAGCAAGCCTTTCTCTAGAAATCAGGGCTTACACAAAGCTCTGTAATATACAGGTGAGATTACTACAGTCCATTTTGGCCTCGAAGTGACAAATTTAAGTGCTCTAAATCCTTGGTTCCAAATAGAAATTGATCAAAGAAAACTTTATTGCATTTGAACTTTCCCTCTTACTAGCCACACTTATGAAATCCTTCTTAGTTCTTAGCAATGAAAGCATGGAACAACATTCAGACATCAGTCTTTGATTACAAAGACTTTAGCCCATTTCCAAAGCTATTCCTTACTGTCCTGACAGTTTCCAAAGTGCTTTATTACTCACTCAAGCAATCTAGAACCAAACTTAAAACCAGAAAATTTTAACAAAATCTCTTTCCCGTCCTTTTTACACATAAGACAAAAATAACATACTGTACAATGCATTCCCTAGTTTCTGCAATCTGACAAAATTACTTAAAGTGCAATTTAAAACTGGAAAGTTTTTTGTAAGCATAAGCTTATTAACATTTTACTGCCATGAATTTAAGACAGATTATATCTGATTAACACAGGATAGTGTATTTTAATATACAAGCTTTTACAATTAAAACATGAATAATTAAAAAATAGCTATATAAAACATCATGACAAATAATACCATACTCAAAATTCTATCCAGCTTTACGCAGATAGATTTCCTAAAGGAAAATAGTTTCTCTATTCCTCTTCTGACTAGATCAGGAAGAGTAAAGAAAGACATAAAAAAAACCAAAACCCAAACACACTTTAAAGTAAATGGAATGTTTAAACTGAAGCTCAGAGAAGCCCAAATTCACTGAAGTTTGAAGCACCTGTAAACCACAGACATACTTCCAGAACTGTTAAGAACACTTAAATCTATTTTCTATTTCAATATACAATTAATATTGTAGTGTTTTGCTGTTAGTCTAATAGAGATTTTCTCAAGGAAGAAAAACTCAAATCTGGAAGAAAGTTTTCACATTTAATTTTTAAAATTTTTATTTGCATAGAAAGCGACACCCCGATTCTACCATTTTATCCACACAGAGAATTTACCATGTTGGCATCATGTCAGGAAACCACATCCTTCCCAGGTGTTTGGAGACTTCCAGATGAAGCCGATCTAAGCTGTAGTCACTATCTGGAATCAGCACCTCCTCCATTATGGAAAGCTGAGTAAGCCTGCCCCCACACATCTTTACAAATTCAATAAAACCTCTGCAGGTGACTTCACACTCCCCCAGCCCCATGGCTGTTAAGTTCTTACAGCGCTCAGCAATCTGGATGAGTTCATCGTCCAGAGGTTGAAGTCCATTGGCGCACACCACCAGCTCGATCAGCCTGGGGCAGTTCATGCCAATGCGACCCAGCATTGCCTTGCTCACTGCACGACCAAAGTACAGGTGGGTAACAGGGGTTTCCTCTCTGAAGAAAGCATCAAATTCATCCTCATACAAGAAGAAATACATCACAATGTTGACTTTGGGGGAGTGTTTAACAAGAGCATCCCAGCTTTGCTTTTTAATGGTGTGAAATTGAACTTGTCCGGGATTTTCACTCACGACATCAATGCGAAGGTGTTCGAGATCAACGTGTTTTTCACTTGAAAGAGCCAGCAGCAGTTCATCACTTAATATGTAGTAGTTCAAAGCCAGCTCCTTAAGTCCATGACACTGATCAGCCACACAAAGAATGCCTGAGGAACAAAATATTTATTCTCTAAAACGAAAAGCAAATATAAGCACAGTTTTTCTCTGTAAAGTTTGCTTGAGTTTTCATGCTTATATCCAAACCCCATGAAATACCCAAGTTCTAAGGTATTATATCCATAACCTTTTATAGGGTTTTGGTCATTAACACTTCACAGTAAAAGACTCAAGTCACATTTATCTTGGGTCTGCATATCTTCCTCTTTGCCCCTCCCTATGCAGAATTTCCTCAACTTTGAGGAAGCAACTGAAATCAGGTCAGATTCAGCTGAAGTTGCTGCCATTCCCTTTCCTAATATTCATTCCTTCAACTTTCAACTACACTATTTAAATCACCACCATCTAGTTAAACAGCTGCAACCTACCATGAATTAAGAGCTAAACAGCATTAACAACTCCAAATCTGCTGGAATATGAAGTTCATGGATTGTGTCACCTTTTGTGGACTCCAGAAAAGAATACAGGAATAGACCAGACCCAGACTCCCTTTCCCCAGCACTAAGGTTTCAGGAGAAAGGCAAGTGAGAAGGGACCCTGAAGCTCTCTGAACTTTCAGCAAGGTTGTGTTTTGAAAGGAGTGAGTCCTTCACCAACTAATGAGGAAGTTACCAGTCCCACATCTGGACACATGAGGGCACTCTGGAAACACTCACAGTCTTACACCACAGGTTTCTGAAATTTGTACACACTCCAGCACCCTACAAAACAATTACTGACAACTGTTATAATCTCCTTTATCCCACCAAGCAGTAGCTGATTCATGAATCAGGGATTCTGTGGTGTTCCCACAGAACACCAGTTAGCCAAGTTTACAAATCTGCACACATTAAGGAGCACCCATTCAGTTACCTTCACATAGTAAAGCAATGAACATCCCGTCCTTTGAGCATGTGTGAAAGGCTTACACTATTTTGGAGGCTTTTCCTCCTCAAGACCTATCATCAGAGGAAGAAAAGCAGCTGGAGAGGTTGAAAAAAAATCCCCAGGATTCCAGAAGATGCAGCCAATTCCAAGCCACTCCCACTTTCACCAACTCAACTCATTCACTAACAACCACCTTTTTCTTCACCTTCCAACCATCCAAACTCAAGACTAAGTGAATTATGATGCTTCACAACTCCATTTTTCACATACATTCAGTACTCACCAGCAGGTGAAACATGAGGACAGCTGCTCATTTTTAGCAGTCTTAGAGTATCACTGTTGTTAGCAACAAGAACCTTCAAGGAAGGATCATCAAGGGGCGTGTCATCTATCTTGATTGATGATAATGACTTGGAGTTCACAAAAACTACTGTCAGTGCTGATGCAAAATGAGCCTATTTGAAAGAGAAAAAAATCTTATCAGAAGATGGGCAAAACTTCAGTGCTTTAACCTTTTTATTTTTGTACAGAAAGTACAAAAATAAACACTTCCTATGGTTCCCCTTTTTTGTAAGGATTATTTTCAACACGAACAGAGGGGATCTTTGTTCAAAAACATGCTGCTACATGTGACAAAATTAACCTTACACTCATTATTTATCTACTCTGATTTATTATTTCACTGTAATACATTGGTAACTGCAGGGATAACTGGACACAGTGATGAGCCTGAAGTACCTGGAGTTTTCTGTCGAAAAAAATGGCCTTTATTTTCCAGAAAGTAACTCTTCTGTTACCTGAAACTAGAGACTGTTCCATAAAAATTATCATCTACTGAAGAACAGAACATTAAGAAAGCTAAAGTGGCTTAAGAGTGAATTAAAATATGCTAGTTACAGTTTGCAGAACCTTACCTTAGAGACATTCATGAAGCTTGGTTTTGCTGTAGAGATCAAACCCAGTGTCTTGATAGAACAGTTCACCAACTGAGAAAGGATGTCACAGGCTGCTTCTGCTGACTCAGTACTACTATCAACCTATAAAAGCAATTTTATAATAGTGAAGTCATTCTGCAGTATTATTTAGAAAACAGCACCATGGATACCCAAGACTGCAGGTTCCACATCTACTCAGCTGTACTGCTCCAGACTGCAATCATCACAGGAACAAAGTACAACCTTGACTGGAAATTTCAAGACCAGAAAGAGTTCAAGGAAGTTACTATTAGAAATTTTTCCTGAGTGTGACTGCTGGGTAATTCTAGTATGAACACATACCTCAAATCTAAGTCTTGTCTTCAAATAACCTCATGTTACTGCAATGTTGTAACAATACTGGGGCTATGATACACAGTGATATGTATGCATTTTTTTTAAATGCCAATTTTCAGAGCCCAAAAAAGACTTGACAATGTCTTTGCTCCAGAAAAGTAATCCATTTTTTCTACATGGACAACACCTTTGCATCTTAAATAATGAACTGATTCAAAATTCATATACCTGAAGAGTAACTTTGAACAAATCTCTTATTTCACCTCACCTTCCACCTCTGTTTTGCAAGACATCACTACTTCTTTACCCTGCAGTGGTTAGAGCGCAGAAAATTGAATGAAACTGTCTGCACATGCAGAAATAAAATGCTGCAGTAGTTGCATTTTTAAACATAAGACTTGCCAGGTCCAACCCTTAAGGCAACTGACGCAGAGCAGCTGCATCCCTGGTGCTCAGTGACGTGACACTGACCCACCGCTCATCCACAGCTTACCTTGAAGCTGACGTACTGCAGATGGTCTGCGTGCCTCTTGATAATCTGCTGAATGAGATCCGGATGCGTAGACTTTAAATAAGAAGTGGCTGGCTGGCTAAGTTCAAATTCAAATCTCCTCCAGAGATCTGGGATGTGAAAAACTTCATTCCACCTTCGACAAACAGAAGATGCCCTGGCTCGATCCACTAAAGTCAGGAACTGAAAAACACGCAGAATTACGTGGTGTGGAAGGCTGCCCCAGTCCATGGAGGTGCACGAGTCAAATTCCCCAAACTCTGAGCCATATAAACTAGTTTTCTGTTTTTTGCTTGTCTGTGATGTTCCAGAAGCTTCAGTTCCAGCCAGCACCTTCTGCCCAGCTCTCTTCATTGTGAAAGTTTCAGAATGTAACAATCCGATGTGTTCAAACTGCACAGGCTCCTGAAATGTCTCACGTACAATAGGTCTCTAGAAAAACACAGAAGATTAGGAGAGGAAGGGAGAAAGGGCAGTGGAAACACAATAAGAGGTAACAAGTTAATAAAATTTAAACACAGCATATTATTTTGAAAAGAAGCATATCCATATGTCAGTATCCAGTGCATAGATGTTGGCAAGGACCTTCTCTCTCAGTACCTTTTGTTTTGTACAACTTGGATTGAATCTGGAGAACTTGGGCTTGTTAATTTACCAAGTGTAGTTTCATGCAGTAGTATTACATGGTACAGCATTTTGTAGGGAACAAGAAGTATTTAACAGCAATTTAATTCAGAAGTAGAAAGCTGATTGTTTAAATTTAAACTCAGTTGACAAACTGTGGAATCTACTCATGATCTCTAAAAAAAGGTTTATCAAATAAAAAACTTAATTCATAAACTCCTTTTTAAACAGATAAATCTGAAATAGACATGTTCAGAAGAGCCAGTCTGAAAAGTATTTGCCCACCTTCCCCATNTAAACTCCTTTTCGAACAGATAAACTTGGAATAGACACATTCAGAAGAGCCAGTCTGAAAAGTTTTTGCCCACCTTCCCCATTTTTTTTCCCAAATAATCCATGCAAAGTAAAGTGTTTGTACAACTAACAACAAAAAACTTCAGAGGCCACTTATCAAAGCAGGGCAAAGTAAGTGAGGTTCACATGATGTTTTTCAGCAGGAAAAGGACAGTGACCTTGGAAATCAGCAAACTGCATGGAGCTACTTCAGCAAGGGATGTTTGCCTCATGAGCCAGAGCTCAGAAGAGCAGCATAAGAAAAAAGCTCTGCTTTCACAGGCTGAAGCAGTGCAATCTAACCAAATCCATTCTAGACTGAATTGTGTTCAACAATTCAAGTCAATTTTCAACAACTGTCTTTGCCACTTCATTTTAGTACAGGTTAAGGCCCCTTCTCAAATGTCCCATTAACCAGATGTTCATCCAGACCTTCTCTCTTCCTAACCTCTGTGAAGTATTTTCAAAGCAACCATGCATTTTTCAAGAAAGAACAGAGCAAATTATCTATTTTTACTGAACAAACTTCCATGGCAACCCCCATAGCTTGCTTTTTCTGGACTGAAAATTTTCCATACTATCTTCATTATGGGGGGAAGGGGGAAAGGGAGAAAAAAAACTCTTCACAAATCCCTGTATTGCAAAAACAGCTGCCAAAATACACACTATCCTATCAAAAAATTTACCTGGCATTTTCCCCAACCTATAAATCCTGACCTGTTTGGCTCATGAGTGTCTTACAAACTCAATCTTTATGAAAAGAAAGCATGTGCATTCTTTGAGAAGCTGGAAAAAGCAATGTAGCCAATTTATTAATGGCTGTTCATATGACCAGCTTCACTACTGCTTGACTTCCTGACAAATTATCTCAATCACCAAAGAATTTATTTTAGCAGTTGTTATACATATTCACCCAGTCTATTTAATTTTCCATTAGTGATTGGAATCAGCAATATATGCAGAAGGATAAGCCAGCAACACTCCTTAAAAATTATATTAAATAGAAGTTTTTCTTCCCTGAATAGACACATGGCTTACACTAACAGTGTTATTAATGTAATGAAGATGCAGGCTCAACATGAATAAACATTTTGCTATTAGACCATCAAGTTATCATCCACACAACCATGTTTTATGACTCTAGACTACTTTAAGTCACACAACAAATAGGCATTCCAAACCATTAAGTGTGGATGTAGTAATTAACCATTACAAAACTCTCTTTTACAGCTGCTCATAGCCTTGCTAAATTTAGCAAAGGCTAAATACCTTTTGAGTCAAATATACCTGTTGCTTGTTTTTCCTCCTCCCTACTTGAGAGAAATTACAGACTTGGTTGTTTCCTAAAACAGAAGTCCAGAACATAAAAATGAAATAGAACAAATGCTCTTGTCTGAGAAGCTTCTCCTGGTTACTGCTATTCTCATGCAGATCTGCAACATCTTGGTTATATATAGGTTTCTGATAAAAACAGAAATTCCTCATATCTTATTTGAAACTCATTTGAATTTCATGGGTGCTGATCTGGCTCCCACAAATAAGTTCTGACATCTGAGAACAACCAGAAAAGGCATTTCCCTAAACCAGGTCAAGCTACAGACCAGAACCAGCACTCCAGATGTAGGAAGAGATGCAGCAGGGTATTGCTGGTGCACACAGCAGCTATGCTCTGCCTGCTGGAATTTGGCCAGAACCTGCTCTTGTTGCTACAAACTTTAGAGACTGCGGTCTCCAGAATTTCTACATTTAGTATTCTACATTACAGCTCCTTCATATCTAGCAAAATGAATTCCTATTATTCAGTGTGGGATGCAAAGCCAGAAAAAGGTTCCATTGGTTATGCATTGTAATATTTTTTAACAAACATGAAGCCCGAATGTTTCCTGCAAAAATAAGAATCCTTATTTCATTCTAAATACTTTATGAACAGTATATATTTTAAAGTACAACTGAAGTTGGCTAAATTACAGTCCCATGTGATATAATCCAGGTACATTCAAATGAGAGGTTTACACACACACACAACCCTACCTCCAAAGAATGTGGAGGTTCCTGTCAAGTTACCAGCACCTTTCTGGTATCTGAACATCCATCCCACTGTTGAGTCATCCTGTATGTGTGCATGGATTCCTTAACCAGAAGGCAGGGATGGGTCCCAGAAGATGAACCGACCTGTGAAGCCACCAACCAAAGAAAAACTGTTCTGCAGTGTCTGGGAATCCCATAGAAAGGACTAAAATCAATCCTGGAACAAACACTGAGATGAATAATACCCACTGCTCTGCAGGGCACATGTGGAAGCAGAGCAACAGAATGTAACAAGCAAATTCATTTTACCAAACATTATCTGAAAAATATCATTTAACTAAGGGGAATGTGTAACTGCTGACAAAAAAATAGCTTTTGCATTATCTACAGTTAATGCTTATGAATTATCTACATGAGCACAGCTACACCTCTGAATTCTTGAGCATTACCCAAAGAAAACTATAAACCTTGACAACAAATGTTTAATTTTTTTCAGTCTACTCTATACAAAAACCACGTCAATCAAAAGCTATACTTAAAGTCAGGACTTCTAATACTTTGCCACTTAAAGACTCTTGGCTTTAAACTTCAGTCACTTTTACTCCAAAAGCATGCTTACTGCACCATGATAATCTTGACAGCAAACAATTTTGGCTAATTAAACTGTATCTGGAAGAAAGATATCAATAATGTACAAATATCCTCCCACATACTAATGGAACAACTATCCTGTGTCTTAGTATGACAGAGTATCTTGGTGCACTACAAGAAAATAGATCAAACACCCCCATATCCAGTTGCCAATTTTACATTATCTGAAGATGCTTTAATGGAAAGCTACAAGAACAGCAACACCCACCTCATTAAATTATGACAGATTTTAGAAACAGATGTTTACCAGGTATTGTGTTCAACCAGTAATAACATCTTTAGAAAACTTCCAGTGCTGAACTTCTCTATTTGTCTTTAAAAATGGGACAAGACTTTAGATTCTCCAGGTTATATCATCAACTTTTGAAAAACTACCCAGTTAATATCAGCTTTACAGATGCCAAGCTAACAAAGATGTAGTATCCATTATTTATGAACACATGAGAAGTAGCCCCCATCTTCCACATAAAATCAAACTCAAGTACTGCAATCTGTCCAAGTAATGCTGCTGCTCAGCTCACACACCAGAAAATTTAGAGCTGAGTAGTCATGCTTGGCTATAAAGAGAAAGCTGATATTCATTAGTAACTCTGTTTGTGGGTGGCACCTGAAGAAATCTGTGATTTATGGTGGCCCTGTATTGCACAGTCTGCAAGTATCACATGTCTCTCTCCTGTGAAGTGAGCACAGTGTACAGCACATGGAGTTCATTTTCATAAGTACTGTCAATGTCCAATAAATAAAAGATTTATAATGCCACATATAAACAGCATGCTTAAATAACATTATAACTGAGAGCACAAAACATTGAGATGCAATTTAAAGATTCAACAGAGAAGTGTATTAAGCTTAGAAATCACATATTTTAAAGCAACTTTCTTACCTACAGAATGCTTCCAAGTTACAACAGGCAATAAATGAATGAACTGAGGCAGCTGCAGCCATGGGGCACTCACATGCATCTGTCTGCTTTCCCCTCCTGTCCAGATAAAATGCCACAAAATCCTGTGTTAGTTTTGGAAAAAAAAAA
>VWYN01017888.1:149352-165130 GCA_013400075.1 Hippolais icterina | reverse complement strand
TGGCTGCGAGAAGTCCTCCGAGTCGCCCCTGTAAGCACTANGGTTTACGGGACCAAGAATCTGAATGCCAGTAGCTTGGCTGCGAGAAGTCCTCCGAGTCGCCCCTGTAAGCACTAGCCCATGTTTGGTTTCATAAACAGCTTTACTTTAAGTACTTAATTTGGTAACAAGTAACTTGAAATTCATTGTTAATTTTAAAATCTGCAATATAGACCCACTTACCCCATTTATTACAATTGTTTGTTTTGTTAAGTTACAATTACATATGTCAGTTGTTTTGATCAATTCCTGTTGCATTTTGCTTCTTGTCTTGCTTCTATTTGTTTTTTTTTCTTAATAATATAGTTTTGTTTTCTTCCCCATCCTAAATATCAAGTCAATTTAATCTATAATTAAAAGCTCAAAAGAAAAAGCAAAAGAAAAAAAAAACCCTGCAGTGCAACTGAAAATCAGCAAGCAAGATGTGAGCCACAAAAAGCAGACAGCATGTTGCAACCAAGATGAGCTGAGTAAAGAAGTTACTCATTGCCAGCTACAAAGTCAAAACCAGACATCACATACCATCAAGTGCAAGCACCATATCAAATAAAACTGTTTACAATATGTTGAAAAAGGACTTATCATATTCAATTTTAAAGCATAATCCTCTCTCCAAATGTGTTTATTCTTGCTGCCAAACTGTGTAACTGTTATTTCATTTCAAACTGTTAATTGTCATATTTAACCACTGTGCTTACTTTGTGCTTTTATCTACACCTTCTTTATTAACAGAGGAAAAGTGATGTTTGGTGATTCATTTTTCTTAAATGATTGTTCTGCTCACCCCCAAAACGTACAAGTTGAAACCGCTCCCTAAGTTGTATGTGTTCTCCTCCCCTATCAGTACCCCATTGGTCCAAGCCTTGGATCCGCCCCCTGGCGGGAACTCTCTCTTAGGGTGATGCAGGAGGTCTCTCGCTCTCTTTGTGCCTGCCTCTGCCTCGGCCTCTGCCTGGGTCTGCCTCTGGCCCTCCTGCCTCTTGCCTCTCCTTTGGGAGCCATGCCCCCTCCCCCCGGTGTGGGACCCCGAATTAACCCCATCTGATCAGCACCCTCAGAAGCTGTGTCATGTCTCGCCTGCCTGCATGCTGCCATTAGCTGGCACAACCAAGAGACAGCTCCCCAGAAACTCCGGTATAACTTTTATACCTGCCCTTCCTTCTGAGACCAAGGGCTATGTTGCCCACAGCCCCCTGCAGCTGCTAGCCGGGCCCAAAAAGAGCAGGGGGAACGCAATGCTCCAGGGATGTATTTTTTTTATTATTATTATTTTAATGCCTCAGTAATCATTTGACAAGTTGTGAAGTGGGAGTTGAGAAATGCTGAGGCTGACAAATCCTGCTGTAAAATTAAATGTGTAAGAATCTGTGCTGAAATAAGAGAAAAGCTAATTTAAGGACAAGGACTAGAGGAACTAAACTCTACATTAAGGATTTCCATAACCTGAACAAAAGACACATTAGAGCTTGAATTTCAGTGCTTTGACCTGAGGAGGAACTAGATAAGTTCAAAACTTTAAGCAACATGCAGCTTATGAATCTCTGCAGATGCTGCAAAACCAACACTGCTGTGCCTTATGATTTTAGAGCTGGCTCAATGTGCAGCACACTGTTGTATTGCACAAACATGTGCAATTTTTTAATTAAAAAAAAAGAAAAAAGAAAAAAAAAAAGGAAAAAGTTTTGTAGATTCTAGTTACCCATCCTTTCCACAGGTAGTATTAGTCTTTTTGGTTTTTTAAAACATCTAGAGAAAATGTTTCAGGCTCAAATTCCCTAGCATTACACATGCAAATAGGAATTATTGACATTATCAGTTTTAATAAAAATTAATTTCAATCATTCTAGAAGGTGGACTAATAAACTTTTAAGGTTCTTTCCAACAGTGCACTTCTATAATTATATGAATTTGAAAAAATTCATAATCCTTTGGTCTTGAAAAGATCAAGATAAAAGTTATATATGCAATGCTTTCCAATCTGAATAGATATCTAATTTTGAAAATAAAAAAGTAATTATTAGCTACTATTCATAGTAAGAAAATAAATTTTTGTGTCAGTGAATCAGTCTCAGCAAGCTCTGAACTTACACATACTGCACAGAGTGTTCCTCTTAAAAAGAAAGACATCTGGTTCTGTTAATTTCATCTTGAAATATTTCAGAGTAGTCTTTGTTATGATAACCAAAGGAAATCCCAGGTCAAAGATTTCTGAGCTGCTTCTTGTGGGATTGAATTTTTATCTACAAAGACCCATACAAACTATTCTGTTTTAATTATTCCGGTTTACTTCCAACACACTGGATGTGTACCAAGACCTTTTAACTTGGTACATTTTAACTTTAAGCAATTTTTTACTTGATGAAGTTGTAAAAGGAAATTTACTTTAATTTGAAAAAGGAAATATTTTATTATGAGATGGAATTGCATTTTAAATTAATTTCATCATTAAAAAATAAAAGGATACTTTACCTTTGTGAAAGTAAGAGCCATGTTCTAATTATATTATTTTCTAATGGTGGCAAGAATATTCTTTGGAGTAAACATGAAGAATATTTTTAGCAAATCTAGCAACATGGTGACAACCATACCTTCATCTTCTTTTGTATTTTTTCCCTGAGACATCTTCCACTTTGCTTTCTGTACAGAATCCTGAACTTCTTCCTTAATAGAAGAAGCTCTGATAGAAAACCTGTAGGCTATTCCATATGAAGCAAGATTTTATACATATCAGAGTAATACCATGGAAAGGATAATTACTTCTTCACCAAAATAATAATTATGATTTGGCAAAGGAATAACAAGTTCCTGCCTTTTTTTTTTTATTTACCCCAGGGTTCCCATGGTTTCAAAATTACTCTTCACATTTCTTGTAAAGACACAGATTTGTTCTACATAATTTCAACAACAGGTCTTTTCCTTCCTAAGTAGAGCCATGGTCAGAGAAGTTGTTCTTACTCATAGAAAACTTTCACATTTTTCAATTTCCAAGCTATCTTGAGCATAATTTATTTTTGGTTTTGTGCTCACACATTATTTTTAACTGTAATCCTGAATCCAACTCAGAATATTATGTGTAAAGCTTTTGGTCACAGAGCAGCGAGTCTGGCTAACTCTCTAGTTTGGTAGATGGAACCTGAGATGCTTCATCACCCCATCTGTGCCACTTAGCTGGCCAAAATTCAAGGACTTGGAAAACCAGGCTCCTTCAGATTTCTCTGAAATCAGAACTGGCAAAACCCACTGTTGTAGTAGAATGCTCTCAGTTTGCCAAATTGAAAATTCTAAAATTACCTTCTCAATCATTTATTATTTTTTAGTGTTGCATCCTTCCCTGCCAAAATTAATCTGGTCAAACTATGTCCTACCTATGTGTTATTACTTAGCTAACATGGCTATTCAGAACGAAAGAAGTTTTAGCTTTTCTACAAAGCTGAGCTGAGACAGGTCATGAATGATAGGCGGTCCATAAGATCTAAAAGTAACTCTGCATTGCTCTTCTACTAAACCTATCAGTAGATGAGATTGCAAATGGAATATAAACCCAGAATAATTTTAAATAAGTTATTGTAAATAAAGTCTAAGATTCAGATGGAGCTACTTGCTTCAGAACTTGGGAAACAAGATGTAATTAGACAATATTATCACAAGACCAGAAGAAAAGATATTTCCCTCTTCCCTTCTAAATCAATAAAATTAGATGCAAGAAAAGAAGAAAACAAAACCTCAGAGTCATTAAGGTTTTTTATTGTAAATTCTTTTTGATGTCCAGTGTTTCTAATGACCTCTATAAAAATAGCAAGCTACATCTGTCTGATGGCTGGTCCACTTGTGGTTATCATTACGTAGAATCAAGTACATGCTCTTCTGTTCTGCCCTTGACATTTTACTCCAGTTAGCTTCTTTATTTACCTCTGAGGCTTTCATATTTTTAAGGTCTGGCATAAAAAGCTGTGGAGTATATTCTATTGTCCTTTTGTCAAGTAGTACTTGGTATTTTGGCCTTTTAGAGGCAGCTTTCTGATGGAAGTAAAAGTAATGACATGGAGATCTATTTAGCTTGTTTATTTATAGAGTCTATGTCCTTGACTTGCTCCAGTAGGTCAATGACACAGGAAACCCTCTTCTTTCAGGAGCCTCAGCTCAAACATTAACAACTGAGCTCTGAAATTTATCTCTAATTGAAACTTTGTGGAAAAGAACAACTTCTTTGTTTTGCAAAAATGCACACTAAGAAACTGTGTCAAGGAAGCAATAACTAAATGGCACTTCTTCATCTGATGTACAGAGCTTACATAAATTTTAAAAAACGTAAATTCATGTAGAAGATTTCCACCTGACTATTCTCACATGAAAATTATTTTCTCACTACCTAGTCTTAATTTATATGCTAAGACATCTCAACCAAATAACCTTGCTAGAAGTATCAGAATCAGAATTCTGGAGGAAAGCCATGACCAGAATCTAATTGCTCAGTCACACCACTTATGTGGAAAGAGATACTCAGAGGCTTGCCTGCATGAACAACCGAAACCTTGTTTTACTAAAAGTGCAAAAAGATTTTTTCCTATTGCCTGAACATATCCTTAGTCTTCTAAGGATATGTTCTTCTAAGGATGTGATTATTGCTAATTAATGGTTGCTTAGACACATTTCAGCCTTTGATGTAAGACTGGATTTACTCAGGAATATTATAAATATTATAGATTTCCATTTTCACATAAAAACATACACAAAATATTTTCCTTCTCCTGATTCTTAGTTTCCTTTGTCTATTAATATTTCAGCAGCTAAACACTTTTGTCAATGTGTCAATCTACATCCATAACAGAAACACTTAGTCAAACTACTTTTTCACCTTATTTTAAACTCTGAATCTCATATGTCCTCTTTTCTCACTCCTTTTCCAGTGCTATATGGAGAAGTCAAGCTCACATCTGAAAGAGCTCCACAGGTGGTGTTATAAAAGGTGTTTATCAAGTTGCCTGCCACCCATGAAGTTTAACTTACTCACATTTACCCTGGCTCGACTGCAGTGATTTAATGACATGAAGAAAGATAAGGAAGGAAAGAGTTCTTTTTATCTCTACTTCTCCATCACATATATAATCTATTTTCTGCTGCCTTTAGTATAGATCTAATTAAATTCATGGTAAGGGAAAAAAAAAAAAAAAGCAAACAACAAACCTATCTTCTTTTCTCTTAGATGAACATATGACCTAAATGGCCTGGAAACTTTAGATATTTGAAGAATTGCTCTTTAATCTATCTCCCCCTAAAAGGTTACCCTCCTCTTGAGCCCACTGGAATCAGTAGAAAGATTTAGATTAAATCCAATAAGATCTGGATGAATTTTTCTGAGGGCACACAATGCGTCTCATTTATCTTATTAGATCTCCAGTTTGCTGCAGGATTACTGAAAATTCTCACCTACAAATAAAGATCAAGTCTACACAGCACACCGATCAATTAAAAAATTGCTTAGGGATTTTTTAATTCAGTGTTGCATATATGCGATTGTTTATACTGGAACTTATTTTCTTTCTCATAATCACTGAACAAGCAAAATTGCTAAATTCAACTTCAGTTTCTGTGAGTATCACCGCTTGTGAGAAAAGGTTTGAGTAGTATTTTGGGCTAAAGGCATGAAAGCTCTTCATGGAGGTAGTTGACTTTTCCATACAAAGTATTTTAAAGTGTTAGTTCAACAGCCTAAAGTGTTTTGATAACAAAGTATTTTTAAATCAAGCCTTTAGAATATTTTGTTTATTCCAAGCTAAAATTACCTTTTTTCACTTATTTATGAGACTGTTTAATGACATTATAGATCCACAGCCATTATCTGCTTTCTATTTTCACGCAGTGGTAAAAGGCTACTTCTCTCTCCTCAGAGTGAATGCCCAAGATTCAGTTCACCAACTCTCTATTTGTCATCCCTCATGTGATCTCATTACCATCCTGACCAGGACCTGAGAATACCTGGGTTGTTTGTCCACAGAGCACTCGTGAGGCAGGGCCACGCCACTCCAGAGACACTGAGAGCCATGCTAGAGTCTCACAGCCCCACTTGGTTCCATTCAGAAATCCCATTTCAGAACCTGCAGGGCCTCCCACACCCTAAACTAATATCTTTGAATCAGATGTTGTCTAGTCCAAGATGTTGTCTTCCAAGGAGGAAGGGATGACAAGGTAGGAAGCAGCAATTAAGATGTTTCAGGAGGCATCTTTAAACAACAGAAGCTAATACAATTGCACTTACCAGAAGTGTCAGGAAGCAGTAAGGTTCAGTCTAAGGGTGTTTACAGAGATAAAGGGAATGTAGATGACAAAATCAAATAGGAATCTAGATCTTCAGTGTTTATCTAAAATCTGGAAATGCTGTATGTTAAACAGTTGTGTAAGTTCCATAAGCCTGGAACTCATGTGAGAATGTTACACCACCAAATTCATAAAGTACTGTGCTCAAATATAGAGACTGATACTAGTTTTTCATGATGAATGTTATAGAAGAAAATTCTATTATAAAATATCAATTTTTATGTTGTTTGCATGCAGGACTTTGCAGATGAACATAGAAACAACTGTCCTGTATTTATTTTAAGGTTTACTTGGGATCCACTTGGATTTCAGAGTCAACATCTTCCATTGAGTTAAACAATAGCTAAACAAAGAAGTTCCTACAACGTTTCTAGCTGGAAATTCATCTAGTTTCCAGACTGATTTCACAGAACAAGTTCTACACATCTCTTCTCAAACTTTGCATTGTTGAAACATCACTGACTGTTCTTACCTTTGCAGTAAATCTCTCCATTATCCTAATAAGAAAAATGTTGTTTTGATTTATTTTTTTTTAGCAAGAGATAGCTGTTGAGTAAAATTTTATCTTTTTTTTTTTTTACAAAAAAAATATGCACTCTGAAGATTCTAAACTCATACTTCAAGATTAAATTTTGTAAGCCTTTTTTTCTAAGCCTAGCTTTTGAAAAAGCTAAGATTTCTCCCATAACATTATTTATAGCCTAGTAAATAGCAATAGTAGGAAAAAAGCCCTGATTTCTCCTAGCTGATCTCCAGTTGTCCGTTGTATAAAGCATGCAGTTCAATTAATTGAATGATACTATCTGAATCAGTTTTATGTCAGATTTTCAAAGGAAATAAAAATAAAACTGTTTAAAAGATACAAAATTCTTCCAGAGGGAATCTGACTGAGAATTTTTGTAAAATGATATAACATTTCATAAATCATTTATGTGGAAACATTAAAAGGCAAAATCTACTCCATTTAGAGGAGAAAGCAATTTTATCTCTGTCTTTTGGGGGTCTGAATTATGTATATCCTAATAAATATACATATTTAGTTCCAGTAGAAGGCATTTGCTTTTACCTCATTGTAGAACATTAAGCATTTGATTGCCATCTGTACCAGAAGCATAGTAGTAATATATGAAAAAAATGTGCTCTTCGTAAGTTTAAAGCATCATAAAAATTCCTCTTACAGACACATTGCTGATTCTTGACATAGATGTGGAGGAGGACATTTCCCACATAAAATGGTTCCTCAAAATAACATCTTGATCTTTTCCACTATATATTTGAACTACAGCAAAAGGTTAAGATTTGCATTAAGAGACAGTAACTCTTAAGCAATACGAAAAAACACAGGTTTTCCTGCTTTCAAGAATAAATAAATTTTAAAAAAATAAAGCTCAGCAAAACTAAACCCAGTCCAGATTTCCCTCTTTAAAAAAATACAGAAAGGAGCAAGGTACTCAAAAGGATTTTCAGTTCAATTGCAAGGCGTGCCTTTGGAATCACTCTAAACTAATACACACTCTTTTAATTTTTCTTTACCTAATAAGTAGACTAATTGAAAACAAAATGTAGTCCTCATGTCCATTTGATACAAGTGTCCTTTACTACTACCTATATACCTGACATCAATTCCTCCACTGATAGAACATCAAAATTTCCATCTGTTCACACCCTGTTAACATCACCCACATCTTACTGCAATCTACCTCTCTCTGTCCCAGAACAGCTAAACTGAGATGGCTGTGGACCTCAATCACATCCTCATTCCCAAAACTAAGTGAAAAACCTCTAAAAACCCCTAACTCATATCTTCCTCTTGAGTAGAAAAAAGAGTCTATCATGTGCTCCTTTCTTTCTCAGATCATATTAGCATTTCCACCTTATACTTCAGAAAACATAATCATTTTCTCAGAAGTCATTGCTGCCTGTAACTGGGTGCAGGACTACAATGTTTATCCCAGTCTAAAAGATATTGCTTTTATTTATTTAGTCATTAAAACAAAGTTCTAAACTCTCGAAAGACCTACCAAATCTTTCAACAAAACTATTAGAATTTAAAAATATTATATACTCTAAGTACTATTAACAAGAATTCTGTTCATAATGTCTGAGGCAGTTTCCAAAATGTCTTTTTGTCCTGTATGTTATTTATTGGCATTACATCTCTAAAGGCTAAATCAAGGAGATTTAATTCTACTTTAAGCATCCACTTAACACAAAAGTTATTTCTCTCTTCACACCCTCTACAAATATGCCACCTATTCTCACAGAAACACTCAGACATGGTTAATTCTCTGGTATTCATTGTTTTCCCCATTTCCTTCCTCCCTATCTTGTTTCAGCAAGAAACAAGTTTTCACTGCTTCTTATCTTCCTCAGCTGGAGCAAAAAAAAGCACATCTCTAATTTCCATTGGTTTTCCCTACCAATCTTTTCTCTCAGAGACCCCGCTGGGTTTCTATGGATGACTGATTTCTCACAGAATTTACTATCCGTAGAGTAAAAGACAATTTGATATGACTTTTATAATTTTAAAAGCCTAGGGAAACATTCATTAACAAAATATTTCACACATTTTATAGGTTAAAAATAATTGTATATACCTCAAGTCTTCCTAGTCATCAGACATGTACAAATGTAAAGTCTTTTATTTAAGGAAATGCCTTTTAGTATCTCTCTTGTTAAAACACTTTCTTGAAGGAACTCATTAAAAAAGCTCTTGTTATGTATTAATTCTTTAAGTTCAACTGGCTAATTTTTATTTTAAAATTACAATCTAAATTGAAATTATGATCTGGAAAGAACAGAAAGAGCATTTTAAAAAAGGAAATAAAGTTATCAGTTTCTGACCAGCTGTGTTCTAAAGATTTAATTTTCAAACATGAATCATTCACAAATGAACATATAAGACCTTTTTCACGATATACTAGAACAGTTTTGCACTGCCATAAGCCATGTAGAAATTGAAAGAGAGATAAGCAAAAGACTCTGACAGACAGCTGTAAAAGAAAGATTAAAAATGGTTATCATATATAAAGTTCAAGTGGAGTACAGACTTTGTTACAAGACATCTGCACTTGTAGACCTTTTCATTTTGCTTATATCTAGAGTTAAAGAGTCTTACTGTTTACTTCTTTGAAATGTTTCTCATTTTATTAAGAAACTTTTTCAGAGTCTGAGATGCTTTGTGTTTAATTTTGAGCGGTAACTCAAAATGTCATTTTTTTTATTTATGGGAATTCTAATAATTTGATTCCTACCTGTTTTAAAGGTTACTTCTCACTTAGTGTTTTCGATAGTAAATAAAGACGAATTCTGAATGTTCAAAAGACTTTTCTACTGTTGCGTGCTATGAGGGAAGAGCTTGCAAAAAAGAAAACTTTTTGTTCATTATAAAAGAAAGTTTTATTCCAAACTTTATATATGTCATCAAAAATCTTCAGAACAACTCAAGGTATAAATGTTTGAAGGAGTTTGAAATGTTCTGGTTATTTATGCTCAGTCTTCCTGAGCATGATATGGCTCTATTTAAATCCAGAGACACTACTTTTTTTTTTAAGAGAAATTCTGTAAAAGACAAATGGAAAGTTATTGCCATATAGATTTTTCAATATTGTTATGCAAAATATTTGGTGTGACTTCTGAAAAGTCTTCCCACACATTCTTACAGTACTCATAGATGAGTGCGAGAGGTAAAGAAACAGAGCCTACAGCTTTTAGAATTTTTCAGCTTCTCAGAAATTCAGAAGCTCAACACAACGTGCAATGACGTTTGGATGGAGTGCTTTCAAATTAAAACAAAAACCATAACAGGAAGAGATTTTTCTTCATTAACATGGCAAAATAAGTCACACAAGCAAAAGTGATCACATTTTTGGCATTTTAGACGCTGTGAATTTTGTATTTCTTTACATATATGCATATATACATCAGGGTTTATGGAAGTTTATATCTCCTGTGAACTATACCATATACCTTTATTATATGCTTAACTATGATACTTTACTATACTTTAAATATGTATACATTCTGATTTATAATTTTAATAAAACCAGCATTTTTTTTTCCTTCCACTTAGAATACATACTGTCCTTTTCTAAAGGCAGAATACTCTGTTCTCATTTTATTCAGTTTTTCTCTGCTTATTTCTGCCTTCACTTTGAATTCTAGGTGGTATCCTCTATAGCCTCTTCATGCTACACTAATTTGAAGTCTGAGCTCCAAGTACTTTTCATCTCTTCATCTCCCACCTGCAGTCTTCTGCCATCTGGGGCAGCCTCTCAGTTTTACCATGCCCCTGAAAGCCATGTGTCATCATCACCTAGGATGAGATCCAACAACAGATTGACACCCACATTCAGATGGATGTGCAAGACATATCTATCTTGGAATTCTAATCCATTAAAATAGAGTCAACACTCTATTTTAATATGGAGTCTGGAAAGTAACTGTTAATCAACAGTAATTTAGGGTATTCTGAATAACTGCCTAGGCTCAACTGAATGTATTCCTCATGACCTTTCACTGGTTGTCTTACTGCTGATCTATGAATCTATCCTGGTTGATGCTTCTTCAGGAAGGGGTCACATAGGTGTTATGACCTCTTTTCCAGCTCCATGTATTTATCCTGGGTAACGAAAAATTGCCTCAAATGGTACCAGATGTCTGTGTTTAGATAACTGAACCAAGATAGATCTTAGGGATGTTAAAGGGAGTTTACAAATCTTTTAAATTTGAAGACATGATAACTATACAATAGATGTTTTAATCCTAGAGTTGTCTTGCTCTTTCATCCGCATCTCCTATTTACTAGGGGCCCCAAATTATTATTCCATTTTCATATTTTACTGAAAAATGCCTTGGTTCCTAATGTGTTAAAAACATTCATTGGAAAAGAGAACAGTAAAGGTAGGAAAAAAGGAGACTTGGACACTTCTTGACCTTGGGACGAGAGACAGGAAAACAGATAAAACTTTGTGAGGGTTCATGTTGCATTGATAGATAAAGCACATCCTAAGCTGAACACGGAAGCAATTCTGTTGCTGACAAGCTCAGAACAAAAAGAGATTTGGGAGGAGTGTTCACAAGGAAAGGAATAAATTGAGAAGTAGTTAAGATGTAAGCCAATTTTGGTTCCTAAAACAATAAAAATGGAATGTATTTCTGAAAACTATTGCTTAATTATAAATAGATGGGTTTTTATTCTGAATTTCCTTTCAATTGTTTATTGCTGGCATATTTAAAAATATACTGACATAATTTTGAAATAAGGTCAAGACAGTTTTAAATAGATGTTACAAAAGTTTGAAAATTATTTGAAGCAATTAAAAATGCAGTTATTATTTGCAACATCATATAAGTTATCATAGAAAGGTCTTTTTTAAATATTTGCCCTACAGAAAAGTAGGATTGATTTCCAGAAATATTCTTACAGTAAAGTTGACTTTATACTTGTTGAGAAAGGATCTCCATCTCTTAAATATTTTCTCTAACTCTTTATTTCCTTCTTGTGGCTTTCATCAATTTTATCTCTGGTCTACCAAGCAACTCTGAAAACAACCTAACTCATCTAAATTCTAGATCTCTTTATACAGTAAATTCATAATCTGAATAATTCTTGAAACAACCTAGTGTTGCCTGAATCTCTGTATTAACCCCTCACTGGGCTCAGTACTGAGGAACTTCATTTTTATTGTAACACAAGTAGCATGCTGTTTAGGGAAAACCAGCCCAGGGCTCCCAAACTGCTGTACTGCAGGCCAGGTCACCACAGAACTGTTCCTTCCAAGAAAGCACAAACCTTGCAGTGGCCACATCAGTCCCAGGGTCTGCCTTCTGCTTATTTTCACTTCCAATAAGAACAAACTCAAATTTTTAAGTCCTTTCCTTTAGTCATACATGTTGATGGACCTTTATCTTTCCCTCTTGGAAAACATTAAAATTATTGTTAGGTTGCCAGTTACAGCTGTCAAATCATCTTTTTTTCCTCTCTTCCAGTGTAATTTTGCTTTTTTAACTGTGTTTTCTTTTGGTCAGGCTCACCCAATATTTTGACAACCTTTATGTTACTTATATCATAGAGACACATAGATGAACAAATACTATTGAATATCTTCCTACTGTTCTGCCTTGAGGTGCTTTCTTTCTTTTAGATTGCTTCTTACAGAGAGATCTCAAAAGGAAATTGTTTTAATTCATAAGAAAAGTATGCAAAAAGCATGTGCTAAGGGATTGAGGAAATTATAGACACATTGGAAGTACAGCTGGTTATAAAAAAATTCAATCCCTTTCATTTACACAACAGATATGCTAACAAGTAGTAATTAAATGTCTTGTAATCTTGCTGTTGAATTACATAGAGATGTTTGCAGTATGTGCTGCAATTTCAAACATTTCATACATAATAACAGCCAAATGGGATTAAAAGGGAACAGTTCAGCAATAAGACAGCAACAATCAGTAGCCTATTGTTACATACCAGAAACTTCTGTAAAAAAAGCAAGAGGAATAGTGCTCACTTTTCTGCATCACAGGCTCAAAGTTACCAAATATTTCCCTGGCCACCTCTTTGATAATTCATCTCATGCCCTTCCTCTTATGTAATTTGAAGGGCTATGAGAGGAAAAGAAGCTATAAAAATAATGTCCAACTAAACTAAGGTACAGCTTAAGAAAGTTGAGGACATTCCAATGTGAAATGTAAAATGTTTAAAGCAAAAACTGATTCAGTTTCTGGCTCTAGAAGTGACTTATTGTGTAATAATCATGGATAAATATTTTGCTATTCTTTCAGCTTGATTGTAACATTTTTTTAAAAGAAAATGTAAATTTATTTTCACAACACTGAGATCTTAGGACAACTTTGTAAAAAAATCAGAATACGAGAAAATTGTACACAATATGAATTAATACATTAACATCATATTAATATATATATATCCTCTAACATGAAAATGATTACGACAAATATTTAGTGTTCAGCTCTAGAACTGGTAGAAATACCCCTACGGTGTATGATGCTAGAGTAATGCTTTGATTTGTTCATATGATTAAAGACACTACTATCCCAGGTGGTGTACTACAAAGTTGATGAATCTCTCTCCAGACCCTCTTTCTTTTGCCCCTCTTGTAGCTGGACTAGATGCTCATATCTTCTCTACTTCCTTACATGTAAAAACATTTTAAAAATGTATAAGCTTATCCTTTTCATTTTAAAACCAAATAAGTTCAGCTATAGAGGCTAAACACAAGATTAGGAAGACAATTATTGCATGTATTTTTGCACAGCAATGCAGGTATAAATAGGGGATACTCAAGAACCTTCTGGACACAATCCTGTGCCATGTGCTCTAAGATGACCCTGCTTGAGCAGGGAGGTTGGAGCAGATCACCCAGTATGGTTCTTTCCAATCTGGCCCATTCTGTGATTCTGTGATATCAAACAGCTACATTCCACCAACCAGTTCTTTCACAAACCAGTGATGTTGTATGTACTCTTTAAGGAAAGTAATCAAGTTTAGTGATTATCTAGACTCTAACAGTTGTAGGTGGGCTCCTTTTGTCAAAGTTAGACAAAGGCTAGAAAAATGGGGTCATATGAAAGAAAAAAGTTAGAGGAAAACCCAACATAGCTGATACATCTGGAAAATAACCTAACCTAAATAATCTAAATTACTCCAGAAGCCTTTGAAAATATTAACTATGGCATTTCTGTGTGTACAAGTTTGTTGAATACTCACCTACACTTTCATTTACTGTAGTACATTGCCTATTTAGAGTCATAAATATTCAGAAGAAAAAGTATGTAGGAGAGTGAGATGCATATCTAATAAATGTTATTCAAGGTTTATAAGAACATGAAAGCAATACTTGGAAGTTCAAGAATAAACTCTTCCACCAAGTACAAAGGGCAATACTGAAAACAACCAATTCTGCCCTGAAGTATTTATGTAAAAGCTGTACTGAAGAGCAAAGAACAGAAGTAGTGATGGTATACAAGGGTCACATTAACAGAATTACATTTTTTTAGAAGTATGATGATGACCTAACATAGAATTTTTTCCTCTGATGTTTTCTTTCCTATCAATATGCAGCCATGGCAAGGTGTATTTCTTTATGTTTGTACAATCATAGAATATGTTGAGTTAGAAGGCACTGGGATCACTAAGTCCAACTCCTGGCCCCGCACAGAACAGCTCAAGAATCACACCACATGCCTGAGAGATTACTAGGTCATACTTCCCCCCACCCCTAATTTTTTTTTTTTTTTAATTAAAAGCTGAGGTAGTATTAAATGTTCTTTTGGCACATAGTTTTCATGCTGATCTTGTATGTTTGACAGAAGCATACATTGAGTTTCAAAGACAAGAAGAACAAAGAAAAGATTACTGTGGCCCAAATCCACCAAGGACTTGCAGAAAATTCATATGCCTGTACTGGAAAGCGTAATCTTCAAAATCCTCTCCTAACTTCTTAGTTACTAAAGGATAAGGGGCTTCTTTTAAACACCAAAGTCCCGAATACTTAGAGGGAGTTCAAATGCTTTGAACAGCCCCACACTGCCAGTGTTGCTGCCCTTACCCGCTGCCACCTTGAGCATTGCCAGAGCCCTAAGGGAAGTCACAATCCATATTGCAGGCTGGAAAATGTGCTGAACACATCCACACACCAGCAAACATAGAACAAATGCTACCAATGGGAAAACATTTTCCACAGAAGTATCCCTCCCTGTTTTACTGCCAATCTTGAAGCTCAGAAATCTCCACAAGATTTCTTTACTACTTTACAATATTTCTCTCTTCTGACCTTTTCTTTCCTCCATCCTTAGTTAATCTCACTGTGTTTCACAGGCCATAAATAAATCTTTAGTGTTCCTTTAGAAGGAATACACCATATCAGCTATTTTCTCCCTCATAATACTTCTACTAGTCCACCTGTGTCCAAAGTCTCTTTTTTTCTTTTTCTTACTGACATATTTCTAGTTAAACAAAGATCAATTTTTCTCATCTTAGATTTAGCTCCTGTTGTTCCCATTTGAGATCTTTGTCTCTGGAGAGAGTTTTATGCCTGAAATCTCACTTTGTATTTGTTATTTATCATGTGTCAGTTATATCAGCTCATCTATCCTTTTCCCTACATATCTAACTGGGCTTATTTTGGAGCCTAAGGCTACTCTTATTCAAAAATACAGTTGTGCTTTTGCAGAAATCCAACATTGCATATGGAGCACCAGTTGATGGACTGAGTTTTCAGGGAAGCTGTGTAAAACTACAGGACTAATATCCAACATGAAAATTTAAACAAAAAGGAAAATTGACTGATTTTATTCAACCAAGGTAGAAGGGAAGAAAGGAAGAAAAAAAGAGAGGAAGGGAGAAAGACAGAGAGAGAAAAAGAGAGGAAAGAGAAGGAAGGAAGGAAGGAAGGAAGGA
>VWYN01017888.1:98900-149300 GCA_013400075.1 Hippolais icterina | reverse complement strand
AAAGAAAGAAAAAGAAAGAAAGAAGCCAAACTTTAAAGGCATATGTGACTCCTGAGATAAGGCTGCTAAAACACATATTTGCACCTAAGCAACTAAAGACATGCATTAAAAGACATTTAATTATCTTGATTCTATTTAATATGTAAGCTAGAGTTGTATTTTCTCTTGCATATACTAAATAAGGCAAATAAGGCAAAGCATTATTTCTGTATTTCAAATAGTCTTGCTACAGTTACTGTTTTCAAACTAGCAAATTTTAGTGGTTTGAAACATAAAATTCTGCTCAAAATTACAAAAATTCCTGATGATTTTTAATATGTCATTATTTTCAAATACAATATCAAACCACATCTACAATAGACAATACTTTAGAAATACTGTTAATTGCTCAGTAGTTTAAAAACCTATTAATATTTCCAGAATTTTAAATATATGAAAGTGATTTTGTATCAATGAACACAGATAAAACTACTTTCAGGATTTGACAATTTCACTTTCTGCAAAGAAAATTGTTATTTAAGATTGTCTATATAGAAACCTGCTGGGTTTTTGAGTTATATTTGTCCTGCTGTTTCATCCAGCTGTATATTTGGGAAGTTCATTTTCAGCCGTATTGCAAAGAGATCTCTTGATAGAAAAAATACCTCAAGAAGAGTTGGGAAATAAACCTAGAAACATTGCAAGCATAGCCTTACCATTACACGGTCATGATACACTTGCAACAAAATCCCTGTCCCAACTGTTTTCTTTATTGTACTTCATATAAAAAGACATAGGATGTCAGGAGAAAATCTAGTACTTTCTAAATGGAATACAAAGGCTGAGCAATAAAAGGAATTTTAATTAGTTGCGGGTCTGTTTCATGTTTTACTCCCACAGTCCATTTCAGTCAATTCACACCACTGAGTTACAATACTCCTTTAATCAAAATCAACACACTATCAGTTTAGAAACATGGTGGCTGGCTACCATGACAGCAAGGGAGATGTTTGCGATGGGGAAGGAGAGCCAGAACAGGCTGTAGAGAAAGTGCTGCTGAAATCAGAATATTGACTTGCACTCCCAATGGCACAGCAGGGAGAACATCATTGCTGAACAGACTTGCTAGTAATTCAGTTGCCTACATAGGTCATGGCTGCTAAATTAACTGTCTTTAGTGATATATTAAGTTCTCTAGATTCGTGACAGATTTTGTTCCTCATCTGTTCTGAAGCTGACAGTAGCCATTTCCACTTCTTCTGCAAATCACACTGAAGCTATAGACTTTCTGTGTATGACAGCGACTTTAAGTAGTGTTATGGCTGACATACAGAATTCTCAGTTATTAAAAAAAGAAAAAAAAAAAAACCAACAGCATCCCTAAGTGACTTATCACACTTCATGAGTGTTGATTGTATCAAATTAAAGTCATTTCACTGTATCTTAATGGACTGGCTCACGGTATCTTCATACTGCTTTTCACAGAACCACAGAACTACAGAATGGGTCAGATTGGAAGGAACCACAGTGGATTGTCTGTTCCAATTCTCTGCTCAAACAGGGTCATCCCAGACTGTGTGGCACAGATTGCATTCAGACAGTTCTTCAGTATCTCCAGTGAGGGAGACTTCACAATCTCTCTTGGCTGCCTGTTCCAGCACACAGTCACTCACACAGTAAACAAGCTTTTCCTCATATCTAGGTGTAACTTCTGTACATCAGTTTCTGTCCATTCTCTCGTGTTCCATTGATTGGCACCATGTAGAAGAGCCTGGATCCATCCTCTTAGCACCCTTCAGATACTTATAGACACTTGTAAGGTCCCCTCTCAGTCATCTCTTCTCAAAGCTGAACAGGTCCAATTCTCTCAGCTTTACCCATAAGAGAGATGTTCCAGTGCCTTAATAATTTTTGTCACCCTCTGGTGGATCTGCTTCAGGGGGTCTGTGTCTCTCTTGTAGTGGGCACCCCAGAACTGGACACAGCACTCCAATGTGGCTACTAGAGCTTGAAGATCCTGAATAGATAAAGCAAGAGAAAGCACTTCTTTGTTTTTCATATTACCTCAATAAACCTACTCCCTCCCCAGAAAAATCCATGCACACACACACACACACACACATACATACACACAGCATCCTTAAGCTGGTTTACCTCAACCTATTTACATAAAAAACCAAGTCTTTTTAGTGTCTGCTCAGTAAAAATATCTCGAGCTCAAGCAACAATCACATTTCCATGTGCTATGTAGTTTTACATACTCAGTTTTTTACTTCTAGGTTTTCATGACCTAAGAAGGAAACTTTTAGATAAAAATGTGTATCTATTTGTTTGGGATTAAATGCCAATATTTTTAATACAGGTAGTTACCACTCTAAAGACAACTAAGGGGAAATGACAACAATCTTCACAAGGAACAATTGACATAAGTTGTTTTCCCCACCTTTTCTTGTACAGTGTTTGAGTGTGCACATGAAAACTGGGCTAAGAAACAATGTGTTCAAAGGGCTTTTTTTCTTTCTAGCTCAACACACAGCTCATTCGCAGGCTCTGGCAAAAATCCCTGAGTAACCTACAACCTGTCAGGATTTGGTGATGTCAGGACTTGCTGAGAATTCAGCTTTATTGGTTAGTTCAGAAAACACCAGAGGAAAAGAGTGAGTGTTTCTTACCACAGAGAGTGCAAACACATGAGATAATTTAATTATGACTGATAACATCAGTTCAAACATTGGTGTCACATAAACTGCATTCTGGCACTCTAGACAAGATATTGCAAACATGCTAGCGGACATGATTATGGAACCCTGTTTTAATGATGCTGCATAATAATAGATCATTCTCTAATAATATAAAACTCATCTTCATGAAAATAAAATAATTCCTCTTTAATCCTAGAAGCTCAGAAGCTATTAAAAGCTCATTTTAATACAATAGCTTGAAATAAAAAAAATATTGAAAAAACTTAAATAGTCTTAATCTACTTCAGCTTCAAAGTTAGAGTGAAAAAGTAGTGCTGGAGATTTTTCCTCCTAGTGTTATTAGGCATCAGCAATTTTTAAATGTCAGAAAACTGACCAGATAATATCCTTGATCTCAAAGTTTTAAAGAACAAATATGGATAAAATAAATTTCAAAGGTCAACAACTTTCCTTTAGGAAGGAAGCTTCCTAAATAAATGTTTAAAATGATATCTTCACACAATTTACATTGACCTGATTATAAACATTGATTTTTAGTCAGCTTAATGCAATGCTTATAACACTTGGAAAAACAAAAAGAATGAAAGAAAGAAAAAGATTATTATAGTTCTGGGGTTTTAAAGAAGAAAGAAAGATATAATTTATTTATTTTAATACACACTGGAAGCATGTGACGCCAGACTATTTTAATTATATTGAAAGGAATCCTATTTATGTAATTATATTGATGTAAAAAAAAAACCTAGAAAAAGCTTTAGTAGAATAACATAGAAGGGGATGAGAGATCTCCATACAAAATTCAAACTTACAATCCCCTTATGCTCTGTAGTATTAAAAGACCAGTGTAGACACTGTAGAGTATACTTAAATTACATCTCAACCTCTCTAGAAATTTGACAAAAAGCAGGAGCTTTTATTCTCTGTTTCACTCTGCAGAGTGAAAGCCTCCCACAAAGACTTGCTTTCTACGTTATACTCTCTGATGGAATATATGCTTCTTTTGTGCCAGGAATTCCCTCAAAATGGCTTCAAAGCTGGCCCATTCTAAATGTAGCAGGGATGCTAATAGATTTGCAAGTGGTTCATGAATGAAAATCAAAGTCATACCTCAGGCACTATAAAGTTGTTGTTAAATAATGCACTCTCTATACTAGAACTTCTTCATAAAATGAAAAATTAAGGAAAATTTAAAATGTCCTCCACTACAATAAGGCATCTTCTTTACAGTGCAATGTTAAGAATTCCATTCTTATCTGAATAATCAAAAAACATTTTATTTTCTTTGTGCTAATTACAGAGTGAAGCATCTTACATAAAAAACCAAACTAGAGTGAGATAATTCTAAGATAGTTTAATTGCTAATAATGTAAATTGAACTCAAAACCCTTGTACAGAGGATTATAGTCTGTAGCAGTGTGTTTTAGTTTCTTTATTAAATCTGTATCAATTAATATTGTTCAGTGGTTCACTCCATGTACCCCCATTTCACCCTCCACTTGGTTTGTATCCTGTTTACTCCTTTTCAGTTATATGCCAATCTTCTATTCCCCACCACCAGGACCTGTCCATCATATCGAGGCCTCCCCCTGGATCTAGAAAGTTCCAGGAGAGGCGTCATGTGATAGGCCAGAACCCTGGGAGGTCCCTCCTTCTCCACGGGGATTGGTTCCTGGAGGAGTCCTTCATCCCCAGGGCCCCTCACAGCTCACTCCCGATTGGATTCTTCCCTTAACCTTCCCTCTGCTCCTCCCCCGAAGAAAAGTTACTGTAACAGGGCATTCTGCACTCTGCTGAGGCAGATTCCCTGAGGTGAGGCTGCTTCCTTTGGGGGCTCCAATAAACTGCAGTGGCAACCTCTCAGCAGAGTCCTCCTTTCCTCGCCATCATCGCGAATAGCAACGCCCAGGCCAGTGCTGCCCAGGACCCGCCGGTTCGGCTCGGTTTGCCCGCGTACTGGGCTGTACCAGAAGCTTGTTGCAGTGCCAGGGTTAGCCGAGGCAGGCTCGAGAGAGCACCCCTAAAGGACGCACAGCAATAGTAGTCAGATTCACAAAGTATCATTTAATGCCAGTTTTTAATTTCTCACATCTTCAGAAAAGGTTGGGTGGTTTTGTGTACATAAATAAAGTATAAAGAAAGATCACCATGAAAATGCTGACCCGGAATATGAAGTATCCACATACATTCATTTGGAAAGGTAAAAATGTACATATTTACCTTTAATTTTGGAAACATATGCAAATGTATCATACATAATTAAAAAAAAAAAAAATCCTGCCTGAGAATAGTTTTGAGATTGCATGGATTATCTTTGCTAACTCAATTGTTTATAGTACATGAACATCTTATGAAGAGAAAAAAGTGTCTGCTGTTTCAAAAAATACCATCATCGCATAAGATGGGACACAGATGAACAGCAAATTCTTAATTCTTCTCTGCAAGCAGAATTAATTCTTACTGCCATTTCAGCTAAGTATTTAGCATCTATTATGCAAAGTGTTGTAAAAATTAACAAGGGGAGAAAAGACCAGTGAAACAGTTGTTTAGTGTTGGATCTTTATCATTGAGATCAGGTGGTCAATGAGCAAAAGTGATTTATAGCACCCGAGATGAACTGTGGTAACCTTGACTGTATTTGACAGAGTGGATTAGTTAGAGCCAACTATCAATGCACATTTGAATCTGTGTAATTAGATTGGTTTTGAGAAAAAGGAAAAAATACTGTATGTCTGGTTGAAATGCAGATCCCTCAGGATCATACAAATGTAGAATCCTTTAGGTTGGAAGAAAACTCATAGAAGAAAACCATTAACCCAACATTATCAAGACTATTATTAAACCGTGTTCCAAAATGCCACATCTGCACACCTTTTTACAACCTCCATGGATGGTGACTCCACCACTCCCCAGGGCATCCTGTTCCAATACTTGACAGCCTTTCCATGAAGATTTTTTTTCCTAATATCAAATCTAAATCTCCCCTGGTATAAGCTGAGGGCATTTCCTAGTGACATGTCATTAGCTACTTGTGGGAAGAGACCACCCCTCCCACCTCACTACAACCTCCTTTCAGGTCGTTGTAGAGAGCAATAAGCTCTTTCCTGAGTCTCCTTTTTTCCAGGATAAACAACTCCTCAGCTCCTCATCCTCATAAGGATGAAATATCCTGGCCTACTAAGTCTGACATTTCTGTGTTATCTTGAAATAGTGGAGAAAATTCTGCTGTCATTTAAATTGTTTGTCAGCTTGAACACATCCTTAATAATATTTATTAATAAAGTAGTTTATTCAGAAATGTCTCCTGGAGGACAATATCTGTAGCTCAAATTTATAATATACTCACTTATCATAGGTTAATAATTCCTAAGACTCGGCTCTTGGATATATTTACAGTGTCAATAGCAGAGCCACTGAAGAACTATAGAAAAACATTGCTCTCTTTTAGAAGAAAATTGGTAATGAAATTCATCAGATCTTCATCAGACCTAGGGTGAAATTCATAATAAAACCAAAAAGATGAGGACCAGAGCAACAACAGTAAGAAATCATCAGTTAAAGCACTGATGTAGAAAGTGGGACATACATGGGCTAGTTTTAAAATTCCTTGGTTTGTGTGAAATATGTATCAGTATCTTGAACCTGTGCCTTCCACTATCCAAATAGAGTCTCCCAAGCAGTGGATTTCTCACATCTTGCTGATAAGATGTTGTTTTTTTCATTATTAATGTCAAGTGGAAATAAATGATAAAATACCAAATTTTTCATTAAATCCATTTCTGGTTTGCTTGTTTGGTTGTTTTTTTTTTAGTAACTGCAGCTGATCATGCACTATTTATCTCTTACAGTGGAGAATGAGCCGATTTGATTTTTTTAGGTGCCTATTTCCCATGTGAGTATATTGGTCAAAAAGAAAAGATAACAAGTCACCTTGTATTGCAGTACTGACATTTTGATAAGACAGGTCTAAAAATGTCTCTGGAAAGTTTGAATTCAAAATAAAATGAAAGAAAGCCAATATACTTGTTATCCAGTTACTGTGCCATATCAATCATTACTAACTGTTGAAATAATTTTAAACACTTTGATGTTGTTTTTCTTGTCCTGAAAATAGTCCTGGTTTATTTTGTTCACTTTATTCTACCAGTTCAGTGATAACAGCAGATTCTGCAGACATCAAATAAATTCACAGGAAAGTAGAATAAGGACAAAATGCAGTGACTCTCAAGCAATTTCAGCTAAACATGAAAGAGAATGAATGACACATCAAAGCATCAGCTTCAAAGACACTCCCAGGTGGCTCATTTCAGAATATGTGTTACAGAAATCATACAAGAAGGTGTTGGAACTTTTCTATTCAAGAATTTTTTAAAGAATCTTTATCAGGGAAAAAAAATTTACTATGTTGAAGGACGGCTAAAAATCCAAAGTCAATGTATTCCAAATATGTTTGATAAAAGGATGAGTAATATAAGAAATATTTTGTCTCTGGCTTTTTCAAGGAAAGGTGTTGTGAAAGGGAAATAACTATGATACTGAAATTGCATACCAACATTTTAGAGACAGGTTGTTTTGACTTAAAGTTATTTCAGATCACGGAGTACGGTTTTTGCTTGGCTTAATTCTTGAAGCCACATTGAGTGTCATATCGATAAAATTCATAGTTGCAGTACAGTACTTGATGGGAGATAAAATTCCACAGGCAAAATTTACAAGATAAATTAGCATGACACAAATCACAGTGGATGATAAGATGATTTTTTCTTATGTCTGGAATAATCTATGTAGAAATAACTTATGCAAATAACTGTATTGACAGACAAGAGGCTTGCAATGTGATTACAAAGGGTAGCTATGGGCTGAACTTGAGCTAAATTTACAATTTCCACTAACCTTAGATAAGTCAAAGAAGATCAAATGTTTAAGTGAAACTTAGAAATCTGACACTTTTTTGCTTTAAACTGAGTTTGCAACTATTAGATAATGAAAATGAAAACAACCATCTCGTTTATGATGTTAGCTCCACTTCCAAAATCCTTGTCCTGATAGAAAGGAATGGGAATTAACTGTGGTAGACAGAACCACCATCTCCACCTTCCCTGTTTTTACATATAATCTCCAGCTACTGTAAATTTAAGTCTCACTGACTTTCAGAATAACCTACAAGTGAGCAAGTCACTTGGAAATCTGGGACTTCAGCTTTGCAGCCTTGAGATACTTTTCAAATTTTTGCATTCGTATATTTCTTGGATGGTGAGAGTACAGATTTCTGTTGCAGTAGTTTAAAGAGATATAGAGGAGTTCGGAGGTTATATAACTTCAGAAGTGGCTTCTGGTTTTCATCTTGAAACTAACTTTCTGTCAAAACTTACCTTTATTTTTATCATAAAGTGTTCAAATAGAAAGTATATACTAAAATAAAATGGAACAGATTTGAATATTTTATTTTGCTGATCCACATAATATTGCAATTTTGCTCCTCATCACAAACAAAATAAAGACACAAAAAAATATGCTCAGCTTACAAAATTGGAACCCTTTCTACAAAGAAACTACTTCAATTTATTCTTCTTTTTTTATTATTTGTGTTGTTATATTTTATGGAGTTTGCAATGAATCCTTATAAAACAATCAGAAAAGCTAAAGTGAAATCTCTTTTAGCATCTCAAGGGAGTTTACATTATTTATCATGGAATTATCATTGTCCTTACAAGAAAACTAAAATCTTACTCTAAAAATGTATTTTGTTAATCATTTTAAGGTAAATTTTCACAACAGCAATTGTTATTCTAATTATTTAAGGTTCTTTCTGGGGGACCCCTTTTCCCTAAACTTCATGACACATGTGGATTGTAATGTTTTTGTCAGCATAAAGAAAAAAAATCTTATTAAAGCTCATGGAATTTGGTAAACTCAATTTAGTTGCTGAAATTAACTTAAACATTTGCCATTATTTGTGTACACTTCATTAACATCTTAATAACAGAACTCATATAGAGCAACATTAGAAAAGGTACATTTGTTTTAAAGTTTGAAGCATACAAGAAAGTATTAGGTCTGTGGCATACAACTGTGGGCCATGGTTTTCTTAGCATGCCTGTGTAAATCAGGATTAACTTTGTATAATTACTGGAAAACACTTTCCAAAAAAAACTACTGAGAAAAATAGTAAGGAGATATTAATGATAGTGTAATTTCCTTTGTCTTGGTTTGAGACAGAATAGACAGCAGGGTACACATAGAATTTGACATACAACTGTAAACCTTATTATTGTCAAAGCAATTCAAGCCACATTCATATAAGTCTCTGAGCTAAAGTGTGAAGCAAATTAAAAATGAAATCATTTTTTTGTTGAAAAATCTTGAGACAGGAAAATGATTCAAAGAACTCAAGGACAAAATGAGCAATTATTTTATTCATTAAAAGTCAATAATTTTGAAGTCAAAAAGGAGGTCTTCATGTTGCAAGTAAGACATAGCAAATCAAATACTTTTCTAACAGGGAACATGGGAATAAAATTTTGGGAAGAGGCTCTTATTCCTTAAAAACTGATATAACTCAATCTTTCCTGAAATAAGCACTTCTTTTTTAGCCTTCTCTTTCCATGCTAAATTCTCAAGAAAAGGTGAATGCCTCCTGTGCGTCTCTTAGGGGAACTATTACAAAATTCCGACAGCACATTCAAGTTCAGTAAAAGGTAATTTTGCATCTCTCTCTGCCAGCATGTGCAGGCCTGTTCATCCATTTCAATGAGATTCGTTCTCCTAAAATCTCCCATCGGGACTTTTAGTACATGTGAAATCAAGTTCAATTCAAACTAATTCATGTCAAGCTATCCCTGACACCCTAGATTCATTGCTCAGGTTCATTGTTTTGTCATCTGAACTCTTAACACATGGCATCTCTGGGGAGAGGATTACCAGAACAGAAGTTCCAAATAATTTCTAATTTTTCTATTTTGTTTTTTAATTCTAATCTCTAATTTTTCTAACATTTTGAACTTGTCATCTGTGGTGAAATATGTGATTAATTTCAACAAGAGGAAAAGATCATTAAAAATGTGATTTTTCAGATTAAGCATGCCAAAGACATTCTCTTCAATAGGAACTTAAGGGACCACTGTAATATTCTATTTATTTTTTGGTTTATGCATTATATCCACAGAAGTTCATTCAGAATTTACTGTTTAAAAGCTCATAACATCATACTGTTTATAAGCTCACATCATTCTGAAATTATACGAGACACTTTTTTCTACATAAAATCATGGATTTTCCTCTGTATGAAAATTCCTAGTATCAAACCATATTACATGTACATAAATTCTTTTATGCTCAAAGTCCTAACATTTTAACTTCCTTTGCATTAAGGGACACTTAAATTGTAATAAAGTGTATTAAATTGTACAAGGATGTATTAAATAATTGAGTTCTCCTAGATTGTGTCTGTAGTTTTAAAAATATTTCAAATAGAGTTAAAAACTTATCAGAAAGTCTCAGAACACTGATTTCCCCAAATGCTAACGTGTTTTGAAGAGTCTATTTTTCAAATCAAAGTCACTCTTATCAGTGCGAAGTGTGACTATTCCAGCATTCAAGTGCATGAATGTAGAACAGTAGATGAGTCTACAGTCTGTTTAAAATGAAATGTGATAAATGCAGCATTATAGATAGGAAATCATAATGTGTGACATTCAGGAAAAGGAATCCACTTGAAAAAATACAAGATAATTTTTTTTCTTTGTTATCTAGTCGTGTTCCATTCATTCCTTGGACTGGACGAGATTAGCCTGCTGGATCACATATGCAATTTTTAAAAAAGTAACTATTGACAACCTGCACCTGTATGTTAGAAAGAAGTTCAGAAATACTTTTCCGAAGTATTTATGGAACTTTGTGGTTTTGTGGAAAGAGCTGTCCTCACCAAGGACTGCAGGAAATTACCAGATCACCGGCCTGTCACTACACTAACGGAGTATGACACAAAAACCTCTGGACTTGGTGGGGCAAGTGGTATGACATGACAGCCAAGAGTGCGAGCACTGGACAAGACGTACGGATAGTTCCAGACAGATGGTGACACCCTCGTGGGTGGCTACAGGAGCCAAGCCTCACATGTAACTGGATGGGATCACTGAGGACCCACTATTAATTCTATATAAGGGCAATTTACCTAAGTAATGGTAACAAAACCATCAAAACTGGGTAGAGGTATGGCAAAATGGAGCTGTGTCCTAGATTACAATGTAAGTTGTGCCCAAAGTATGTGTTCGATCCCCATCTCCATGAGCTGTTGAAACCAGGTGGGGCAGTGTTTCCCTGATCTTCTGTTCATGGGCCCAACAATGCCTTGCAGCATGACTCATGGGTAACTCCCTCTGGGAGTTATCTCTGTTTAATGGGCCATGAAGGACCCACTGCATGACTCATAGAATGAGATCATCCCATTGTGAGATGCCCCACCCAAGAGGAGGAGCCAAGCATTCTCACCTGGATATAATCCAGGGTTTGGGACATCACAGGCAGCTTTACCTGCTGGACTCCCAGAGGACAAGAGCTACCAGATGTTTCTACAGGATCACTGCTTTGACAAGACCATTTCATCTGGACTGCTACTACCACCCTAACAGGGTGCCAGGTTGTATTCTGACTCTGTCAGAGGTGGGTTTTTTTGTACTATTGCTTTTATTTCTTTTCTTTTCCTCTTATTAAATTGTGTTTCTGACTTGGAGTCTCCCACTGGTTTTGTTTTCAAACCAGCACAAGCTGACAGAAAAAGTAATTACAGAGAAATTATTTACCTGGGAGAATATTGAGGCAGAGAAAGTAAGGTGTATGGGTATCAAAAAGGGAGTCAAGTGTCAAGGAAAGAGGAAGTAAAGTGTGGAAATCCTATGAGTGAGACAACACAAAGGTCCCTATCAAAACCTTGTTCCGTGCTGCTGGAGCAGGGCAATATGATAGCATTCATAGCTTGCAAGGTTATATCTGGGTAGTATAACAAAACACTGCTAAACCCTGAAAAATTATGTGCTTGGATCCATCATTCATTGAAATCATAAAATTTCAGAAATGTTTGGTTTAATTATGATATCTTATATTCTTGATGAGTAACATTCTAAATCTCTTTTATGTTAATTTAATTATGGTGAGGCTTAGATAACTTTGGAATATGACATCCATTGGATTTCTTCACATCATATCAATGAACTAAGAAGAGTGGAAGCTGTTTTTCCCTAGTTTGGAGAAATATCAACACTACAAAAATTAATGACTAAGAAAATAAACTTCCTTTGGGTGAAAAGGAAATAATGTGACATACATAAAAGTCATCAGGGATTTTTTTTTTCTTTAATTCAAAGCAGACAATTCTTAGAAGTCAAAGAAATTAATCAAAGGAGCTGTACTTTAATGCTGGGATTTGAATGATTTTTTTTTTTTGTAAAATATGTAAAATTTATCTAGCATATGTATTTCTTACAGTAAAATGCTTCAAATCTGAATGGTAGATAAGTGTCTCAGAAGATGTATTAAGCCTCAAAATGATATGAAAAAAAAAAGAAGAATGAGAAGAGGAAGTTTATCTTAGTGGTCAGTAACAGTCCCCAAAAGACAGTCTAGATTCTGTGTTGCAAAAGATTTAAAAACAAATAGGATAAATCACCATATAACCATATAAATTAAGCAAAAATTAATAAATACATGAGGGAAAAAAAAAAAAAAAGGCCAATTAATAAATACAGGAATAATACATAATTAATAAATACATGAGGGGGAAAAGGCAAATTTTTGATGAGGAAAATATTAAGGCCAATCTAGGCATTACTCAAAACAGCTTACAGTTTTCTCTCATTTTTTTTTTAGTAACAGTGATGCTCCCAAAGGTCCAATAGAAAAATTAATACCTAATACACAAATGTAGAGGCTCATACTGGAGAAGAAGTTGTAAAAAAGGAGACATGTTTATATTGAAAGAACTAGGCAATTAAAATCACAAAGTTGTCAAAGAACATTTATAAAAAATGAGCCATGTCAGTTCTAAAAGTATAACATTTGAGGAAAGGAGATACAGCATTCTGTGAAGCAGGAAAGAATGAATCTCAACAGTGTCAAAACTCAAAAACTTATACTGAAGAAATATGAAAATAATGAGGGAAAATAAATGAAAGAATCTATAGAGGATGATGGGATCAAAAATTTGTGGGTTTTTTTCGGATCTACCATGGATAACATAATCAATAAAGCACTGACGTAAATATAATAAATCTTTACATGTTGGGTCATTTGATGCAATATTATGTGGAAAAATCTTTATTTGACATACAGATGGGACACAGCACAAACTTTTTTTTTTTTAATTTTCTCAATTGCCTGAAGTTGAAATGGTAATAATCTTACTGCAAGAAAAAGTAATGAATTGTGATTAGAGTAACTGTGAAAGTCATAACAAATATCTTGAGACTGTTTGCATTTAATATTTCCTTAATGACCTTGGTAAAACAAGCTGGAATGTGTTTAAGAAATCAGATAAAAATTTTAAAATAGAATCAATCGTGTGAGTAGTATTTATTATTGAACATTTGGATAACCTTGAAGACAGAACAATGAAAATTAAGTGAAACTTATTAGTGTAACATGAAAAAGTTGGACAGTAATGAGATTCAGTAGTACTTTTTTCCTAACAAATATATTGATGATCCAAAGGCTTGCCTAATTTCTGAGCAGAGCAGGTTTAATTTTTTAGGCTTTAAGTACAGCTTTGTAGCACTGAGCTACGTGAGCTAGGAAATCAACCTATTGTTTAGTTAAGCTCTAAGACTCAAGAATTTTTCACCTCAGTGAATACTTTAGTTTAATTACAAACTGTCATTTAATTTGGTTTAAATTTCATACTTAGTAACTAAATTATATACTGCCCTTTTCCTGACAAAGAAATTTTATTCTTTATCCTGTCTTGTTTACCAGACTTCTAAAGGAAATGAACCCAATCTTTCCATATCAAAGTTTCACAGCTTTTTCATTATCTTTCTTAATTACTCAGTATCTAGGTTATCCTCCAATCCTCTAACTTTGGCATTACTGTCAAACAAATGGTAAAACGTGAATCACCTATCTTTAGCTTATATTTACATCAATTTTCATAGTCTTCTGACAAACTTTGATTTCTTTACAAGATGAAAATTTAGATATTGCAAGTGTGGGGGGAAAAAAAAAAAGCGCCCCAACTCAAAACTATTTTTGTCCTATAAAGTTGTTAGAGTTGCTCTGTTGTGACAGGATTTATCTGACAAAAAGACAAACTGAGAAAGAACTGGATTGTGTTTTTCCTTTCATGTCAGTTGAATGCCATTATACTGAATAAGATATCAGGTAGTTTTAAACCTAATCATAATATAAATCAATCTGAAAGTAATGAACTAAATAAATTAAATGGACCAGTTGAGTCAGATTTATTGTCACTAAAAGAACCAGTCATGTACGCATTTTTGGGGGGTTTGTTTCCAGCACAGACATCTGCTAGAAAAAGCTCTTGTAACCATTTGTGAATTTTTTTCTTCAGTCCAATTGTCTCTTTCTCTTAATGATCTTTTCTTAAAATTACTGCTGCAAACAACAGTGACAGCATGTGATCAGCACTTTACACCCTCATCATCACAACTTGTCAACTATTTTATATAATGTAAAAGTGTGTTCTTCCTTTTTTAACTGCAGTGATAGGCCAGTCACATTTTTTCCCTATTTTGACAACCCTTATAAATCAAACCAAAATGGAACGTGTTAAAGTATTGTTGTTGTCTCAATAAACACTGTGAAATTCTATAATCTATACTGAAAAAAGTTACCAGAGTTTTGCCTTTCTGGGACAGGCACATTCCATGGTACTATAATTCACCCTGATGTTCTGGGCAAACTTGGCTGGCTGACACCTGTCCAGCTGCTCTCTCGCTTATCCACCTCAATAGGACAGTGGGATAAAATAAAGCAAAGATAAAGATGGGGAGATGGAGATGTCATTCTTCTGTGTCATTTAACATTTACTGTCAAGACAGTTTGGTGAAAATGTAATTTATTGCTGATTAAAACATATTCATACAGTGAGAAACAAGAACAAAACCTAGAACAGAATCTCTCCACTTCTCATACTAACCTTCATTACTACATGCCTGACTCCTCTCTGATCCCCTGTCTGACAGGTTCATGAGAAACTGTGGAATTGAGATCATCCCATAACAGCTCCTCTCTGCTGCTATTCCTTCTTTCACTTCTCCAACATGGATTCTGTCCACAAACTGCAGTCTTTCTGGATAAACCTGTTCCAGCGTGGTCTCTCCAAGGGCTGCAGGGCAACCTCTACTCCAGCACATGGAGCACCTCCTTCCCCTCTTTCTTCCCTCAGCTTGACGTTTGAAGGGCACCTCTCATTGCTTAAATATCTTAAATATCTTTCCCCAGATGTATCACCATTCTGGCAGAGGGGCTCAGCTGTCCCCTGAGGTGTGTCCATTTTGGAGCCAGCTGACACCAGTGCTTCATAGGGGTGACCCTGCAGCACTTGGGCAACTGCATCCTAAATACTTGAAATGGCACTTTTAAAAGTGGAAGTTTAATTGATAAAATTGTTATTTGTTTTTTGACTGTTAAGGAAACTGTGGCTTCCTTAATCTTATGAAAAATAGATTGCATTTCAGTTCTTTTCTATAACTGTTGGAATACAGTTAAGGATTTCTAAGGAGTTAAGGGCTTCTAGGGAGTTCTTAAATATTCTGTTACAATTCTTTAAAATTCAGGCATTCATCTTCACTTTCATGACAGCTTTTGAAATATTCAGGTCTTAATTTTTCAGGGTTCCTTACGTGCAGCTCAATGTTGAAAATCAGTGTGAAAACTTAAAGACAAAGACGAAAAATGATTTTGCACAGTGACATTTTTGCAACAGTTCTGTTAAAGAAGAAAGAAACAAAAAAGCTGATCAAATTGAGGAGCCTGGTAAGTAAAGAGATACCTTGTATAGAGGCACATATATAGAAACACATGGAAACGTTTGTTTCAGTTTTCCCTGGCTTTCCATGATTAGCAGGCATGCATCAACAGGGACTGGCATCAGTCAATCCACCTTACAAGATGTGGTTGAACTGAAACAGAAATACCGGTTCAGATCTCATCTATAGTGACAGAATAGTAGTTTGCCAAAGGAAGGAGTACTTAGCTCCAAGGGAATAGCTGCCTACAGGCTGAGTAGTTATTGTCAAGAGTGTCGCTATTAGATATTCTGCCTAGTATTCCTAGCAGAAATGCAAGGACTAAACAGCTGTTGAACAGATGCTGAATTAGTTTGGTTATTAACAGAGGTTTGAGCTACGCTGTTAACGTAATTATGAAGATCTTGATTTTGACAAGTCAAGGATAAAAATTCCAAAACTCAATGTGTATGATAGCTTCTTACTGTAAAGACCCTTCCTATTCACTATCAATTACATTACAACAACTTTGTGATCCTTTCTTGAATCTGGCAGCTTTTCCAGACTCTGTAATTTCATACCTGTGCATCTTACTTTTACTGTAAATATACATAGAAAGAAATATATAATTATGATATAAAATTTTCTAGTTCCCCTGTACCTGTCACTCGTGCCCACCCCCCAGGCAGCATACATTAGCCCTAATATTATAATGGAAGGCACCTACCTGCTTTCCATCAATAATATTTGAAATCCATGGTATTGTAGGGAAGTGATTAACTCTCTCCAAAATAAAACTCACGTAACTTGTCCCCTGTGTACAGAAAGAAATTGCAACAATTTAGTTAAATCAATTCTTAAATTGATTTAAACCACTGAAATCCCTTGTGCAGATGCTCTTAAATTGGCTTAAGGGTAGCTAATATTGGTGTATCTTATTCATTTTGATCTAGAATTTAATCCTATTAAATTGGCTAAAATTTTTTGTATACACTGGAGCCTCAAGTCTAGCAGTCTGAATTGAATTTCATGCTGCAAGGTCATGGGTCCTCAATGAAGTTAGGGCCTATAATGACACAGCCATTTTAGAAATTAATTCTGAGGGCCCATTATTCATCTACAAAAAATAAACACAACTTTACAATAAATACTAATAACTAGACAGTATTTGAAGATTTTATATAAGGGATAAAGCTTTTTAAAAATTTTAAGCAATCAAGGATAGTGATAATAGGCAACAAATTTTGAGAAAATGATGGCAAAATTAATTATATGCCATGCATTTCTTTATTCTGTTTCCAGCTTAAATTTGCCTGCTGATTATTGCTGGGCCCATAAGTTTTGGCACAATATTGAAAATGAAAATATGCATGACCATCTGTCAGTAGTGGTTCCAGTTCATCAAAATTTCTAGTCTCCATTATTTGCAAGACAAAAGTTCCTTTGCCTGTCTTGGGTGCAGAACCCAAGAAATAACAGACGAGAGAGAAAAAAAAGAAAAAAAACTTGTTAGATTGCCTCATCACAGAAAAAAGGACATTTTTTTTATCAATACATAGAAATAAATATTCTTTCTTCACTTTTATGGTTCATCCCCAATTCCAGCTGTAGTCCAAATTGTGACAGCATTCAGTCAATTACATGACTATATACAGACTATTTTTGAGACTTCAGTAATGCAGGCTGGTACCAAAATGGAAAGAAGTACCTCAAGTAAGAGAGGATAAGAAGAAAGTATGGGCAAATAATAAAAATCCGTCTATTATTTCAAATAATATTGCTCCTTCTCATTATCAATTTCAGTTTGACAAAAACTGTAGTTATTCCTCAGTTAGCACTGATACACTTGCAGCTGCAAAAATGCTGCTTCTTTCTCTGATTTTAGCTTCAGTGTGTTCCTGCTAGATTTGGATTGAGACGGAAAACACAAACTCTGTCTGCCTGGCATAGAATCCTTTGCTTACTGTCTCAGAAGCTTTGTGTCATTCTTCTGTGTCAATAGAATTTAAAATATTTTTTAAAAAATATTTTCCTACTGGTTACTCTGAAAGGCCTGTGCAAAACAAGGTGCCTTTTGAATACATGGTCCCAAACAATTGCAGTTGCTATGGGAGCAGAGCATAGTGTTTTATGCAGACATGAAGGAAGAGGAATGGAGAAGCACAAATCTGGTATAGATTGGCCCAGGAGCTCACTGGCTCTAAGCACAATGTTAGTTCCCCTAAATATGCTGTGGTAAATCACATTTATACATCAAGGGATACAAAAGTTTATATTTAACTGAGTTCTGTTTACTTACATAAGAGAAGATTTATGGTCACTGGGAGGCTCGTTAGCATTGATTTTCATAGTCACCACTTGGAATTAATATGTCCTTGGTATAGGAAATTATCCAGCACTTATATAAAAAGCTTGCTGGAATGATTCCATGTATACTTAGCAGATTTTTATTATCTTGTGGCAGAGTCAGACAAAAAATCCAGCCTTCCTGAACAATTGCACTAAGATTATTAAAAAATATTGCAAACATATACTAATGCAGTAATGAGAGTGCTAACTCTGTTCAAATTTCTAAGGTCAAAAAGGGGCATTTTCAAACCAAGGAATCAGTCAGCTCAAGAAGGATCAAATAGCATTATATTTCCTTCAGTAGAACATAAAAGGTCTACAGTTACTTTCTTGACTAGCAAGGAAGCCTGTAATGCGTATGTGTAACTTTCCAATGTGGCTGAAGCAAAAGGAGGATTTTTGACTAGGGAGATGGGTTTTTTAACAGATTCAGAAAGGATTTGGGGATTTACTCTCTTGCAGGTTGTCCAAACAATTGCTTCAAACTGTATTATCTTGGTGGGGAAGAAGGTCTTAAAAAAAAAGGTCCAACAGCTTGTTTAACTTGTGTTCATTTCTTTTAGCAATATTATCTTCATAAAGGAATCTTTTAAAATGGTCATTTTACTCATAAAAATTGATCAGATATGGGAACCTGTCAGAACAGTTAATTAAACTTATTATGCATGTTTCCTTTTAATATTCCTATTTATGTCTTCTGGTGAAATTATTCCAGTTAGCTCTGATTCAGTTGCCCTTATACTTACCAATCCATGGAAAACTCAACCACTCCCTTTTCAGTTTTGCCATTTGTTCACACTACCATCTGCTTGTATGCTGGATTTTTATCTTTTCTCCACAGCACGGATAAAGATGCCTCTTTCTCTGGACTTTTAAAATTTATGCAAACTTACTTAAAAGTTAAAGTTGCTTCAGCAACTGTACCATGAGAGGTTCCTTCCTGTCCTGGCATAAGAACACGTGCTGACATTTTCTGGACAAGAATGCCTCCTTCCATAGGGACATGACATGCATGGACACATAACTGCAGGCAACTGCCCTAAAATCCTGCTGCTTAGCAGTTGTGAGCTTTAGCTGGGCTGCTCCATGTGCATGTGCACAACCAGCTGGCAGGGATGGTGGGACTCATTAGAACACTGGCAGCTCCACTGATTACAGTAACCAACTCCTTAGCCTTAGAGTGCTTTAGGTATTTATACACACCACTGTTGAGTGGCAAACATGTTGGTATGAACTTATTAATTATTATACAAGCTATTAGCCTTCTACAAGCTTGAGTGCTTAACTGGAATGGAGTCAAAAGAATCCTTTCTTCTTATTCTAAAGTCATCCAGGTGCCTCAGAAATATTTAATTCTGTACCTTTGTAATAAATACCAATTTTAAATCTCATATTTTTTGAAAATTACTGGATCCTGAAATGGATTCTCCCAGAATAATAAATAGGAAATTTGAAAATGTACTAGTCTACTTAAACTTCTATCAATATTCTGGAAAAAGTGACAAAAAATAACATCCATTGTTAATATTTCTTCTAGTTGCACTGTTGCTCACTGACAGACTTTTAGGCAAAGTGGCTACTTTGAACCTGACTAAATTTTCTGGTTTAGTTAGTAGTGATTCAGTATTGATAAAGTCTGAGGAAATTACAGTGATGCTAGCTTGTTAAAACTTGAGGTAATGATAGACCTAGAATTAACCAGCTGATATACCACAAAGTAATTAAGTTATTTTTCCATCTACAGAAACTCTTGGTCTTTTACTGGAAGACTGAGGTCAGACCTTGCTAACAGCTATGAAAAAGGCAGCATGCTTCTTGAGGTTTTGCTTACAAAAAAACTCCAAACACTGTAAGTCATGCTGGTGGGTGAGGGAAAAAAGAGTTTGTCTCCTCCATCAATAGATCTCTAGCAGAGAGTGCACTTTTCTGGACAGAATTTCCTTAGCTCAGTCAATAGCTTAATACAAAAATTAAATTGAAATATGGCAAGTCTACTACCAAAAGAAGCAATCCTTCTTATGTCCTTAGCCTTTTTTCCTGAAGTTTGTTGCACCCACCTTCATCCTAGCACCATAAGCTTCCACAGTGAGTCACACAGTGAACTAGGGCAAAGAAATAATCTTGCCTAAAATTATTCCCTTTTTTCTTTCCCCTAGAGTTAATGACAGAAAGATGTATGACTCTCTAAATATATGCATACTAATTTGTATCAAATCCACAAATCAAATCTGACAGTCTTGGCAGAAATAATCATCTATTATATTTTTAATGTGTGATGGTTATATTCAATGCAAACCAAAATAAGGTGAGAAAATAAAAAATTAATCAGTGGTTTCAAAGCTAGAGAACGTACTTTAAAATTAAGAATTAAACACAATAACTATTAAAATTATGCTTCATACTATTTGCCTTTATTAGTTTTATTATATAATTTAAATTATATTTATATTTTGTATTTATTAAATTATATGTTAATTTGTGGTTCAAATGCTCTTGTAAAAATAACTTTTAAAACATATGTCTAGAAAAGGCTTTGATTTTGTATTCTAAAGAACCATTTTTAAATTCCATTTTCCAGTCTTCTGGCTTTTCAGAGAGACCAATCTTTTAACTCCAATGGTGATGATGCAGGACTAAATCATTGTTTTGGAGCATGAGCAAGTGTCAAGGTGTTCAAACTTAGTTATGATAGTTTTCTCACATATGATGTCCAAATTCTTGGGCACAACAAGAAATAGGCCAACCAATTGGACTAGAGAAAAAAGTAGCTTACCTATGGCATCTATCATCTCCATCTAAAGGATGGATTTTATCAATTACTGTGTAAAAATATTTTGAAAATATATATTGCATAATGAAATGGTAAAGAAATAGTAAAATCTGTTGTATAAAGTAAAGCAGGAAAAGTAAATCTTGATGAATCTGTTCATTACTCTGGAGTTATGTTCTTCTTTGAAATTCTCATTTTTAAAATGCAAGAGACAGATCCTATCAGTAGCTGAAGCAGTAGTAGGTAGCCTAGTCTCTCATCTCAACACAGTAATTAAAATTCAAATCTATCAATAAGATCCAATTATTATCCAGACTCTGTGATACAGCAACTGCCCTGAAATGAGGATATATACCATACAGTATTTTGCAGACACATGAAAACTCTAGAGACGTTTTCTCTCAAGCCCCAAATTGAATTGAATAGAAGCTCAGTGATGCAAACAATGTAAAATTAGATTAAATAATTGTCCTGGCTTAGACAAATTTGTGAGAGAACCCCTGAATACGGTCCCTCTGGGAAGCAAACCTAAAAAACCCCTCCCCGCAACTAGTCCAGGGGAAAAAGAACTTCCCCAGAGGAAAGTAGAAAAAACTATTTATTTAACAAATAAAGTGCCCACAAGCATAAAGAATGAATAATATGAACCAATAAGACCTCTGATTGCTCTGAAGTGAGATGGTAAATTCAGAAAGTCCTTGCCGTGGGTAGCTCAGCTCGCTCAGTCTCTCATCAGTCCCTTTGGTGCTGGAAAATGCCGTCCTGGGCCCGGGGGTGCAGGCGTGAGAGCCGGGTGTTTCTCTGGGCTTTCAGTACAGGAGAGGTCTCAGACGAGCACAGTCCAGGAGCAGGAAGGCAGAGGAGGGAATGCTGGTTTCAAAACAAACTCCATGTGTCTCTTTCTCCCTTTTCACTCTCAGAACAGTCTCACAGCAGTGATTCTCTCTCTCCAGGATCCTGCTTCAGGAGCCTCTGCTCACACTCTTCAAGGTTTCTCCTCCATGACCATTCTCCCCTTACCAGCTATCCCTCTTTTACCTCACTCACCCTTATTGGATGTAGCTGTTACTCATCAGGGGCAAGGCTGTACTGCTTAATTAACACAGCTGTTACTTAGTCAGGGGTTACTGAGTCCTAAAGGTACAGAACTTAACATACAGCATAAACAGAAGAGACAATTGGGGATACAAGTATCAAAAAGTCACCCTGGAACAATAATTTTAGTATTTTAGCAAGCATCTAAGTGTTCTTAGTATTTCATTAAGTGTAATAATGTACATCATGCATAAAGAAATTTATTCAGATAAACTAATTAGACTTTAAATTAAAATACTAGTCATAGCAAAGGTTCTATTTTTGTAGATGTGGCCTCAGTACTTTTAAATTAGAAAGACATTTACTGGTTATGGGAATGCTGAATCAAATAAATGACTGAAGGTAGAATAAGATTGTCCAGACCATTTAAAAGCTTTTATAAAATAATTGCCTGGGTGTGCTTAATTTCAAAAGTGTCCTAATGTAATTTCCACTGAGAATGACACAAAGAGTTTTTTTAATTAAAAATCTAACATTCTTCTTTCTCTAAAAGTTATGCCATCATAAAGTCAGTCTGATTATGCAGTTTATAATGTCTGCCAAGGCTTAATCACCAGCAGGATGGAGGAGAGAATCAGGAGGGTAAAAGTGAAAAAAATCATGGGTTTCAACAAAGACAATTAAGGAAAGCAAAAGTCACAGCTAAGCAAATCAAGGAATTCATTACTTCTTACTGAGAGGCAGGTGTCCACCCATCCCCAGAAAAACAGGGCCACATCATATACAACAGGGACTTGGGAAGATAAAATCCATCACTCCAAACATCCCTTAGCAGAGCTTATTGGCAAGTCTTCTTTTATTGGGGTATCTTTATATGACTATCTTCAGTGTCAAGACAGATTGTAAAATCATAAGACTGTGGATGTTGCTAGTTCCCCGTTGCAGAAGAATGGATTATCTTCCCTTGCCTCTCCATTTACTACGTGGTTTTTTTTGCGTTGTTTTTTTTTTTCCATAGTTTGTGAGTAAAGATTTATAAATTTGAACATTTTCACACGGTATAGAATTGTTTCATATCACCATCTAACTTGTTTTAACTTTTCTTTACTTCAGGGGATGTCTTTGTTAACCCAAAATTCATAGGCAATATGTCTATTTTGTTTAAACTAGACCAATGTTATTTTAATTCCACCTGATACAAATTTTGTCACACAATAATCGTTCCCCAGTTGTCATAATCATTGGCAGCAGAACAAATTACCAGTATATGATTGTTTGCTACCATTGATGTTTACAAGATAGGACTCAAATTTCCAATTCCAGTCCTTAAAAGCTTGAAACAAATTGGACTCTCTCCATCTATGAATTATAACTAGATTAACAGGATTGTCACTTTTAAAGAAAGAAAAGGGCAAAAGAAAAGCAAAGAAGGCTGGTAGCCTTTTAAATCTGAATTAGCCACTGGAAGAAATGGCATATTGTACCACACAAATGTCAGGTGACATGATCAAAATTAAAATTTTCTACAGAAAACTTGTTTTCTTTGGTATGTGTCTTTGTTATTTTGGATGCATTAAAAGTAAAGCTACCTGAAACCTCACAGAAAAAACACCTCGGTCAAGACATGAGAAAAACCTGTTTGTAATGATTCTCTAGGGTTAGACATCATATAAAAAGAGATCAGGGTAAACTGACCTCACAAACTATGCACCTGTCTATCCTATTATATATTGGCTTCTACTAAACAACAACAACAACACAAAATAATCCTGAAAGGTTTCCACTTCTTCCTTTTCTCTTCACTCAAAAGAAAAGACAAAAGAATTATTTGCTGCCATTTAGAAAAAGGTGACATAGCAGATATTTTACTGTTGTTTTTCAGAGAAAAGATGACAGAGAGCAAAGAAGTCCTTTTGCTCATGGGATGATAAAATACTAATACTGTAGATGAGAAATCAATGCCATGAAGTGTATTAAAATTTGATCTAAAAGAATGGACATAAAAGATTGCTTTTGGTTTTGATATTTGTGAGTATGGCAATATGTTTGATTTTTTAAAAAGCTGATGATACTGAGAGAAAAAGATTAAGTGAGAGAGTCAGTTCCTTCTGCTTGAAATCCTTCTTTATGCAAGATGACAATGTACTAGCACTTAAATAAATATATATATGCACATAATAAAAACAGCTCTTCAGAAAAAAACTTTCTGAAAAAAATTCTAGAATTATTTTAGGTACTTGGTTCTCGATCCCACAGAGTTCCATATTCTGATTAAGTGTAATTTCCTATTCAAACCATAACCCCATGAGTTCCCCACAATAAGGCAAAGAATATCAACATTCAGCAGCACAACATAAACATTGCTTTAAATATGTGTGTTGGAACATTAGGAACACTGTGGAAGAGACTGGCCAATCTCATTATACTTTCACCTTAAATGCTGTACATGCTAGTTATTATTCTTTTATTGTGCTTTTCTTATGAGACAATCTCAAAAGCATAAATGTCCTACCCAGAGCACTTGCAAACCTTCTAAATGAATATTTTTGAGGAGGTGGGGAGATGGCTTTATCCAGAAGTATTTTGGAAGCTTTTATGTTTGTTTGTAATGAAGATCAAAAGATGTGATCTAAGCAGGTCTGTGCTGAAGATTTTTCACACAGAAGCTGTTATCAGATCTTTCTGTTTTGTTGTTCCAAGGAAAGGATAATGTCTAGGCAATTCTAACATATTGAAAGAGGGTCAAACTTGCTGAACAACTCTCAACTCCATTTCTTCTAAACAGAGAAAGGTCAGTCATATCTAGAGAAGAATAAGATGTAGGATGTATCTAAATCAGAAAGGAATAAAAAAAAATCAAAAAGAAATTTTAAAGAAAATCTTAGAAGAGATAACCTCAGTGAAACCAGGTAAAATAGTATTAACCTACTTTTGCAGGATGTTAATATTCAAAATCTAAATCTTAATACTCCAACTTTTGTTTTCTCTTTTCCCCACCATACACAGTTGAAGCCATATTTATGGAATAAATAGAGGAAACATTATGTGTGCTTCCATAGGGAGGTGTTTATTCTGAGTTGAAGGTTTTATTTGCTTTAAGATTGTTTGGAGTAAACTGGAAACTGAAAATTGCTGGAAATAGAAAATTGAAAAAATATCTTTATATGAACGACCTGTACCAACCCCAGGAGCTTGTATTCAACTAAGTGTAATAAATTTGCATAAATATACAAATAAAAATAAAAACATTGCATTAATGAAGCTTACTACAAATTGATATAAATTTATTTTAAGCTAAACATTAAAATGTTTCTTTAGAGGCCAGATCCATAGAATCATAGAATCATGCATCATAGAATGGTTTGGGTTGAAAGTGACCTTAAAAATCATCTAATTGCCTGTACATGTAAAGGAAAAAAAAAAAAAAAAGTAGCTGTTTTGCCAAAACACAGATTAGATGTCACTGAATCGTATTTGAACCATTGCAACATCCATCTATGATGTGGGAATCTACCAAGGAATTAGTTAAGTAGGGAATTTTGGATTCTCACTAACAAGATGTTGGCATGTTCTTTGCCTGTTACACTCTTTACCTAGAGGTAGCAATAAAAAAAGGAAAAATTATTTTAATTCTCTCTGCTTCCTTCAGAGTACTCTGTCCCTGTAGTGGCAATCCTAACCAGAGTTAGGTCGCTAGAACCGTGTAGAATATCAAGATTCAGTATATTTTGAGGAGATATTTAATTGCTGCCCTGAGGTCTTTATATGTGCATCTGCTCTGTCACTGACCAGAAGTCACAATCTTCCAGTTACATATCAAGTTTATGTTTTCCTTAAGGCAAAAATAGCAATGAGTTCCTGTTAATTTTGTTCACATTTTGAGAATACTTCTCCAGTTGCATTGTAAGGTCAGGTAGTTGATTTCTTCCCCCATGTCTTTTTATATTTCATCATACAAATAATGAATACAGCTTGTCTCAGGCACATCTTAAATTATCTAGTTTGCTTAGGACTGGAAGCAGCTATAGCCAAATCTAGGTTCAAATATAAAATATACTTTGTGTACAGGTGACAGTTTTGGATAAATGCTACATGTTGAAAACACGATAAAATTAGTTCTCAACATTTTGAATTTGAGAGTCCAAGGAATGTATTCTCTTTCCAAATTCATAATTAAACTCCATGACCTTAGAGTGACTGCAAGCTAGAAATAAGTTGCTTTGCATTGCAGTTGACTCTAGGTGAAAAATGTTTTCTGACATTAGTGACTCAGTTAAGTAAGTGGATCTTTCCAAAGAAATAAATTAAACTACATTAAGGCTGTCTCATGTTTACACAGGGCCAGGCTGTTACAGATAACTAGGTCTAAAACATGTTTTTTTCCATCATAGCTATAATAATGACACTCATACCACAGTAAAATCAAATCACTATGATTATGAGGGAACTTTAAATTTATTTATGAACCCTTTGTGTGTTCATACACATTCTGTACGCCAGGAACATGTTCCTTAGATATGTGATCAGATGCTTTTAAGGCACTGAACTTTGAAGTCACAGTAAATATTTTTTCCCAGCAATTTATTTCTGGAGAATTCTCCAGCCCTTGCTTTGTCAAGATCATAATCCTAAGCACAAAAATAATATACAGTGCTGTCAGCCAGTTTTGAAAAATAAAAAGAAAGGTTTGATTATGCTGCTGCTTAGTGTCATAACTCTGTATTTGTTATTAACTACACTTGAGGATGCATTGCAAATTTATTTAGCAGATTTTGTCCAAAATAGCTGTGCTAGCTGAATAGTGTGAAAGAGTAGATCTGACTTGAGATATTGCTTTTCTCCCTAGACTGAAGATTAATGCCTCCAAAAAGATGAAAGCAAGAGGATAAAAGCGTGATGTTTTCAAAGATAATTCTACTAGTGGCAATCATGGTCACTGGATGAAAACAAATAAGTCATTTTCATTATCATGTGTCCTGAAAGGAAGCAATATTCACTGCAAAAGAAAATAATGAAAGAGGGGAAATTAAAAGCTTTGAAAAATTAGCATTGATTTCAGAGTGCACCTGGACTTCTATTCCTACTGTTTTGTCTTCAAACATCAGCTCATATTCGGAGATGTTTTGATAGAAGACAATACAGAATTTAATGCAAAATAGACCAGACGTAACCCAATCAAGGGCTTTTCTTATGAGGACAAAAGCTTTTTATAACTAAGTGTCCTTTTCACTTCTAGTTTTACTGTCTTGTAGTATATAAATTCACATGATGGGTGTCATTCAGGCTTTGGGAGCAACTCATTTTCCCAGGCAGTAGGAGAAGCCAAAATTAAAAGCTGAAATTAAAACCTTCCCTCCTCCCATTACCACTGTCCAAAACTAAAGCAAGCCATATCAATTTTTTAGCTTCACATAGCAGTTGAAAATAATGTAGATAGGAAAGTAAACTAATTAAATGGCAAAAGAGGTAGCACTACATTGTGTGAAGTATTGTGTTTTGCTCTGTAGTGTTAAAAATGGGTATTTTTGCAGTGTTGGTACTTACAGTACATTAAATCAGCCAATGCAAAACTGATTAGCTCCTCTTTCAACTCATACCTTCCTCTTACATAACTGATCTTGGCTTTCTGTTTTGTTTACCATTCATTTATAAACTCATATACTGTCTCTCAGACAATTCATTTTTTATTGATCTGATTGTGCTATAAAAATTGTTGCCTGACTTAGTGTCTGACATCTTTATGCTAAAGTTTACTTCCACTTCATTCTGGCCCTGCATATATTTCCCTAACACTTCTCAAATTCTGCCTAGCCTAGCCCAACTTAATTTCCAATCTCCCCCCCGAGCAGCTTCATTCTGCCAGATGAATTCTTCCTTGTGGTAAAATAGATAACTCAGGTTTATTCTTCTCTTTCAGCTCTGGCCTAAGATTTTTATACATCTGTCAGCTACTATAAATCCTTTCGTAACTGAGTTTTTCTTCAGCACTTGTATCTTCTGCTATTAATATTATCTGTATTTTCTGAAATTAAAAAAAAAAAAAAGTTTCTTCCTGTTTTCCAAAAGATGTTTCTTCCAACAGTAGTTGTGCAGACAGAGAGAGACAACAATCAATGAAAATCTGAAATTCTGTGAATCATATGGTTAATTCTCTGACTGAATATCAGGTTATGGATAATTATTTGAACTCTTACTATGAACTTTTGAGATTTACCCTTCATTAACCACAGCAGTCTCATATAATTTTTCTTTGATCAAAAGAGGTTCATGTTTCTCAATCAGGGGACGTCAAGACTTTTGTAGTCACAAGAGCAGAAATCTAATATTTTAAATCATACAATTGCTATTATTAAATTCTTGAAAAAATCCTAGAAAATGGAAAAAAGCATGATTTTGAGAGCCCTTAAACTAACATTACACATAATTGCAAATTCAATTACAAAGTCTGAAAACTGTAACAGATGTTTGGAGTATCAACAGTTAAGAGCATATTTTAATAAATATTATCTGAAAAATCCAGAAGCCTGTGACATATAAGGAGGTACTGACCCATTCTGTTTGATCTATTCTTTATTGCAATTTTTTAAAAAAATCACTCAAGAACAGACACCACACTATATAAGCAGAAGTACTTTTAATATACTAGTCTGGACTTCAGTGTGTCTTTTTTTCCCTTTGTTGAATCTTTAAAATTTACAAATTACTTTGTTGGCTTTTCAATGAACATACACAAGAGGCTCCAGCTTCACTGATTTCTTGACAGATTTTGATATTCTGTTCCATTCTCTCTTTACGACCAAACAGCAGCCAGGACTAGGATAGGAAGGAATTAACTAGGTGTGAATGATAGATAAAGGGATAATAACAATCTTGAGTTTTAGGCCAAACATATGGGAGTTTAATATGCTGTTTACAATCTACCAAAAGTTTATCTAAACTTTAACTATATTTGATTTGATATTAATTAGTAAACCACTCAGCATTTCTTCATTCAGTTAAAATCAACATTTCTTAATATGCATTCTTGTCAACCATATGTGTCAAAGATAAATGTCAATCTGTATGAGACCCCTGAATTGTACCTAGAATTGCAAGCCATTTCAAACTTTTGTGTTTAGAATTTCTTTTGCCTAAAATAATATAATATTTTACTTTTTAACACAACATGTGATTAAGAATCTACTTTTAGTTGTAGGATTGAAAATCCCCCCTACTTTTAATATTATTTATTAGTACTCCTTTTAGGTACAGAAGCCCTTTTATTGTCTTTGAGAGATGTCTTACAGGGACAGAGTGATATGTGCCTTTACAGCGACAAGTGAACTCTGTTTTAATGCACGTGTAAAATTTTCCCTACTAGTTCCTAAAAATTGTTTATCATAGAACCTCAGCAGATGTAATCTTACATTTCCCTGTTGACTCAACCTGTTTCAGCCTGGATGAAGAGATTAAAGTCTTCAAGTTTAGCTATTTCATTTTCTGGAATCTTTATTTTCTGCCCTTAACAATAGTTTGTTACAGAAATCTGTAACACCAACTTCCTCAAAGAAGATCAAGCAAGGAAAATTCAGCATTGAAGTTATATCTCAGTGTCACAGATGCTTTCAAACACCTTCAAGCCAGAAGTAACACCTTTATTGTGTTAGGGTTTCTACAAACACACACAAAAAATTACAAGCCCTCTTCCAAAGGGCTTTTTCATGGGGATAGAGCTCCCCTTAAAATTTGTCCTTCAGGTTTTTAGCATTTTTAAAGATAGTAATGATGGAATGCTGTCCCAAGGCTTTAGTCTCCAAGTATACTGCTAAAGGCCTTGATATACCCCAATCTGGAATAGTTGCAGAGTGTAAACTATAACATGTCTGATAAATTGTTTATTGAAGTATAAACTGCTTCCACACAAAATGTTTGAGGTATTCCGTAAGAATTTGTGAGTCTTAATATGACCAATATTTCAAGAAAATGTCACATTATACCCTGAACTTAAGACTTCCTAACAAATTAGAAATGAAATTTTCCTCTAGGTGGCAAAACACACATTTTCTATCGAAAAACTTTTTGTCATCTAGTGCCAACCTTGAAAAATATTGTGATGTACAATAGTCTTCTTATTGAACATGTAATTAAAACCATTAATGAGGCAATCTGTTGCTGTAAACTACTTACATTGGCAGACTGAAAGCCATTGGCCACTGAATAGAATCTACTACTGTTCATGGTGAACCTTATCCAAATCTAATCTCTGTATTAGTTTTACCTAGTTTGGGGTAAACTTAATTTTCTTCATAGAGTTAGCCTCTATGATTCAGTGTTTTAATTTTTGACAATAAAACTCAGTGTTAATAACATAGTAATATTTTAGCCATTGCAAAACAACAACACTTGGAGAACATCAAGACCTTTCCCATTCTCACAACATTGCACCAGAGTGGTGCTGGGGGTGCACATGAAACTGGGAGGGGACACAGCTGGGACAGCTGACCCCAACTGAGCAAAGGGTTATCCCATACCTTATGGAGTCATCCTCCACATATAGAGCTGAATTATGAGTCACTGGAAGAAATAGCTCAAAGCTATTGTTTTCTTGCATAGTCATGATCTTTCCACTTGAAAAAGAAACATAGTTTGAAATTTGTCCCCCTGAGGTTTTTTGCCATCTCATGTTCATGACTCTAGACATTTTCCCTCTTTTTTTTTCTTTTTTATTTCTCTTTAAAATAATATTATGTAGCAGCAGAGAAGCAGAATCACAGACTTGTCCACTCAATATTCCCCCAGTAAAACAATATGGTGAAGTAGGCTGGGAAAAGATCATGTGTTTCATGGTTTTTCAAGGTCATGTTTTTCAAGGCTACCATGAATTATATGAACTTACATGGCAATTTTGGCCATGAAAAACAAGAAGAATTTGCCTATACAGAGCTATGACCTGCAACAAAGGAATTGTTTCTAAGTTTAGAATTTGTTTAAGCTCTCAGAACATTAAACAGTGCAAATTGCAAGTATTTTATCTCAGTTTTGTGTACAAACTGCTTCCTGTAAGGAAAAGAAAAAAAAAAAAAAAAAAAAAAAAGCTGGTGGAGACAGAGATACATTGATATTTTTTGGGTTTTTCCCATTAACAATGTAATATGAGTTCTACCGAACAAACTCATGGTTTTGAAACTAAATTACTTTGGGAATTTTTTGTTGTTATTGCTGTTTTGGGGTTTTGGTTTGGTTTGGTTTCCACAGGAAATATTATTGTTTCACTTGAACCTAGGCACAATTACTCACAAATTTTATTCAGAAATTTGGAATACACCAGTTTGGAAATATCGCAAAAGTTGAGTTACATTGCAATACTTCCATTCTTAGATATGATCACCTTTTCCTTTGTCTTCAGCATGTCATTGTTTGTGGCAAGTCACACCATAGAACAGAAAAACTTTGCAGTCTCCAGTTAATTCTAAAGACAATTCTGACTATTCAAAATTTGAACACCTTGTTCCTCTTGTATACAGAGATCCAGCGAAGGAAGTATTTGTGGCCCTAAGGACAGACAAGAACTCCACTGGAAAGTTGTATTATCTAAAGATAAGATGATATAATATATATCCAGGTGTTATGAAATTTCCTCTTTGAAAGAGAACATTGTTGCACTAATGACAGATTATTTATGCCCACGTGTATCACAAGTCTTGGATAATAGGTTTTGAAGACAACTAATATGGTATGATGCCATGGCAGATCAAATCATCCGCTCATTCGAATTTCTATGACACAGTTAATACCTGTTCTGATACATGCCACATAATAAAAATTGATACTAAGCTAAGTAGTCTGCAATCAATAGTCTAAACATAACAACAGCACAGCAAAACAGATGTTTCTAAACAAATACATTTTCTTTGTTTAGAAACATCTAAACCCTTCTTCTTTGTGTTGCCTGGCATGCCAAATAAGTTTTGATTTAGAATATCATAAAAAAACCCAAAACAACACATTGTGGGGCTTGCTGCAATACTCAGGATTTGCAATAAGAAAAGCTTTGAAGGGCCTTGAGATGACTTGAGAGGTTTGTAGGTTTTTTTGTTTTTTAAATATGATATTTCAGCATTTAAGGGGGGCTTTTAATTTACTCTTTCATACTTTATATATTATTAATATGTTTTTCTACATGAAGCAGGTACACAACCTCAAAATAATACATGTCCTTTTCCCATTGCAGAGTAGTACTTTTAAATAAGAAATAAAACAAAATAAGATTTTATGGGTTTTAAAATAATTAATCATATTACAGATATTTTCAATTTCCTCAAAAGTCAGGTAAGAAATTTAGCCTATAGCTTCTGGAATAAAAAAAAAATCTTTATTTTACAGATGACATTTATAGGACATATGCTGTAGTTGGCATTTCTTTTTCTAAAATTTCTTGCTAATATTTTCAGAGGGATGAATTACTTTTCCACATCTCAACCATTACAACTGTACAGAGAGATAGATATGTTTGCTTCTGTTGTGCTTTTCAAGGAATATGTGTACCATGAATTTTTTATGTACAATACTGTTCTGTCTGAAAAAAGGTTAAAATTACTAGAGTCTTTGGACTGATGAAGGGTTATAGCACCACAAGAAGAAGTAATTCTTTATAGTTAAAGTATACTCTGAGGTAAATACCATCATTAATTTTTTGTAGGTTAAACTACAGTGCAATGTTTCCACACAAAATAAAAAAAAAAAATCCAGTTTTACTATTCATTGTTGCAATTTCATGCTATAATTACACTATAATGCACACTGTGGAGTCTTCAGATTTTTTAAAAACTCAGTCAAAACTACAAATCAAATTAAGGGTCTATTCTCAAGAGTACAGTTTATGCATATAAAATCTCAAATGTTTTAACACTTACTTCCAGTATCTGCAGAATTTCTGAGAAATATTGAGCAACTGAATTGCTGTCTCTTACTTCTTCTAAGCACTTCTTCAGTATAGTGACATTAGTGGATGTGATAAAGGTGAAAATTCTGCTGCTTCATCTTCTAAAAATTTAATACTTCCATCAGTTGTGGTGTTTTTTCCTTATGGAAGCATTGGGGTTTATGAAAGGAGTCCTATTTATGAAGAAAATGTGTACAGATCTTTTAACACCTGTGGGTCTACTACAAAAGTTACTGAGTAAAAACCAAACAAACAAAAAAACAAACTTGGAACTTTCTGACTCTTTGCTGTTACTATGCAGAGAATCTAGATATTTGGCTACACCACCTTCTCTGATATGAATTCCACTTATGTAGAGTAAAGGTAGATCTGCAAATGCATCTCAGTTCAAAGCTCCAAATACACTTAGGTATAACTAGAGATATTTCTCAGGAACAGTCTTCCAATTTACAGGTTTGTTTTTTTTTTAGTGTAAGTTTTGAAACTGCAGCTCTTAAAACTAGGCATTTAAATGACTGGAGTTACACACTGACACTTAATTGACAAGCCAGCCATAACCAGGAAATATTTATCTAAAGATTAAATTCAGTTTCTTAATACCTCTCCAACATTTTAAGTGATTTATATGTCTGAGATATCAAACTTTATACTTTAGGATTACAATACCTGTGACCTTCAGAGCTACTTGACCTTCAAAGCTACTTTACCTCCAGACTGAGGATATCAGTAAGAAAGTCATCACCTCAGTGCTTTAGATTAAAATCTCATTTCTGGCATCATGATAGATGACAATGCAGGGGTAAAATATATACATTTGGATGTGATAATACTGGGAATATGACTAGTATAACATATGTATATATTCCACATTTTCTTTTTGGCACATCTCTTTTCATCCAGGTTTGTTCTTCACCTTGGTCAGGAATGTCAAAAATCCAGAAAATGGACTCCTCAAATAATTCCTCAGGCATTATTTTAACATAGCAAAATGGGTTTTATAACTTCAGAACGTGTAAGAAAGCACGGAGTAATATTATGTTCTAGAGGACTAAACAAAGTACTGCCTCTGTTCCTTGCCCTGGGATCATTTTCCTTATCTCCCACACCCTTCTATTAAAGGAAAAAGAGAAAAGCCACATATAAATGATAGTGTATGACACACAAGACATGACACGATTAAATTCCATTGCTGTTGTCAAAAGTGTATAGAAAATAACTTTCTGTCTCTCAGATAATGCTAATTTTCCTGCTTGTAAGCTGAACAAACTATCAACAGGGGATTACAGTAACTGAAGGAGAGCAAAGAACTTGTACCTCGGGGTTTTCAGTAAGAGAAGAAAAGAAATGGAAAGAAGAGATTTGTAACAGTGTCATAAAATACAATAAATTCTTCACTACCACCACCTCAGCACTGTCAAACAAAAGTTCAGGTTTCATTTCCACAATGCAGTGTAGCATTCGGTGCTCTTTTTTCATTGTATTTAGTTCTGCATTATTTTCAGTTAGAAACCCTACTGCTTTATAGCTGATATGTTTGTATTTTATTAATTGATATATTAATATTTTATTCTTGTCAATATTATTTTTTATTTATCTATATTCCCAGGTTCCTTTGAAATAATTTTGTCAAATGACTTTTTTTTTTTTTTAATTAGAAGGAGCAAACCTTTGGGCCTTAATAGTCTTGTACTTTGTTTTGCTGACTAGATTGTGAGAAAAGCTGATCTTTGAAAGGCCACACAAAGATAACAGACAAAAGATACAATGGGTACTGTTCTCTATAATTTTTTTTCCCATTAAAGAGACATATTTACAGATAACAAGTAGTTGCTGCAAACTAAATACAACTGATTGGTGTTTCCAGTAATTTTTTAGTCTAGATGAAGTTCTGCTTGATGTCTACATTTGCTTAATGTCTGAAGAAAGTTTCAGTCTAAAGAATATACTATAAAATTGTGTAAATTTTTTCTTCTGCTTTTCAATAAAAACAAGGTAATATTTTTTCAGTCTAAAACTTTCCAACATTTTACTCTAAACAATTTTCTTCCATTTATGAATGCATATAATTTTGGTAATTTTAATATTTCCATCTAAAGAGGTACCTGTTTTGACAAATATGACCTTTCTCCATGCTCAAGTGTACTCTCTCTCTTCCTTCTCAATGTGGACTTGACAAAATCACTAAAATAGACCATATTATTCCATCATCCTTCTCTCCCCTTTTAGTTCATCTAAAATTATGATACATCGTGTTCAGCAGGTCAAAATTTCATTAAGAGCAGGAATAAGTGAACTTTTATGAGACTTTTTTCAATATTAGTGGATGTATTGGCTTAAGTGCATACTTTCAGTTTGTTAATGTCTATTTATCGGCTTTGAATATCAGAAGAGTGCTGGCTGTTTCACAGATGATGTGTGTTTACACCTCATGTTTGGAAAAACCAGCAAATTAAAAAACCTTATGTTTCATTTCTTCAGAACTGAATCAAATTTTATTCTTCTTTGATTCAAAATAAAACCTTAAAAATTGTGGTTTTGCCAAGTCATTAACACTCATTATCAAAATTGTGGCATGCAAGTACTAGTGAGATGATTCATGGCAACACAATCCTTATTACATCAGTATGGCCCCATAATTGATTTAGTTAATGATACCATCTGCTCATTTCCAGTGTTTTCCTTCCAATTAGAATGACACATCATATATTTGATTTTTTTAAACTATTTTTTCTGTCTTTTGCCCCACCACTTGTTCTGAATTACCTTTTTCTCTTTACATCCATTATTGTAATAATACCCTTTTAGTTTTGAGGAAATTAACTTTTGAAAGAGTTGGTTTGGCTCTCAGCACTTTGTCTTTCCAACTGATAAGTGATTCTCTTGTGATGATGAAATGCTGTTACTTAATGCAGAAATCATCTAGTGTTCTCTTCAGTTATAAACCTATGATGTGCCAAGCTTCAGGAAAAATAAGTTGATAGCATTAATTTCCTGCCAAAAAACCTAAAAATTAAAGGAGGGGCAGAAAGGAATAGGGAAGTGCAGCTGTTCTGGGTTGACTGTGTATAAAAAACATCTACTTCCTGTCTTCATAACAGCACTATTGGAATATCAACATGCAATCACAGTGTTAAAATTTTTGCAAGAAAAACCACACAAGATTGTGCAGGGAGAATTTCTAGGGCTTAGTATTTGAATAATTGTGGACATATTAATTTAATCCATGGACTATGCCAATTATGAACAAACATTGAGCAAAAAACCTTTTTGCATGTATTGGGATATTATACTGGAATAGGGTTGATTAATTAAAATGTGTAAAGTTACAAAAGTAATTTATCATGGTATAATGACTATTCAGGTACATATGGCTTATTTTAATGAATAAAATAGAACAAGAGCCATTAAAGCATCGCTGTACATTTTAAGATACATAACCAAGCACATTTTATTAAGGGCTTGGGAAAATAAATACCTAAAGTCGTGAAACTAAATGTAAAAAAAAATATGGTACTCTGCATTTTATTTTTACTAAGATTTACTCACTAAAAGAAGAAAAGAAAAAACAATCTAATAAAGGAAGGGAACTAGCTTTTACTGGTAAACTTTAAGAAAACTCTGAATCTTAGGAACATGCTGGAGGAGCATAATCCAGATGGGTAGAGTTGACCTTTTGGGGTCATCTGTCCCTCCTGTGTCCCCTCCCAATTTCTCATGCATCCCCAGCATACTCACTGGGTAGCATGAGGGCCAGAAAAGGCCTTAACTTTGTGTGAGCACTAGTCATCAATAACAAAAATATCCTTGGGTTATAAACACTGTTTTCAGCACAAATCCAAGGCATAGCCCCATACTGGCCACTATGGAGATAGTTTACTTCATCACAGCCAAAATCAGCACACAAAGGCAATCACTGCTTCCCAAGGGCAGACTGATGCCAAGCCATTACCTGAGCCAAACTGCCATAAAAGTCCCTTTTTTCACTTTCATTGCTGAACATGTCATTATAGGGCACAAAACACCTTTGCAGTTGTTGCAGGTCATTTACTGGCTTTGTCCTCTCCCAGCCTATTCACTGTGACAGGGACAGGCTGACAAAGAGAATCATAGAATTATAAAATAATTTAAATTGGAAAGGACCTCCAAGATCATTGAGTCCAACCTCTGACTGAACACCCTAGCACTAAGAGTCATGATCTGGAACATTTCCATGGACAGTGACTCCACAACTTCTGCAGGTTGCTCATTCCAATGCTTGACAACCCTTTCAGTGAAGAAATTCTTTTTAAAGTCCAATTCTTCTTAACATCCTGTCTTGAGGCCATTTCTTCTTGTCCTGTCACTGGTTGTTTGGAAGAAGAGGACAAACAACCCTCAGCTGGCCACAACCTCCTTTCAGGTAGTTGCAGAAAACAAGGTCTCCCCTGAGACTTCTCCAGGCTAAACACCCCCATCTCCCTCAGCTGTTTCTCATATGTCTCACTCTCTAGACCTTTACCAGCTCCACTGCCCTTCTTTGTACATACTCCAGCACCTCCATGTCCTTGTTGTAGTGAGGGACCCAGAACTGAGCACAGGATTTGAGTTGTGGCCTCACCAGTGCAGAGTACAGGGGAACAATCACTTCCCCAGTCCAGCTGCCCACATTGTTTCTGATACAGGGACAGACTGACAAGCCAGGATGACTTTGGACTTCTTGGTCACCTTGGCATGCTGCTGGCTCCTGTTTAGCCAGCCGTCAACCAACAGTTCCAGGTTCTTTTCCTCTGAATCTCTTTCCACCCACTCTGCCCCAGCCTGTGGTGGTTGTGACCCAAGGGCAGGACCTGGCACTTGGCCTTGTTGAACCTCATCCAACTAACCCCTGCCCATCCACCCAGCCTGACCAGATCTTTCTGCAGAGCCTTCCTACCCTCCAGCAAGTCAACATTCCCACCCAGCTTTGTGTCATCTGAAAATTTACTGAGCATGCAGAAGGTGTTCATGCTTTGCAGGCACTGTTCATAGTGCTATCAGCACTGTTTTGGTCGAAAATCTAAACCACACCACTTTATGGGTTGCTATGAAGACAATTAACTTCATCCTAGGGAGAGCCAGTACACCAGGCTAGCAATTAACTCTTAGTACATTGATTTCATCTAATTCTCCTGCACTTACCAGTAAGGCTTGCTACTTCACAATATGCTGGAAATGTCTGTCTGTATATTTGTTCACTTCTGTATTTAATTTTGTTATGAAATACTGACCACAATTTAATATGAACATTAACTTTAGGCTGTCACCTGCTGTCTACATTGAACTGGTGACAGGACACATGTTTTGACCACAAATTTGTGATATTTGGTCAGAGACCTTAAGTTTTTAATACAGGCTATGTGGACCTTACTGCAGGTGATTAGTCAGAATATCTGACACAATCAGATAAACCAGATGGTGAGAGCAAACATGGAGACAGGGAATAATTAAGATACTAACATGGGGCAAGAGGGTTTTGAAAGGAGATTAGGTAAGGTATATATTAATTAGGGTAGAAGTGATTAGCAGAACAAAATGATTAAAAGACACAATTTTGAAGGGCATATAGAAGGCAGATGCCCTGAAAATACTTGACAGAATAATAGGCTGAAAAACAAGGGGCATGGACCAAAGCTAAGGAAAAACTGGTCAGCAAGGGGCTTCAGGATAAATTGCTTCACAAAAAAGGTAATTAATATGTAGCACTACAAGCTATTAGGTGGGGAAAAGCTAGTTCTCAAATGCTAATATATCTGAAAAGAGACACATATATGAGCTGGATGGACTAATTCTGTATATTACCTCTGCCACCAGAACGGCAAAGGTAAAGCACCACTTAAACTAGCAGGATAAGAAATGAAGCTGTTTCAATAAGACTTAGAGTGTTGAACATCAAAAGAAAAACAAGTTTAGTAGTATGGTTATTAAAAAAAAAAAAAAAAAAAAGAAACCAAATCAAAACAACAACAAAAAAAATGAACAAAAAAACCAACAAAAAATCACCCCAAAAACCAATAACAAACTACAAAATCACACACACATACAAAAACCCCTAAACAAATAAAAACAACAAAAAAAGTGACAAATCCCCCACAAATAAAAGAACTTGTGTTACTCCAAAAAATTTTAAGCTAAATGATTCTTCCTGGATTTATTGCTAATAAAAATATAATAATTGTAGAAACACCTCACGTGGAAATTTTGTTTCCATAAAGACGCAATAAAGAATGCTTTGCCTAAAGTCACAAGCCTTCCTGGGAAGCCAAGACAAGGAACTTTAAAATGCAGAATTTTCTCCCCACAATTTGTTAGCTGAATTTCTTGCTTGTAGATCCAACCACGGAGCAGGCTGAGCAAGTGTTCAAGAGACCTATAATATATTTCACCAACCTAGCAGCAGCAGCTGAGTGCTCAGTCAGAAAAGCAGGTTATGTTCTAGCCCACATGGCTGTTCAGCACTGAGCATAGTGGTGTTCCTTCATTTGACACAGAAGCCCCAAACAAGTTCTTCCACTTCTTCACACTTCTCTTTACACCCGCACTGAACAGTCAAACCAAAACTGCCTTCTGCCACACTGCATCCAACTCTATTTTTATCTGAAAAGTTCACCAGCCTTAAATTCTGCCTTTTTTTCACCTGCAGCACACACTGCAAGGAGCTTGAGACTGCAGTGCCGCTGTGCCAGCATGAGCTGGGTGGTTTCAGAGCAGCACTAATCAGCACTTTGTGAGCATGTTTGGACACCCCATGCCAACATTGCAACCCTGCCATGCTGCAATGTCCCTTAAAAGCCAAGTAGCTGTGTACAGACAGTAAGGACCTACTGCTGCAAGCAGCTGGTACTGGAACTACACCCTGCTGCTGGGAACGTTCACCTTAGGTATTTGAATCTTTTTTCATATAACAGTCAATTATTGGGCATGGAAATACCAGTACCCAGTTTTCCACTGGATAAAAACTTGCCTGAATGAGAGCTACACCCACAGAGTGCAGTGACTGACTCTGTGAATTCTCACTGCTCCCTTCTGTGCTTTCTGACACTCCTGAGAAAAGACAGGACAAGTAAGATGGCATCTGAAGTAGCTTATTCCTTTCTAGCCGTTGATGCACAAGCATTAAGTATCGTTCTCTTGAAGCTTAGTTCAGAAGTGTGTCAGAAGATCAGCTAAGATATTTAACAGTTTCAGCTTTGCCTGGTGTAAACTGAAGTCACTTCAAGTAAAAAAGTCAAGTTATATATGCAAATTTTTCCATAGACCGAGCAATATATTGATTGAGATCAAAAGCATTGGCCTTCATTCTCCTGCAGAAGAATTTGTGTACTGAAAAAAGTAATTATTAGTGTCAAGTGTCTTACAAATAATATCTAAATAACACAATGTCCTGCAAATTTAAATTTCATGTTGTTCTACTTTTCTTTAGCTTCCCTTCCCACTCAAAAGAAAACAAACCAAAACAGTCAGCAGTGTATTCTTAGTATATAAAATTTTAAAATGATTCTACAACTAAAAGATAAAAAGTTGAATCTTTACAATAAAATTAACACAATTTATACAACTATATCCTAAAATTCAGTTTTTAAAGAAATATTTGGGGGTTGTATTTCCATAGAATGTATTTAACCAGAATTCAAGTGATCTAATTGATGAAAATGATTAACTGTAATAATTTTTCAAGTGAAATAGATATGTAAATATTTCAAAATTAACGTTTTTAATTACATTAATGGAACTTAAGTTATTTCCACATTGCATATCTCTAAGTTATCTTCATGTAATAAGAGGTTGTAGATCATTCTATAAAAAGCTTTTGAAGAGATTTATATACTCAGGAACCAAAATGAGCCATTATCTTACTCAAACAATTGGTCCTTATTACATTTAAGATCATCATTCAGGATGATCTATGATTTTGAAACCTGGATTCTCTCCAGGATAATACAGAGTTTGGGCCAAGAGTAACAGAACTTAAGTTGCTGTACAAATGCAGGAGAAATTAAGTATGGAATTTAATTTACAAGGGTAATTTCTGCTATAAACTTCCTAGTTATAATGTTCCTAAATAGCATGAACAAATGGGACACACCTGTCCTCAAATGAGACCAGAGGATGTCAAGCTTATGCCTGAAAATCTCATCTTAAGACAGGAATAGTCCTTGTGCAGACATCTCATACCAGCAGTAAATAGGTTTGATAGATTCCCATATGCAAAAGAACAGATTAGTGATACTGACCTTCTTTGTATGGCTCTACAAAGGAAGAGTGATATCAGGGAGGTAGCAGCAAACTGGGAAATTACTGACTTGGCAAACACTTTGTCTGGACATAGAGATGTAAAATAATTCTCAATCCCAAAGGCTAAAGTAGATAGCAAATGTATTCTTATATTCTTGATTCTTTCACACAAAGTTCTTAAAAAGTCAATTTATGCATATTTCTGAATGCTGTTGTGGCAGCAAATTCTAAATATGAGAGAAGTTTGTCACCAGAAAGTGATTATTACAGATGTAAGCATCCTTTTTCATTCTTATAAACTAGTTCATCAACCACTTTTATAGCAAAAGAGATTGTAGATCAGTGAGGGAAGAGTCTGACTACCTTTTTCAGACTGGGAAGCACACAGAAGTGTGAATTCTTGTACCACAAATTGAGGGAGATGGCAGGAGAAGGGGTGGTAGGAGTGGAGAGGAAGAGAGAAAATAAGGACTTAGCATATTTATTTCAATGTGATTACTGCAGTCCTAAGACAAAATAAAACAATTCTCATAAAGTCTGACCATTGTTCCTTCTTTGATTCATTCTGTGACATACCAAGCAGACACCTTGGATGTCAGGAAAGATTTACAGCCCATTACTTTCCTCACAGGACATTACCCTGTGATGGTTGTTGTGATATGTTGTGATATGTTGTCCTCTACCAGCAGAGTTAAAAATTTCCCAGTCACTAATCTGGACTCTGGCTGGTAGAAACTGAACAGAATACAACAGCTGACTGTTGGAATTTCCTTACCAATAGAATTAAAATAAGACAGAAATCAAGCACAATAGAATTCATCTATTTCTTGTTACACTAACTTGGGCATAGGAACAGCCTCAGGCTCCATAGCCAGGAGAACAAAGAAGCTATTTGCCTATGCCTCACAGTAAAACATTAATATATCAATAAATCATAGTTTTCTTTCTTCAAAGGGACTTCATCCATCTGAGAGTAGAGGACATCTGCAAATGCTTCTTGTTTTCTTTCCTCTACTAGTCATCCAGACTGTATCTTTCTCAACATCCTTTCAGGTTTTTGCATTTGTATCTGGAAAAGACTAAGTCAACTTTCAGTTTCCTAAAACAGACTGCCCTGCCACACCTTAGAATTGTTTTTCTTTTAGTATTTGTGATAGTTGCAGTCTGTAAATATTGCTCAGAAAGCACAAATCTTTTCTATAGTTGAGAATCCACATACTGGAAAAATGTTAAACAAAAATGTAATACAGCTTTGGTTATCTACAGATGAAAAGCTACAGCATAAAGAAGGTGTCACACCATTTAATTACATAACTAGTTTATCTCCTTAAATCCAGTTACATTGCTACTAATAATAATATTATTAAGCAACTTTAATTTCTTTATTCTTAAGCATTCATGTTCAAACAGTTTAATTGGTTTTTTACATCAAATGAGGTGTCTGCAGGAGTATAAAAGATTTTTTACTTACACTGTGGATTCTGATATTCAGACTTTGATATTCATACTTGCTTTGCAACAAGATTTGCTCATTCTAATACAAATAGAACTCCTTAAGCATATTTCAATAAAAAGACAAATCTCACATTAATTAAAAAACAGATGTAAACATCTAAAGATACATGCACAGGAACTTTGGTATAATATGAACAAAAGAGGGGAAATTAGACCACCAAGTAGAGACTGAGTCAGCTTATAAAATATTAATCTAGAAATTATGTATTTTATTATTCCTTTTCTCTAACTCACCAGCAAAATGGAAAATTCTAGAGGAAAATAATCTCTTACATGACTGCTTCAAGTACTGAGCTCAGAGATGGTTTAAGTTTTCTAATCACCTCAGACATTATTCCTGGATTCACTCAAGTTTCTTGGATACACTGACCTTTCCTTGAGTTCCCTGTGCTAAGAATTATTTAATGTTAACTATTTGCTGCATAACTGAGCTAATATAGCTTTGTTAGATATCAGTAGCCAAGCAACCACAAATATTTACATCCATATATATGTAAAAATGCACATACACGCACATATAGGTTCTATGGAAAAAATATAAATCAGTGGAAAATAAAAATACTGCAGATCCAGGAAGTAAACACAAAAAACACTCCTAGATTCCTCTCCGGATGTACATGCAATAATCAAACAAATACAATGGTCTTTAGCTTGGTTTCTTAATGAAAAATGTATTAGCTATTTGACTTTTAATACTTCGGTCCCCCATACCCTAAATAATTTTTAAACTGACTGACAATATCCAAATTTGTCAAAAGGGTGGAGATCACAGACCTTTTTAAAAGATAATTTACAATTGGCAGACAAGTATTTAGTGAAGCCAGCAAAAGAAGCCAACTATTCTAATTCAGGCTGCTTGAATTGCCTCACAACCTGCAAATCTAATCATCTGCATCCAATTCTGACCAGCAGATGCAGCGGTAGAGAGCAGCCAGCAGGCCAGCCAAAGGCACAGGAAATAGCAGTGGCCTTGTTAAGTTATATGGAGAACAATAGACAGAAGTATGGTATGAAGATCTGTCCCATTAGTAATACAGTGTTGGAAGGGATGAAGAAAAATTTTATTATGAATAAGGAACTGCAGAAAACAGATTTTGAGAGCAAGATATCGCATTTATGTTTTAGGGGATGCAAGAAGAATTTAACGTATTTTAGCAGAGAAAGAAAGATCCAGATAATTTATTTAACTCTCTTCCTAACTTAAAAATTCTATAATATCGTGGCAGAATAATCTATTGTGCAACTGTTTCATCATGAATGTGACTTCAGTAATTCTAGTGCTCCCAAAACATTTTTTTTTCCTTAAATTTTGGGTTTTTTCAGATCACATCAGAGGATGCATGCCCCATCTCATGCCCATGCAGAACAAAGATGCTTAATACTCAGCTTTTTAAGGTTTTCTAACTCTTTGGGAAAAACAATGTATTTCTTTAAAAAAAAAAAAAAAATAAAGGTTCACTGTCATCAGCATTTCTGTAACAGTAAGGTCTGGTATTAATTTTGGTGCTTTGCTATATGATAATTGGCAGATTTATTTCTGTAAGTGGTGCTTTATTAGATGCAGAATTATTGTTAAAGAAGACCTAATAACTTTGCAGTGTCTTTTTAGCCTCTAGCTCCAGGAGGATTTGACTTCCCCTTTTGAACACCATTACACCCTCATGATTCCTACTAAAAGGTGCTCTACTTGAGCTGAGAAAGTGTGCTTAATGCTTTATTGTAAAATTACAAGTATCCTTAAAATATTTTTCAGGTATTCTTCTGTTAATTTAGCTTATGCTAGCAAGAAAAAAGTTTTTAAGTAAGAAACAGTCTGTTCTGATGGCTGAACAGAATGGCTTTTATGTTCCTTAGGGATGAAAAAGTGGCAATTTATAATTTCTGCTCTAAAGATCTTGTAACTGATGACTGATGTAGTCTCCAATTAGAAATCCTGTCTTAGATAAACATAACACTACCCAAGACTGACTCCTGCTCTGACAGCTTCAATGTGGTTTTGCAATTGGGATTTGACGTTGTTGGTTTGTGTCCCCTCTGGCTCTCTCTCTATTTGCCTGTGCAGAAATTTCTCTGTCTGGCCCATCTGACTGGTACATGTCCCACAGAGCACAGTACTGCAGAAGTCTTTGTATACTGGCTATGATATTTCCAAAGTTAACATAAACACCAGAGTATACAAGGACTGTACATGGATGAGGACCAGGCTTACATGAAGACTAAGAAAAATAAATATTCCAAGCAGAAAAAGAAATATAGACACAAATAAAACAAAACTCCACACCAAGACTGCATTACAGCTATTTATTACAAACAATTCAAAAGTTCATGACAGAGAACAGAAACATTTAAGTAGTATTATAAAAGTCCTATAACAGCAGTAAAATAATTTCTGTCATGAGTGGAGTGTCTTGAAGTACTCATTGATGTTCAGCTTCAATTTAGGCATCAATAGCAGGTAAAGATGTTATGCTCTTTGAGAAATGCATCATTGAACAGTATATACCACTCTGTACCTTTCAATTAATCCTCCAAACAGAGAAATTAGGAATATATTTTTTTTTTATTCAGCAAGATTTATATTGATTTCTTCTTTTAAGAGAAAAACAATAAAAAAACCCATTTCAAGTATATTCCTAAGAACTAAAGTAAAAATTATTTGCCCTCAAGTAACTGAAGGTTTAAGATATTTTGAAGTTTCATAAGCTTTAGATTAAGGCCCCTTGGGAATGTCATTTTCTCAGTATGAAGCATAAACAAGCATCTGAGACAAACATTACAGAATTGTTGGTGTTTTTGTTTGGTGGGGTTTTGGTTTTTTTAGTTCATATCTTCCTTCAATGGAAAATTAAACACACTGAGGTGGATAATTTCCTCCAACAATACATTTGCTTAATATTTTGTAGCTATGCAACACAGAAAGTGTTAATAATTATTTTTGTAGGCAATAAACATAGTGCTCCTAAGGAGAGTGTCCATTAATCCATTTTAGAGATGAGTAAACTTATGTGCATTATAATTAATTACAAAAGTGTTTAAAAATAATTTATAAAATTAAAATCTACCCTAATTCTCTAACATAATGTATCTTTAATTTTGAATGCTACTTTGGCTTTAGTTTAAATAAACTGATTTGCTCCCTCCCAAGTTGTTCGACACAATCCTTCAGTAGAGCCTTTGATAAAATCATTGACATTTCCTAAGTGGATATTTGGCTAAGGTTAAAAAGAATTTGAGATATACAGAATTATGTGAGTTAATGTTTGATCCAAGTAGGAAAGTTGGACAGGAAAAAGATTTCTGATATCCACATTTCCTCCATTTTACATCAGACTGAAAAACAAATGTTTTGAAAATAACATTCTTGCATTTCTCAAAAATAGGTAGCTGACCTAAAGCTACCTATGCTCTCAAGGCTCAGCAAGGATACTAGATACATGGATTCAGTTATAGTAAATGCTGTAGGAGCCATCCCATTTTCTTTTTTATCTAAGCAGGTATTAATAAATTAATTATATCACTTATCTGATGAGTGTCTTGTCAGACTAAAAGCAGGGGTTTTTTGGGTTTTTTTTAATATCTCCTTTAGAAATTGTTGTTATTTCTACTCATTGAATTATCTTTCTTCTTTGGAACAATTCCATTTTGTCCAACTGAAGTATTTGTTAGCAAAAAGAAAGGCTTCAAATCTTACATCCTGCCGAAAGTTTCAGTGCTTCTTTGTTCTTTACTTTAAAATTGAAACTTTTTATTTCTACAGGATGTTAGTACTTATTATAATTTTAAAATATTAAAATGCATGTAATGAAGATAAAAATGAACACTCCTCAGCGCCCAGGGTTGTTCTACTTATTCCAAGTCCATTAGAAACAGAAAAGCTTTATTCTAAACACCAATATGATGCACAAGTGCTTCTTTGGCAATTAGGAAAAATGGATTTTTCTAGTCTTTTTGGGCTCAGCTACTTATGTTATATGATTTCTTTAAACTCTTTAGCTTTTAGGTGCTTGCAGCCTTTAACACATCCATTTTTAAAACTCTGATTGCCTTATTAGTAAGGGAGTTTTCCCATTAGTCAAATGTTTCCCAGCTCATGTACATTGAAATTTCAGTTTTAAAATCTCTGTAGGATACAGGAGATTCAGAACAATAATAACAAAATCTCATTTCTATCAGTCTGGCTCTAACATTAAACATGGAAACCAGAGCCCTGATTTAGCCCCAAGAATCAACCGCCAAATCTCAAAAAGAATTAAACTTCTCAACATGACAAGGCCAAAAAATCAGCAGAAGGAGAGTTCAATCTAAAGTCAGACATGTTCTGCCTGAATCTGCCTGCAGCGGGCCAGGAGGAAACACTGGCTCTTCTTAATCCTTCCTGAGGCTGAAGTGGCTGGTGTCCTCCTCTACTTGGGATATGCAGCTCTTCACCTTCTCTCTCTATTAAACATATTTTACTTAGGAAAAAATTAAAGAGGATTTTCTCTATAGATCAAATCAGACATGGTGCCTATCACCTATAAAATATCAAGTAAAAACAGTTCAAGGACTAAAAGTCTTTTCCTAGACTAAAGGAATTTGAAGATACAGTCTTTAAAGTAGGTGTTTTAAAAAGGAAGCTACAGCTTATTTGCTTAGAAGCCTTTTCAGTTGAAGCTTTGAAGATATGTAGATAGAATTAAGTCATTGGGGAAAAAAAAGAAATCAAGAAATAGGAGACCAAGGGGAAGGTACACTGTAAACTCTGGAGTTAGAGTGGTCACTCGGAATGAACTACTGCTGAGTCCCTGCTCTCCACGTTGCATTTAAATTTTATTCAAGGATTTTTTCACATACAAATAATTCTGAAGAAGAGATCCAAATCCATGGTTCTCAGAGTGGTGCACATTTAAGATGCTGGTAGCAAGAATGGGGTTACTCCACGAGGGACGACAGCCCAGGGGTGACAGCAGAGCAGGCAACACCTTCATTGACCCGTGTGACAGCCAGCAGGGCACTGATGACATCGACCATCAACAGCCCCAGACATATGCAGTGGAAGAGCCAGAATCCCTTTAGGGAGTCAAAGCCCAAGGAATACACCTGGGAGATGGGCCAGGAAAAAGGCTAGAGCCTAGCTTGGGAAGGGATTAAGGCCCCCAGATTAAGTTGAAAGGGAGTTTCTGGACCCATAGAGGCCGGTAAGGGGAGGTGCTGGGGCAAATGGGTCAGGGTCAGTACAGCCTGGTAGTAACGTCAGGGCTCTGTCCCAAAGCATCCCCTGAGCCTCAATCACCAACCTAGGTTTTGGCTGCACAGTAACTCAGGACAGCATTGGCCTTGAGTGCTGAAATATTCTGATTCAGCTACCATAGGTCTGGGACTCAGATGCCACATCAGTGCGCAGCCAACTGAGAGAAGAGAAATGCAGTGGACATGTCTCTATTTGCATGTAGCCAACCCACATTTTTATCAGCTTTACCACAGAGTTCAGAATCTTTGAATTTGAATTTGCTGGTGAGGTAGTACTTATCATGTTAATAACATTCTACTCAAAGATTAGAGAAAAAACACCCTACCAAAATCCCCAAACTAGAACAGTGAGACATAAGAACAACATTTCACCTTCAATTTTATTCAGTTTCCAAAACAACAGAGAGCAATGACGATGCTAATTCTCAGTGATAGGGATTTTGTGGCACTTATGTCATTACTGCATTAATTTCACAGTGAACATTGTATTCATCCCATGCAATTCTCCCACTGAGGACAGATTGGTCTAATTAGACAAAAGTTTCAGGATTATATTAGGGTCAGACAGAAGAGGTTTGCAGAGAATGAGGTCCAAAAATTACACATAGTGGTTAGCAGTGGAAGTCGAAGAATGATTGAGCCTTGAACCAGGAAAGAACATGGTCTTTTGGGATGCTTAAGCAAAAACTAAACAAAGCCTTGAGCTCTTGCCAAGTCTACAAAAAATGAACAGGAAAGAAAATAGAAGAAGGTAAAAATTATAAACAGTCTGCTTAACTTTAGGAAAGTGTAATCCTGCTTCTTGTTATAGATGAAATGAAACATTTCTGGCAAAAGCCACATTTTTAATATGGTAGTCTAGTCCCTAATATGGTAGGGACTGAAACTCAATTCCAAAGAGGAATTCTGCTGGGGATATACAAAGCTTTTTTTTTTTTTTTACTTCTCAAGCCTCTCTGCCTACCACAAGCCTACTCCTGCTCCATTGAAGTCAGTAAAAAGGCTCCTATTGATTTCTACAAGCAAGACATGATGCCAAGATTGTCCAGGAGGTAGAAAAAGTTGAATATTGAAATAGTATGATGAATATCTGCCATTTTTAACTCTGGCTTTATACATAAGCTGCTGCTAAATCTGACCAGAGTCAGGAACATTCCTGTCATGTTTTCTTTCTGTCATGCCTAGTATGGGTGGAAATATCTCCCTCCTGCTCTGTTGCAGTGAAATATCGCACCAGGAGCTGAAGAAAAGTGCCCAGGCATCAACCTCCAACACCCCTTCCTATTGAGACACTGCTTAAGAGACCTTCCTTGTTTCAGTAGGGTCTCATGACCTGAACAGCTTTTGTGATAAATGTCTTTATTTTGTGCTAGTTTCTAATAGATCTCACAGAGCTGCCAATCAAAGCAATGATTAACATCTGTCCATTCCCAGAATTTTCAAGATACTTCTGCTCATGTTTTGAAATAAATCAGTAACCAAAACAATGAAAACATAGCCCTTTTTTTAAACCAAGACGAGGTGAAGAACAGTGTGGGATAGATACCTCCACAAGAGCAGAATATTCTCTCTTATAGAGCAACTTGTTTTCTCTGAAATATAAACTTTAAGGAATACCAATTTAGAGCTACAGGTGACAGAGAAAACTGATGTGAGGCTGAAAGACAACAAAGAATAACAAGGAAAAGGGTGCAAAGGTTGCAAATCAGTGTCAGTATAAAAAGCAACAGAGACCACTATAAAAAATGCATCACTATAGTGGCATACCTATTTTTATATTATATTCATAATTCTCTTTTCATCATAGAAATGTTTAGATCAAATGGTAGAATAATCATCTAAGACCTAATTTTGCTACTCAAACCTACTATCCTGTTTGTCACTCAGGTACAAAATGTTCTCATATTCCTTCTACCTCCATTCCACAGATATCTTCAGTTTGCAACTGCACATTCTTCCACATTGGCTTTTGTTCTTTGTGATAATGTCACACATAGAAAAGAGACCAAGTGGGAAGTAACAATTTTCTTTGATAAAACCCTGAATGGAAGACACTGTAGGCATAAGTAATAATTGCAATACACATCCAACACATGTGCAATTACTGTTATTGGCTGAAATTTTAAGATGTCAAGAAATCTGCATGAACAAGTCACAGAGAGTAGTCTGAATTGGAAGGAGCCTACAGGGATTATCAAGTCCAGCCCTTAAGTGAATGGCCCACACAAGAATGAAACCCACAATCTAGGCATGATTAGCAGTGTGCTCCAACCAGCTGAGCTAACCTCAAATTTTTGGTAATGCAGTAGAGCATCTATAAAGCACCTTCACTTTTCTGTTGTACCGTGTTATCCTTATGTCAAGGATTTGACTGAACACTAATAGCTGTGCTGTTAAAGTACTGGGCATGCATATCTACACTGCAGATTTTGAAGTATGATCTATTTCTAATGACAGTATGAAAGGCTGTAGAAGAAGAGAGATAACATCTTCCTGACATTTAAATGTCACTTGACAGATGCAATATTAATGAAAAGCTCTTTCATACTGTCCTCCACGTTTTTTTGTTAAAAGACATTCCCAAAAATCGTAAGTGTTTATCTATTTTTGCCTCAGTTTTGGAGAGAAATCTCTACCAACATTGTCTCTCTGGTTTATATCATCCTATGGAATGGAATGAAATAAAATTAGATT
>VWYN01017888.1:38265-98854 GCA_013400075.1 Hippolais icterina | reverse complement strand
TTTCCATTTTTTTTTTTTTTTAAATATCTGTATAATGTTTGTCATATGAAACAATTGCTAACAGTTACCAAACAGGACAAATTCCCCTGGAAAAAGGTGATAAATATTAACTACTCAAACAGCAATGTGTGTCCATGACTTTTTATCTTTTCTCTTGTTTGGTTAATGCTTATAAATTGAGCCTCTAATTTATTTTCAGTTGAGCTTGAAAAGGCAGAGTTAGAGTTCAAGTTTTATTGCTTACTGTCGATGCTATAAGCTTTAAAGTAAACTTTCTTCCCAAGATATTATCTCTTATCATTAGCTACCAGGACATTTTTATCCTGCTTTTTCTGGATCAAAAAGAGAGATAAGATGGTAATACATCTTTGCAGAAACTAACTCAATCTTCTTTTAAGCAAAGTTTATCAATATTTAACCTAGTATATACAGCTAATATGTTTGTATTTGAGGTAAAGGTGACTTAGAAAAATATCTAAATGTAAGAACCATAAAGTTTTTCATCCTGTAGAACTTCACACTGTATCTGCATATTTTGCACTATGCTGACTTCAGCTTTGACATTATACTGAGACTGTGGCTTGCATTTACAGACATTTTTAGGATTTACTTCCAGAACTCTCCAGAGATATACAGTAATTTCTTATATCACAATTCAAACCTGTGGAGTCAATAACTCTTTCAAAATGTTTCTAACACATCAATTATTAATTTCACTTTTATATTCAGTGGCTTTCTACTGATGGCTTTATAGCTATATGTTGTTGTGGTGGAGAGGATAGGAGGAAGTGAAGAGGTAGATAAAGAAAAGAAAAATCATTAGAAATACTTGAGTTGGAAATCCTTGTCTTTTGTAAATTTCATTTCAAATATTGACATCTAATCTTCAGAAACGTAAATCTTCGATTCGACATTGAATGCAGGCTAACGTAAAATATTTCAATATCAGTGTGAAAGTCAAAGTGTTGACTGTTAGCTTGCAATAAGAGAAAACTACTTCTAACATCAGATGGATGAGTCACCACATGAAACCTCTGGTCACTGAGGAGTGTCTCATATGCTCTGACTAGGACATTGCACTCTGTAGTGCATTTCTGAGTAGTATTTTTGGTATTAAAATCTTGACCCACAAACTCAATGTATTTTTTGTCACCTTCATTTCTTATGCAAAAGTGAAGTACTGGTCCTTGACCATTGTGCCCTAACCCACAAGAATAGCTGTGTTTCAACAATGGGCTGGGATTCTTGTGCAAATTTCTCATCCTAAACTGTATCCAATATTTTTTATTTCGTTTAAATGAAAAATACATAAAAATACTACAAACCAAAGGACTTTAGTAGGGTTTTGCACTTTTTTTTTCTTTCCAGAGAGTGGGCCTTCATAAAAATTAGGGGGACAAATACTATGCATTTGCAATCTCTCTAATACTGAAGAGAACTTAATAGGAACATTCATCTAATCCTTTGTTTTAATTTTTAATGTAACATTTTATTTACTTACTGCAAAAAATACTCTTAAAATAAAATTTGCAGTTTAGAAATAATATATATATATATATTCAAATATGGAAAATATTTGGAGGGTTTTTTTAATCCCAAAGAGAAAAACATGCTTAAATTGCTTCCTTTTCAAGAAAAATATGTGGGTTTTCACTGCTGATTTTCAAAATATGGTAACATCTGATTTTATTTGTCTGTAAAAGAAACAAAATATTAGAAGAGAGCTTGAAAATGAAAGAAAAAGCACTTTACTAAAAGTCTCTTCAGAGAAGCAAATATATTTCATAACCAGATATATGCAGGGAAAGTAGACAGAGGTCAAGAAATAACCATAAAACCAGAATGAAAGACACTTGTCTAATTTATGTCAAAGGCCCAACACAACAACTTTGAATGCATCTGGGAGAACAAAAATGATACATACAGAGGGCTTAAGGTTCCTTATGATGTTTCTTAAAATAAATTGTGGAGGAGTAGAAAGACATGCAGTGTATTGAAACTCCAAGGACCTGCCCTCCTAGAAGACCCTTAGTTAAAAATATTAAACCATCACTTTACATGATTGCCCTAAAAAACACTATGCTTGAAATGTTGAGTGAAAAGTTGATATTGAAAATCAAATTTCTCTCCACTGGCAGCTGTTAATTACAGAATATTTTTTATATTGCTTTCTGTTTTCTTACACACATTTTGCCCTGCCAGGGTGGATGTGCTGGTAATCATTTGTACTGGTTCCAACTCAGCTGACAGAAAGGCAACACTCTTATCAGTTTGCACAATATAAATGCTTGAAAACCTATGAAAAACATCAAAAGCACTAACACAGTCTTGGCAAACCCACAAAAATACCTCTGTTTTCACCAGAGTAATTTTGTACATCTTCCAAATAGGCAGCTAAACCTGATACACCTGCAGTGCTGGTCAAAACCTGATGCAATTGAACTTGCTCCTTCATTGTTTCTATCTAAACATTTTTAACTTGAAGAAATGATGGTTTGGACTTTTCTACTCGAAATAAGAATTATTTTTGTCTTATTATTTTTGAGCTTTTAAATAAGTACAGTAGATTACTAATAGCTGATAAAATATATTTAATCTGATTCGATGTACAAAAAAGAGATATTTTATACAATATTTGATAATATTTACAGATATGAAAAATGAATTTATTTTTATTTTTCTATTCCAAACACCCAGATGACAAAAAAAACCCCCAAAATGTAACACAAGATATAAAGTAACAGGTGTCTTTATCATTTGTTTCTTTGCTGCAAATTGGAATGTTCTTAATTTCAAAGTATACTTATTAGGTGGATTAGACAAATCTTTTCAAAGAATAAAATTTCAGTGTGCATAACAAAACAGCTTTGAATTCTACTCTGACCACTTCCCAGTACAGATCTGAGAATTTGGTGGTATCCTATATGAAGGCAAGGCACTGCAGAAATTTTAACCTTCTCTTGAAAAGACTTTGCTCATCAGTAATGATTGGAGTCCTGTAGTACCATAGGCAATGACACTTTATAATCCTAATCATAATTCTATGAATATCCATCCTAAAAGCAAAAAGGTGTTGATTATACCCTTTCCTCTTCCCAGTGTTGATTATATTCTTTTCAAGGTACTAGGCTGCAGTTTTTCTCAACACCTACAGCACAACATAGTTCAAGTACAAAATAATGCTTGCTTCTATCACAGTTCAACTAGAAAATAATGGCAAGGTGTCAAAATATAGGATACTGAAGGGTTTTATTTTTCAAGAGGACAAAGAATGAATAAGTCTGTACACTTTTCTTGTACAGAGTCAGGGTTTTTTTGTGAAGAGGCAAAAATATCTCCCCAAAACTATTCATTTTATTTCCTTCCATCTTAGCTTCACATGAGTATTCTTTCTTTGTCTCACACACATTTACATCACTATTTGCCTACCATTTCCCTATCTGTATCTGACTGCACATTCATTGATGACAATTTTGGTAAATTATGACAGTCTATTCAACATCACCTTCAAGAGTAGGAGATACAGGGCTCTTTTTTTTTCCCAATAAAATAATTAACAATATAATGGTTTTATCTTTAAAATCCCCAATTTCCAGACTATTAAAAAGAGTTAGGGAAGATTAAATATCAGTTTTAATTAATGTTCATTTTATGAAAATGCTCAGACTTTAAAATATGCAGAACTCCACTGGCCTCTGTGAAAGAATACATGAAGGCTTAGTTCTTGTCCTGAAGATCTTAGTCTCAAAGAAAACTTAATATTTAAAGACAATTAATGTGAGAGAGAATGAATAATTTTTCTGCCAAAAGGATCCCTAAGAATCACTTAATATTTAAATTCACCTAAATACCCAGAATAGAAGGAGTGATTGAAGGCTGCAAGATTCAGCCCCTCTATTCCTGTCCCTTTAGCTTCAACCAACCTAATGTATAAATGCCAGTCCACCTATCCCCACGCCACCCCCCTCAGCACCTTGCTAGTTTTTGATAATTAATATTTCATTAAAATAAAGGTTAGCACCATAGGTGTTAATGGCATTGTATTTCTATTCAAAACACTAAGTGTAATTTGAATCATCAATAGAAGAAACAGAAGGAACAGAAGGAATGACCTTTCTTGAAAAGTGCTGCAGGAGGAGAAATGTCAATAAAAACCAAACAGTGTTTTGCATATCCCCTTACAAACAGCCAATTCCTGTTTATGCAGTTAAGAGAGCAGGCTTTTTCTGAGCCATCAGCTTGGCACAAGGGATCACTTGACAATGTGGGAGTGAAATAGGAGCTCACACATCCCATGCAGTGCCTGCTGCTCAGCTTCAGCAATCAAATATACATGAAGCTCTTAGCTTCAAAATGGCAACAAGTTTAGGACCAGCAGATTAGAGAAATCGATGACTTTATCTTGTGTTGTCCTGTTCTCTTTAAAAATCCAAGAATGTCAAGCAAACAAATACATGAGCATAATACAAATGCTATAAAAGGACCACAATACCAAAAACATTCAAGAATTGAAGAAACAAACACTATTAAATGTGGGTATTTTTATACAACTATATTGCTTCTGAATAAGGCATCAGAGCTTCTGGCTCTCCTAAAACTGCTATAAATTAGTTGATAATTTTGAATTATTCTCAAACTCTCTAAAATTTCTGTAGTTTTCTGTAGTAAACTTGATCCCAATCACTTCACATGAGAGAAACAAAAAACAAGAAAACAACCAACAAAAAAATCACCAAATAAATCCAGCTGTTTAGAAGGCAAAAAAAGACACCACCAACTAAACATGAATCTTCAAGCATAAATGTGATAGGAAAGGTTTTCTAAGTCAATAATTTAAGAACGTATCCATTCTGCAACACAGAATATTTTTTGAAAGCAGTTGCTTCTGAAAGCAGTTTACAAAGTTGCACTACAGATCAATCTCTCTCCCATGCGGTTCATACCTCTGCAGGAAAGAACACCCAATTAGATCCGCTCTGAGCATTTTAAATCTGTGCTCTTCATCCTCCTAATTTTATCTTTACCCTCTACAAAATAATACCATGATCTGGAAAGAAGAAGTGCAGTAAATGAAGTGATTAAATATGTTGGAGAGATAAAAACATGCCATGAAAGAGTTATTTGACAAAATGTGAGCTAAATATTGTCCTTTGTTTCCAGTCTTCTTAACCAGCCTGTCAATAAGCCTCAGGATCTACCTCTGCACTTTGCTTCAGCCATGTTAATCCATGGCATGGTCAGTGTGAACCTGCCTCAGCTTCTGAAATTTTACCACAACTGGGGATGATGAGTCATCAGTTTAAGCATTTAACATAGCATGAATTTATGTATCAGGATAACAAAAGTCTGTGTAGCATCTGTGGGACATCAATTAGAGAACTTGGCTAAGCAGCTTAACCCTCATTCTGGATGTCTTGGTCTCCTTCCACTCTTGCTGTGCTCAGGGAGCACATTTCACATGAACCAAATCATGTAAAAACCCCATTGTTTGTATGGCTGTATACTAATGAAAGGATGCATTTCTGGAGGAATTGAGGATAAATATGCACCGTAACTTTTACTTCCCCCACAGGAAAAGTGATTATCAGTAGTGCTTAAAGGAGAGAAGAATTACCTCCTTGTAATCCATTTAAAAAGAGAAATTCTGAATTATCCTCTCGGGAACAGCTCGATCAATTTTATTCATAATTTCAGGATAGTTTTAATTCGCTTTAAAAGTTCATATGGGGAAAAAAAAAAAAAAACAAAAACAAAACAAAACAAAACAAACAGAGGAAAAAAGAGAAAGAAAAAGGGGGGGAGGGAGGAGAGGAAGAAAGAAGACATAAAAGCAGGCTACTAATGGAACTCTTATTGAAGCCTTAATTAAAAGGAGGCACTTGATCACTTTGTAATCACTGCCTTGAATTAAATGTCTCAAGTGCAATAACTAAAATATAACGGGACCATTCAAAGTGATAAAATGGAACAATCTACCTTTTTTTTTTGGCTGATTCTCGGTTCCTCCAGATCTCTTTTTATAGGTATTATTAAAAGAGCATATTTTTATTGCTTAGAGGTAACCTCCTCCCAAGAGTTCAATCACAAGAACAAGAGAAGTGGCAATTGCTAAGGTACTTCTTGGATTAAAGTAGTAAGAATCTCCTACGGGTTCAACATTTGTATAGGCAGAGTAACAAGATCTCTGAAGCTTTGAATAATTAGCCTTTCTGCAAGGAAAATGAGACCACATTCCTTCACATCAGGGTAACCTTGAAGAAAGTTTGTTGAAGTTAAGTTTTCACTAATTAAAAAGGAGAAATAAGGGAGATAAAAGGGGGGAAAAGGACATTATATAGGGCAAAATTTTAAAGGCACAATAGGGAAAAAAAGAAGTTGTTAAGAAGTATACAGATAAAATGAAACAGTGAAATAATATATAAAGATAAAAAGAGATAAAAAAATAAAAAAATGTCCTTAATTTAAATTTTTATTGCCAATTAACTTAAGATACCCCTGTATTCAGGGGACATAACAGCTACATGTGTAAGCAAGTTTTCAATTCCTTCTTCTGGTTCATATTCAAATTTAGTTACTAGAGTTAGGGGCTTTTTTTTTATTTTTGACAAGCACTATAGCAATACCTGGGTGGATTATTATGGAAAGAGAAACACTGCAGAAAGATATTTCATTAGCAGGGTACCTTGCTGTAATTTAAAAGCCTGTGGGCAAGCATATACAGCACATCAGGTATGGGACACAGAGACTTATTAAATGCCCAAAGCATGTTTCTGACAAGAATTGAGGCAAAATCCAGAAAATTAAATGCAGGAAGTTTCAATATATTCAAAATACCGTTCAATTTCTAAGGCCCTTATTATATGTATAGCATGAAAAATAATTAATAAGGAATAGATTTATGTACTAGGAAACAGAACAATAACAAGGGACAAGAAAAAAATTTTAAAAAGAAAATTATGAGGAAAAACAGATCTTGCAACCAGTGTAGTAGTGGGACTCTTGTTTTGCTGTACTGTAGGTTTTATTTAAACCAAATTTGCTAAATCTTGCTGCTTTCAGAAAAGGAGAATTATTTATTTCCAACTGGGTATCTTTCAGCAGGCTGATTCTTTACTTTTTACAAGCATAAAAACCAGACAAAAAGAAAGTCCTTACTTTAAAGTCATAAATGTCAGCATGAATAACAAAACACAATAAACTTTTAAAAAAGTAAAAGCAAGAAATATAAATTCTCAAGGCTCTTGCCAGCTTTCTTCTAGTCAAGGTGAAAGATTATGTTCCCTAAGTATTTAAGGAATGTTAAAGGACTTCATGGGTTTTTAGGGTTTTTCATTATACAATCCCACTGAAACTTAAGTCTCTATGTTGTGTCCTCATCGTAGGTTCCTGGGATCATAGTGTCCAATGAATTGATGCCTGTAATAGCTGAAATGTGGTAGAAAGCTACAGCTGTCTCTGAGTGCCTGTACAGTCCATTTCCCAGATGAGAAGGTCACCTAGTTCTTTCTGGAAAGATTTTTCCCCACTGTTAACAAAGTTACCCAAGAAATCATCTCCTAGAGCCCACACAGAGCTGAAAATCCTGCAGAAGCTGGAGTCTGCTCTGCACCTCCTAGGTTAATATCTGAAGGGCCTTTCACTGAGCTTATGCCACACTGAACTCAAACACAATATGGCAAACAGGCAGAGAAAATTAATGCTGTAATTACAACAGTTCAGCAATTTTTATAATTACTTATAGCTGTATGATTGTTTATTATTTATTCCTCTGCCAGCTTAGAAATGTTAATAGTTTAAATGAAGAGAAGTGTGAGTAGAAGTTGAATCAGTTGCTGAGAAAACTTGCTAAAAATGACACAGAAGTGTTTCTAGTCATATATGCTAACAACTGTACATTAATTATCTTTATAAGTTTGGGTAGTAGTTGATATATTCGCATTATTTAATTGGAAAGCCATATATGGCATCACTGGACTTGCAGAGTATCTCTAAACAAGGAGGAGCCCATGGGCCTGCATAGTAACTTATGGGGCTATGCCTTATTTAGCACATTTTTAATGTCGCAATATTTTTACACCAAAGTCAAAAAATTATGGTTAGAAAACACCAAAAATTAGAATTTCATGGGCTGAATTCTTTGCTGTGATGGCTCCACTTGAGCTTATAAAAAAAAAAGCATCCTAAATGGTATATAAGCAGTAATGTAATAGAATGTTCAATTCATTAGTCTGGATTTAATGTTAGGGTAGAAATCCATCAACTGAACTTTGAGGGCAAAATATTTCATATCTTTAAGGTATATAAGAGTCAAGTGCAACCCCTGGTAAGGATATTACAATAAGAAATGTTCAGGAGTTATTCAGAATAACAACAGGGCAATATGACACCTTTTCTAACCCACCCTCTAATACACATGGGGACAAGGTTTCAACTTGGATTTTTATTTATGTTTATTTTCATATTATCAGGTATGCATGGAAATACCTGCATTCTGCCATTCGAGGAAAAACTAAGTAATTTTCTTTCATAAATGCTAACCATTGTCAAATTTTTGCTGACATCTCAAAATAATTATATGCATTTGCCTGTGCTTTCAGCTGGCACTCAGCATCTTAAAGAACCATGTCTTCTACTGAAACAATTGGCGGATTTACAGTTTTACTTTACACCTCATACATGGAAAGGGTAAAGGCACAATGTGATATGTTGGCTTCATTTTGGAGAAAGTTTTCTTTGTGGAATTCTCAAAAGAAAAGTTCTAGTTCTTTCATAACACTTTATTATTCCCTTTATGATAGTGGCACAGATGCTGTTTTCAGAAAATACATTTTCTCACAGGCTAAAAATCAGTAGATTGGCAGAGATGACTCGTTCTTGTGTTGGCTGGGTTCAAGAAGCAAAGTATTTAATGTGGATTCTAGTTATGTTTTTTGGAACATCTGCTTCTAAACAATAACACAAAGGTTGATGAAAGTATGTCAGCTTACTTATGAGTGCCATAAAATTTTCTTTTAGATAAAATATAACATATCAATTCTCGAAGGGCTTTTTACACTTGCAGAACACAAAAATCTCAGCTTCACAATATTATTTTCTAAGATAAAAATAAGAAAAAAATTACACGCACTTGTCAAATTTCAATAACATAATAAAGTTGGAAAGACTCATTATACAACATTTTTAAATACAAATTACTTTTTTTCTCTCAGTTATGAAGTGATATGTATCCTATACAATAGCATAGTTGTTTCTTACAAAAAAAGTGCTGTCTCTCAAAATTGTGCCAAATTTATTAGCATTTACCAGAAACTAAATTAATAAAAACTACTTTAATTTCACCTAAATTCAAGTGTTAACTAGTTAAGGAAGTAGTGCAATGCAATGGGAATTTATCGAAATGCTTTTGGGAGAAGATTATTTTATCATGGGCTCAAACAAACATTTCCCTCGAATTTCCTTTCCTTTTTGTGGGCTCAGATGAGTGTGTAAATAAAAGGAGATGTGATGCAGTCTGACCCCTGAATGAGATTTGGAGAGCACAAGATAGAAGAAGTTGTAACCTATGCAAATATGCAGGAGTCAAGCTTTTCTTCTTATTGCAGCATGTAATGCCAAAGAAATATGAGACCACAACTAGATAGCTGGGAAATTCTACCATCCTTGCTGGTGGGTAACAAATATGGATACCCAAAAAGGAAATATGGAGATGCTCCTGCATTATAAACCAGGAAATGAGAGAAGAGATTCAAACTATTAATTGTGATGGAGTGAAGAGCATTTGTCCACAACCAAAATGTAAATATACCAAAACCCCTAGTGTTTGATTCCATAATCCAATGCTAAAAAATTCTAGTTTCACTTTTTCTTTTCTCCTATCATGGTAGAAATTAATATTTTTAAATTTCAAATAATCCTTATCATGACCAAATTAATATTTTATTAAACTTCATGGATTCTCTGAGAAACTATACAGCAAGCGAAACATTTTGGGTCCCAAAACCTTTTTCTTTGCAAAAAAGTGACAAAGAAAAATGTTATATTCCACTTCAACCTTAAAAGCATTTCAGGTTACTATTGGACTTTAAAGGCTCTTTGTTCCTCTCCTCTTAAGAGACTTTTTGCAAATCTTGTAGAAAACTAAACACAAACTCCCTAGCAAAACTCAAATGCTGTTTCATGTATTAGAGATGACTGAATCTGACTGACTTTTTTCAAAAAATTCTTAACTTAAAGTTCTAAAGTATACTTTAAAAGAATGCTGTACCCCTCCAGCTCAGTATAGTTTGAATCTCAGTCACCATTTTCCTTTGATAGTCTTTGTAAGTTGCAGGCACAGCCTCAAGCAAAGACAACTAAAATAAGGGATGTAAGGATGTGTTTTTCATGCCAATAAGCAAGGGAGAAATTTAAACTCAAGTGCTTGCCATACAAGAAATATATTAATAATTACAAATACAAAATTAAAATACAAAGTATTGTAATAAATTATATATATCTCTTGTTTCCTAAATAATATTATTTTTATATTCTGTACTGCATAGTGAAATAAATTATATTTAATTTTCTTACAAGTTATATGAAAATTTTTATCAATGCTGTATCATGATCCCACTTTCTAAAGCACTTCAGGGTTTTTTCCCTCTCACAGAAAACTGCAGAGGTTTTCTACTCAAAATCTGCCCCAGTCCAGCCTTGTTTAATTCTTAAGTTCTCAACAGTGACAGTTAGTTGCTTCTCTCAAAGAAGGATGAGCGAATATAAAACAAACAACAATCCTTTGTTAAGATATTGTTACAATTGAACCCCTTGAAGTGATAATAATATGGAAATGATAAAGATTTGAACTCCCAAGGGCAACTTTTACTCAAATGTGTTATATGTACATAGCAATGTATTTTCTACTTAAAACTGTAATAGGAAGGAAAAGCTTTATGGCAGTTTCTTCTTTTGTGGGCAATAACACCTCTTAAAATGATCAAGACTGATATTTCAGATAGTGCACACAAATCACAGCACATAACATTTTAAAAGCCTGATTCACTAATGCTTTTTAAGACTTAGTCAACTAAAGACTCCAGCCAACTAAATTAAATACTGATGGTACTGACAGCTCTTCAGAAATTCTCAGAGACATCCATTCCCTGATGAGGTCTATAGTCTTACAAAAGAGGAATCTGAAGAGATACAAACTGGAAAATATTCCTTCCAGCCTTAGAAATGCCTAGAGTTTGGCTTGAACTTCAAATTAGTTTCCTTCCTTCCTTCCTTCCTTCCTTCCTTCCTTCCTTCCTTCTTTTTTTTTAGATTTTCTCTTACTTTCCTCCATTTTTAATACCAATTTCATCATGTTCCAACTTCTTCTGCTCCATTATAAATTATAATAACCACTCAGCTTTGAATTCCTGGCACTAGAGATCTCACAGCTGCAAACCTCTGCAAAATACTCAAAGATATGAAAAACTGGAGCTTGAATTTAGGTTTAATAAAGAGCTCAAAGAAATGCTCTTTAATTTGTAATGAGTACCATATATAGTAAATTCAGATGTAATAAGAAGCTGCAGACCAATCAAGGAAGCAAAAAATGTATAATTGGATAAAAAAATATAGAGAGTATATTCCTAGAGTGAGGAATAAGAAACCATCAACATCAATATCGTATTCTTTCTGGCAAAGGACTTGCATGCTGGCAATTAGCTGCTAACGTTGGCATTCACCACTAGCACCACAGTGAAGGAGGAGCAGAGGAAGGGTGAACATAACTGCAAAAAATAGGGTAGGTCCATATAACTTAATTATGTATTATATAACTGTAATTTTTAAACCACATGATTATTCTTTTCCTATGAGAAACAGATTTGGACTAATAATATTGGGACTTTCAAGATATCAGTTGTATTAGCAAAAAAATCTTGTGATTATTTATACATAAGGTGTTCTTTCTCTGACTATAAACAACATCTGAATGTTACATGCAAAATTTGTTGTATAAAATTTAGGGGTAACTATCTGTAACATTTTTTAATGTCGACTTGACAGAAAATAGACAAAAAGGTGGAAAAAGCACTGAAGAACGTAATTTAAAGGAATAATTCCTGGTTTTGAATGGGTGAAATTGTGTTTGGTGTCTGAAGTAAAATGAGGAAATAATGACTAGACTGAATTGTGATTACCAGCCTATGATATCTCCAGTTTTATTTTGTTGGTTTTGCACAGTGTTTAGGTAATATGGACTTGAACAACAGAAATATTAAGGTATGGATGTACTGTCAGTAGTTAATATGATAGCATTTACCCAGCAAAAAAGAAATATATTCCTCTGCCCTCTCTGTGTAGAGATAAGATTACCTCATCCCCACGCTTTGTCTCACATATCCGTCAGCTCCAGCATTCATCCATCTCTGAGAATGCAGGTCTGTGAATAGAGATCCCCTTCCTTGTGCAAACTTGCACAGAAACCATAGGAGGACTCAGCCTTGCAACACTTTTAAAGGATCAAATCTGCCCTTGAGGCAATCCTGAGGTATTCTGGGAAGGTTTGTGTCCTGATTTTACCTAAGATTAAGTTAATTTTCTTGCAGTAGCTGCTGAAGTGCTGTGTTATTTATTTAGTATATATAGAGAGAATCATGTTTGATGACACACTGATGTTTTGGTGGTTACTCAGTGGGGCTTACTCTAAATAAAGCTTTTTTCACTGTGTCCTGCTCTGCCGGTGAGCAGGTGCACAAGAACCTGAAGGAAACCACAGCAGGGACAGCTGGCCTGCACTGGCCAAGGGGATATTCCACACCACAGAATGTCATGCCATAAGCTAGGGAAAGTTGGCTGGGAGCTGCTATTGCTGTTCAGGGATGTTGGTCAGTGGGTGGTATGCAACTGTGATGTGTATCACTTGTTTTTCTAGAGTTTTACTCCTCTCTCCTTCTCTCCTTTTCACTACAACTATTATTAGTATGTATTTTATTTTGTTTTCCCTATTAAACTGGTTTTATCTCAACCTATGATGTTCTACATTTTCTTTACTATTCTCCGTCCTCCACTGCGGGGATGAGGGAGATCTGGTAAGTGGGCCACTTAAGGGCCCTTATTTGCCATCATTTGGGGTCAAACCTTGGTATGGAATAGCAGGTTTTCCTTGTTGGTTTTGGTTTTGATTTTGGTTTTGGTTTTGGTTTTGGTTTTGGTTTTGGTTTTGGATTTGGTTTTGTTTGCTTTGCTGAGCAAACGCATTAATTGGTTTGCTGTCCTTCCCTCAAATCTAAACTGCACTTCACAAATGCGTTTGGAATCCTGAGTGCAGCATTTTTCACTCAACAAATTTATCCTTAAAGCCAAACCAGTGGGTAAGTAAGAACATAAATGTCAAGAGATAGGACAGATCAAAGACCTGTGTAGAAGAAGTCCTCTGGTTTTATTTTCCAGTTTTGTCTTTCCAAGCAAACATTATGTGTGCTGAGGACTATCTTTCCACAAAGTACACCTGCCTGACACTGCATAAGAAATAGTGAATGAATTTTTGTGTTTTGCTTTCCTTTGCTTGTTCAGATTTGCTTGACCAGTCAAAAGGTATGATTATACCCCTGCACTCAGGGCTGGTACAGCCACTCCTTTAGCAGTGTGTGCAGTTCTGGGGCACACAATTTAAGAAGGATGTGAAAGTCCTTGAGGGTATTCAGTGGAAAGCAACAAAGCAGGTGAAAGGGCTGGAAGTCAGGAACTGTGAGGAGTGGCTAGGGACTTTAGGCTTGTCTAGTTTGGAGAAAAGGAGGCTCGGGGGAGATCTCATTGCTCGCTGCAGCTTTTAAAGGAGAGGACTTAGGGAGGGTGCTGAGATCTTCTCCGTGGGATCCAGTGGTAGGATGCATGGGAATGGTCCTTTACTACTTTTGGAGGGTGGTCAAACACTGAAATAGGCTTCCTAGGGTGGTGGTTGATGCCCCAAGCTCCAAAATTATATTTCCATCCCAAAAATTATATTGTTGTTCTCAGCCTCTGGTAGCCTCTGATCATAAAGTTAATATTTCATAATGAGCTGGCTTTTCTTTTTTTTACTGACTTCTGAAGCAGAACATGCAAGGATCAATAGAAAGTTAAGCATTATAGTTGCTTCCTAGCAGGTTAGCATCGTGGGGCTAAGAAGATGGCATATATCATTAGTGACACCTTCAGTTACAGATTTTTATCACTGGCAGAGTGATGTTACCCTCATTACAAAAGAACATTGTTTAATTGATCCATTTGCTCCCAGCAGTCCTGTGTTTTTTTTCCTTACAATATAAAGGCCAAATTGCAGTTCAGCTTCAATCAAGTGAAAACATTTTATTGCAGCAGGAATAAGAAATACTCTCTGCACAATTTAATTACCACGGTTTAAATATGAGAAAATCATTAGACAATTAATGTTACAAACGCTTCCAGAGGACATTTTAAATAATAGTTAAATTAGTGCAGAGAAACCATGAAAAGATTTTTTTTTTTAATGTACTGGCCCCCAACCTTTTCTTAGTTCTCAAATAATTCTTTAAGTTTGCCAAAGTTGTCAATGAATACATTGCATAGAATTGAAACAAAATGCCTATAGCTTCTAAATGGCTTTAAGTAGGCAGTCATTTTAGAAAGGGGAGCTAATAACTTCTTCCTTCACCACATGGAATCCCATGGGAGAATAACAAAACAAACATTTTTATTTACAAAAGGCAATTGACAAGAAACAAAAAGTACTCAAAGTGCATCCTCTGTAACTGACCTGAAGCCAAACTGAGAACAAATGATTCCAAAGGCCTAACTGGGTATTGGCAAGAATAAAGTGATTTCTGCTGTGGCTTATTTCTCACCACTTCTCTTTCAAATAACAGAATCTGTTGGCTTAAAGACTGAATCTCTTTAAGTGCTTAAGTTTTTTTGCATCTAACTGTACACTACTACCACTCCCTAGAACAATAAAAACCTTGGAGACTTCCCTTGTTAGAAAGTAATTAATTTCTTTGCCTCTGCAAATTGTGCCAAATCTAGCACCAAATAGAATATGTAAGAATTTATTGAAGAGCTTGGTTACAGTTCTATAGCCTGTCATCGATTTTTAAGAAACCAAGCTTCTTGACATCTGTAGTGTTTGTATCTTAATAACTGCTCTTAATCTTATTTGTGATAGCAGGAGACCATTGTAATATAGACACAGTATTTTTTTCTCTGCCTTGCCTTGCCTTGCCTTGCCTTGCCTTTGCTTTTTCTTTTTCCTTTCCCTTTTCCAATTCTTTTTCCTTTTCCTCCATTTTTTTTCTTAGACACCTGCCTGAATCGAGACATGAAAGTACAGAATTGTGTTTAATAAGTGTGGTATTGAATGGCACTAACTGCAAAGTACAGAGATGGCATTTCCCTGTTTCAGCAACCTGCCAAGTACACACACTCATGTTTTCAAAGTGCATCCTATACTTAGTGTTCAATTAGGACGACTGGTTGCCTGCCTTTGCAAATGCCTGCGTAAGTGTGCAGTTAAACCAAAACACGTCAGATAAGTATGGCAATGTTTTCCTGCTTAAGTAAAATAAAATAATGGTAATGAAATCTGCATGAAATGTAATATTTATAGATATTTAAACATGTTTTAAAAACCCAACTTCATTTAAAAGAGTCTCTGGCAGCTCTAAAAAGCTATAAATCTTCTGATACTGAAGTTACAGCTTTTTTGAAAAGGTCCTTAAGGATTTTAAAACATCATGTTTTAAAATAATATTTCTCACATTACGGCATTTTTATATGTTTATACCATTTTGATAGATTTATATAATGCCTGATGAAAAGCATCCAACAGTTTAGAATCAAGACAGTAAACTCATAAAAAAATTCTCAACAACGATTAAGCAATTTGAAGCATACAATGAATTCCAAACCATATAGAAACTTGTCAGACTTAATTCAGTTAATTAATTATAATAACAGCAACAAAAAAAGTCATGAACTATGAAGACTACTACCTCTTAGTTTTTCCTGTTGATTGATCAAGAAATCAAGATGAAATTACAATTCTGTGTTTCTTCCTTGCCTTCACTGAGACTTTGACTTTTCAGAAGCAAATCCATCCAGATTCAACAATATCAATTTTTAAAATGAAACATCCAGAAACAAACAAAACATTTAACTCTTGTTTATAAGGAAGAAACGCCTCCATGGTCCCCACATAATGCTTGCATACTTTTTAATTTCTGTCCAAATCTTTAGGAAAGAGTGTGCACATATGTACATTTCCAAATCTGATGTGGATGAAATTTTAAAATATTGACCAGTGCTATTTTAATACAAGTTAATATAAAAGTTTAATTTTTTTTCTAGTATTTTGCATTGTGTATGTCACAGAAAGAGATCAGAAGTCATGGGACTATTTAGTATTTGAGATGTATGTAACTTGTAAAAAAAAGCTAACCCTGCAAGTAAGATTTTTCTGATACAAAACACTGTAATAGAAATTAATCCAGAAATTAATCTTAGCCTCACATAGGAGGCACAGAGACTGGTGAGTATTTGCAGACTGAAATTATACTTGGACTTAATCATATGGGGTTTTTTTAGTTAGTTCAAAATATGTTGATGCCATTTACTACTGCCTGTTCTACTTAGAGTTTTAAGATGGTGGGGGATAAATCTTCTTTTCCCTTGTTCTGTAAAGGCTTTGCTGCGGAAAAGCTATCTAGGACTTACACAGAAAACTAATTAATATTTCAACATTGGACTCTTCAAAGGAAAGAACTGCATAAAAAGTACATTATTCATTGCTGATTTTGTCAGCATGATGTCACTTGAGGTTCCCAAAGTAGGAAACACAGAGAGATGAAGAGAATACAGTTAAAGACAAAATAGTACCTCATCAATAACTGTTGCATGTTTTGCCCCTTTAAAGAATACTGATTTATATATTTTTTTTGTATTTTATAGAAAATTTGGTACAACCCAACACATTGGTTTCAAACCACTTCCTTTATATGTGTCTGCTTGCATGCATGGTTAATATGCTTTCCTGCCAGTGATGGGGGTTTTTTCTGCATGTGTGGCTTTTTTCTTTGTATATTGTTGGTTTCAATACTTTCGCTTCTATAAACCACATCTTTCAAATTTATAGCAGAGCAGAAAATATAAAAAAAAAAAAAAAATTCCAAATTACAGGCATTTTAATTAATTTCTTTATATAGAGATTATGTTTCCTTTGTGTTTTCAATACCAAGCAGTATATAGTTTGGGTCAAATGACTTTTAGCTTTAAACAAGTATTAATATCAAAATATGGAAAGAGGTACCAGACTGATATGAGAGTAGTTAATTTTCAATAGTATATTTAAATAGAACTGTTTTATTAGGTTATGTTGGAACCCAGGACATCCCTCTGGGTGCTCTGGGTGATCCAGGATCCTGGCAAGGAGTCCAGAGACAAGCCACCAGAGTTTGATTAGTATAATATTAATTTATCACTGGGTGTAGATGTAGAATTTTGGGGTTCAATTTGGGTTAAGAAGGCAGGATGGCAGAATTTGGGCGTCCCTGTCCTTCTGCTTCTTCTTCTTGCCCTCCAGCTTCTGTTGTGGTGGTGGCACTTTTGGATTGGATTAGAGTAGAAATACACAGTCTAACATAGGTAAAAGGTATTGGTATTTATCTGTAAACACAGGACACCTAGTACATAGTATAAAAGATTACGACCGCCCTTGGGGCAGTCAGTCGATGATGATCCAGCATTGTAGCTGGCACCCTAACCGGGGTAAGAACTACATTTACCTAGATAAGAGATAATAAAAATCCTTGAAGACAAAGACAGATGCATCCTGACTATCTCTTCTGTCACGGGGCTGGGGAGAAGGACTTTTAACAACCTTCTCAGGGAGCCATCAGCCCAAAGAAACAAGAACCAAGAGGTCTTCTGGCCTTCTTTTGGAAGTAGAACAAACATAACTTTCTTCAATAACTGTCTAATTTTATAAATGTGATAGCTTTTATTACTCAATATCTCTATAAAATGTCCTTAGACATAGCTACTACATATCCCTAATTAACCCTCACATTCACAGAAGTTATTAAGGATATTTTTAATTCCTTACTTTTTTATTTTGTTTTTTTTCCTAGACATCTTAACTAGTCAAGGGGAAACAAAAAAGGCAAGTAAATTCTGGCATCACTGAAGAATAGTGCATAAAAAACCTTACTCTACAGGCTGCAGTTAACAAGTTTTAGTGTTATTTTTTCACTTTCAAAAAGTAATACATGGAGATTTCTTATGTCTTAACTGCTCCTCCCTCAGCCTTAGAATATTACCTTTTAGTAAACATGGGTATTTTTTGCTGATGAAAGTTAGTATTTTCTGTAAAGAAATGTCATCCTCTCAGGAGTTCCATCCTTCAACTTATGGAAGTCACTGTGTTAAAATGTAGCATGATAAGTGATATTCCAGTGAGTGAAGATAGATTATATATTATTATATACAGAATTATATATGGAATAGTTTATATATCATTATATACAGAAAATCTTTGGGAGAAAAAACCTTCTTACTTGCCATATTGCAATAAGTTTAAGTATTCAAGTAAGTAAGTAAATCAATCAATAAATATATACATACATATCTAAAATTAAGTTATTCTTTCCCATTCACTACAATGTAAGCATTCAAAACTGCATACTGGAAACATTTGTATGTATAGTCCTTTTAACTGTGAAGGATAAAATGTAAAGGTGTCACTGTATGTGAGCAGCAAAGACCTTCAGAACATTCTTATTCTGGTAGAGATCACAAAATGTGTTGAACATGTTCCTAGTGCATTTTTGATACTGTACAAAGCTCTAGCCCTAAGTTGTCATTGCCTTAATATTTGACAATGTAACATTTTGCAATTGTACTTGTCAGCCTTATTAGGAATTAGAGCTATATAATCCTCCATATTACCAGAAGAATACTGAAAAGAAAAAGACCTTTCTCAACATATGACTGAAACTTCATTGAAGACCAAGCAATTGCTTCACAGATGCCAAGATAACTGCCTCTTTTAAGCATTCATCTATTTCAGGTGAATATTTAGAGAGCCTGATAACTATTTTATCCAAATTAAGTTTAGTTGTGCTTTAGATGTACTCCTTTAGAGAGTGGGGAAATCATTTCTCATTATATTCTCAGACACATCGAAGATGTAAGTCTTTTTTATGGACTTTTTTGTTTTAGAACCTACTCTAATTTATACAGGTTTAGTTTTATAAAGGTTTAGTCAGGGCTTTTGGACTTCAACTGTTTTTTTTTTGTTTTGTTTTGTTTTGTACAGAGACATTAACAGTGCAATGTTATCCAAAAAAACAACAGAAAAAAAAGTCAGTGATACAACGATGATACAGTGAAGAACTAACACTGACTTTGGACAAAGAGATACATTTGGGGTTTAAATCAATACAATTTTGCTCAAACACAGCCTTCAGATATTTATTCAATACTGTCTGGGAGGTTTTAACCCAAATGTAATTAAGGATAAAAACTCTTTAAATCACTATTAATTATATGAATAATGTTCCTTTTACTTGTCATTCTCACCTTATTAACCATAAAAAGCTTCGAGTGAATCAATATAAAAATCACAGTCAGCTTGCTATACTATCAATTGTAAGCAATTCATTTATTGCAGGGCATAAGTTATTCCTACTTCCAGAGTCTTTTCGTTTACTGATAATCAGAGGAAGTTCTAAAAATCATCTCCACACCATAGGCAGTTACTGAAAGAGGAAAATGTATGTGTTCATTTCCTCTGGAGTCTTGTTATTTACTATCCATAACCTCCATCTGCAAGATTGTTGCATCTTCAACTAGAGGTTGCAGAAGTTCATAGGAAAAAGTCCAACTCTAGTTTTGAGATAAATGCTGTAGGCCACCATTGCCTACTCCAAATCTTCCCACATCTTTTTGGTGATAAATACTCTGAGAGGTTGTCTTGTTTTCCTAAATACTCTATGCAAATAGTTCCATTTATGGAAAAATAAAGCCACCATAATTTAAGCCCTTTTCTGTCTTACAAAAGCAAAAGTGCCTTTGAAACTATTAATTCTTTTTTTATCCTCTAAATATACAATAGGATATCAAACAGTATTAATTTGGAGGCAGGCATCATTTTGATATTTAATATGGCCTCATATATCCAAATATTTCTAAAGTCTTATTTTTAATATTTATTATCAAAATTTCTGAAAAAAATCCCCCTACTTTAAAGCAGAAAGACCACCAAGTATTTGGACAACATGTTAATAAAGTCCTGTTCCACTAAGAGCTCTGCATTACAAGAATATTTCAATACACTTGTGGACTTCGACAAACCCCATTGCAACAGCAGAGTAACAGTAGATTCCTTCTCATATTTGAGTCTGCAGCTATTCACCAAAAGACAATGTAATTCATCCAGGTGATGAGACACCCTACAATGTCACAGTATGGCATAAAAACTTACCAGCAAATCAATAGAGAAGACCTTCTCACACCATCCTTATGAGTACTCCTGGTAGCCAAGAAATATAATTCCCAGAAAAAAACACCCAGAAAATATTCCATTTTTTCATACTTTGTAAAGACTTTCCAGAATAAGCTGCGACAGTGTTAAAGAGATTCTTGTCTACATTATCTAAGCAAAATAATGCAATTTAGTAACATCTATCTAGAGCAGTCAAAGAAAGGCATATTCTATATATAGTATATTAGGATAGCAAAAGTATAGAAGATATAAATGATTCTTTATATTATCCTGAAGGTTAATTGCTCCTTATAAAACAATGAAGTTTCCAACTGAGGGCTGTTTAAAGGATCCCCATGATACCAGCTCCTACTGCTCTCCTTTGCTGCTTACCTGAACTTAAAATCCCTACTTCCAGTGGACTGACATCTCTATTTAGTTTTTCAGCTTACTACTTGAAACTTTTTTACTCAGTTTCCAGCCTTTTTAAATAAGAAAAATTAAAATAGGTGGCATTCATTAACTAAACCCATATATAAACAATTTGATTTTTAAACATTGTCCTTCAGAACTGTAGATATTTCCCTTCTTATTATTCCTGGGGAGGAAGCATTGCTACCTAAAGACATATCACTGGTCTGACTATGAAAGGGAACACTAATCAGTCATGAACTTACTGCATGGCTCTGAGCAAGGTAATTTGCTGCAATGTCGGTTTCCTTTCCTTTGACTACACATATAACAATTTCATATAGGAAATAAATTGGAGGGAACAATTGCATATTAGAGGAAATATGTTCAGTACCAAGAACAAGAAGACCCCAGTTTCACTTACATGGTTGCATATTACAAATAAATGTGTGTATATATGCATATGTACACATTCAGATGCATTTTCTTTATTTACATTCCTAATACTTTACAATGTCTCTCTGGTTTTTTATGTCTTAGAGAATATAATTATTTAAATATATCTTTATAATCAGTTAATTTAATACAACTAACTGTGTATTAAGTCTTGCCCCCAGCTGATCACAGATAGCACAGGAAAGAACATATCTGTGATTTCAGTTATTTTTATTTTCCTCAGCCCTGTTATGGAAAATATAATAAAAAAATTTTAAAAATCAACAACATACAGAATATAATTAATTCTGCAAAGGCTTCTGAAGGATGCTTTTGAGAATTATACATAGAATCATGGAATGGCTTGGTTAGAAGGGACCTTTAAAGATCATCTAATTTCAGTGCCTGCTATGGGCAGAGACACCATTCACTAGACCAGGTTGCTCAGAGCCCTATCCAGCCTGGAGCAGTTCCAAGGATAGGGCATCCACAACTTCTCTTAACAACCTCTTCCATTCTAGAGCTTCATCACCCTCATAGTAAATAATTTCTTCCTACTACCCAATCCAAACCTACTCTCCTTCAGTATGAATCCATTCCCCCTTGTCTTGCCACTGAATGCCCTTGTAAACAGTCATTCTCCATCTTTCTTGCAGGATCCATCAGTCCCATATCTTCTCTGCATACATACAAGAAGTGTGGAGGTCTCTTCATCAGTCATGGTCAAGTCAAAATAAATGTTCAAACTCCAAATGTGAAGAAAAAAATTGCCCTTTGTTTTAGTAGATAATTATGTAGAATAATTTTCTTCTGTCAAACAGGTCCTAATATTTGTTCAAAAAATGAGAGAGTGTTTATCCACATGATGACCAACACTGTCATTATTATTTGACAAATCTTTAATATAAAATATAGGCAATAAATTATTTGTTTTGTGTTTTCAACTCTTTTTTTCCCCATGAAATTTCCACTGTCATCTCTTTTTTATATCTCCCAAATAGAAAAATTAATATCATTTATTATTCTAACTCACTGGAAGAAGTGACCAAGTCATCCAAAACTGATATTCCTTACAATAAACTTCAGTATTTATTGCAGAATTCCTATTCCCTTAAGATTTTCATTTTTCAGTTGCTCTCTAAACTTATTTCCTGAAGCTAAACTTTAATATAAGAAATTTGTTCTTTTTTTTTTCTCTAAATATCTGTATATCCAAGCAATACAATCTAAAGATATCACTGCAGAATTATAAAATTAACAAAATACTCTTTGAAATCTAGTACAGTCCAATTAAATCCATTAAAAGGAGATTCTTCTTTTCAATGTGATATTCTTTCCTACAGAGATACAAGTCACTGAAAAAAATATGGTTTTCAAATTATGGATTTTCAAAGAAGTGGTAACATAGCTTTCCATATTTATATCCTCCTTGTGAATGCCATATAAATTATGATTCATTTTCTAGTGAAAAGAAAGCTTTTTTTGACCAGCTGTACTTTTGCGACCTGAAAGGCAGAATACTTTTTCTTTCAAGAAAAACACAGATTAGATTCAGAAATTTTCTAGCAATTTGTGAATGAATAGTTGTAAATTTGCCAAATTCTCCTAGCAGATTTTACAGGGGTNAATATATATATATACTTGTATATAAATTTTAAAAAATTCAAAAGGTCTTTCATTTTGAAGATTGTTTGTTTGATTGGTTTTATTATTTTTTGGCAGTTATTGTATTATTTCCCTTTTGTCTCCTTAGGATTGGGACCAGGAGTTTCTTTCTCATTCATATGTCAAAATATCTCTTAGGTCTTATGTATTATTGTTCTAAAATCAATAAACAAATCTACATTGATGTGGAAATGGTATTTTTTTTCTCAAATCAGCTAATATGAATCTGTGTTAAAATTCTCTGTGGTTTACTGTAGAAACTGCTTTTATAAAAGTAGCAGACAGAATCAGAAGTGTACAGAGATATCTAAATTCCTGTTGCAATTATCTAGATTTGCAACAAAATAAACCCAAATATTTAAAAGGGCAAAGGCAAGGTCAACAGAAAGGCAGTCAAGTCTCTTACCTCATTTCAAAACACATATGTTACCCACTGTTCAATGAGTCAAATGATTGCGGGTCTGTTGCTGACTTACATTAATGAAAAATTAGCTGCAAAGTTTCTGAGCTCAGATACATGACATCAATGTTAATGGCAATGCAGAGCCAGGATCTGATCAGCAGTGCTCTTACCATGGGTTCACATGGAACTAGATCTCTAAAAATTATAGATGTTTTGTAAATACCATCAGGAACTGGTATTTCTCTGGGAAATAATATCTGGTTTGAATATGCTATACTTGTGAAAGAAGATAAAACTAAAATGTTCAACAGGAAAAAAACAGTTAAAAGTTTGTCCTTCTTTTAGCATTCCCAAACTTATGAAGCACACAACATGAATACAGCATCTCTGCTGCAGTCAAATGTGAGAACAATACCATCCTTTTGGCTTTTCATGAATCTCTGTCATTCACTAAGAACTGAGGGAAGATGCGAAGCCACAGTCTTCCAAATGATATTTCTGGAAACTCAAAAATGTAATCGTAAAGTCCTTCATAAAGATATCTACACAGTAGGAGGCTAGAAAACAAGATGACAAGATATGCACAAAGAATCCTACATAAGTACTCCAGATTTCATCCCTCAAAGGTTTCTAAACTGCAGTAGGAAACCAGATTGATATTGTTATTTTCTTCACCTTTCAGTTTTTCCAATATTAAATCAAAGTCCAGCATCACAGATCCAGGCCGTATCCAAGGAAGAATAAAAATAGATAACCCTTTTCTAGAAGACCAAAAGGACTCACCTGGGTATCACATGCACCTTTGTACTGAGCACTTCAGCCCCTTTAATCTGCCTTGTTCTCTGTACTTGTAGCTGTTGGTCATTGGAAGATCTGGCCTTCTGTCCTCTGGCCAGACTCCCTTTGGTCAAAAGAGAGCTTTTTTTTGGTCAAAAAAAGCTACCAACAACCCTGCTGCTGTGTTGAATACATCTCTCTTGATAACCTGAATGTCATGGATAGCAAATATCTGCCTCTCTGAGTAGATGCAGAATTAATAGCTTTTTCAACATTTGCAAAACTTTTAAATCAAGGAGCTTTCAAACTATTGACATAAAGCCATTAGTTTAGTAATATGATGGATATGACATTACATAGGAAAAAGAAATTCTTAGAGTAGAAATATTTTAATGTTTTCTCTATTGACAAAAATTGAGATAAATATTAGATCTCCCTTGCATTTCTTTGTATACTTCCTCCACCATCAGGATGGAGACTGTCCCTGGAATCTAGAGCTTGAACACTGAGGAGTGTTGAAAGTGATATAACCACCACCAGCAGCTTCTCTGCATTGTATGAGGCTTTTTTTTTTTTCTTCCCTGAAAGTTCTACCTGTGATAACAGATGCCGTGACATGCAGCATTTTCTCCACTTTTCTCATCGATGGCATGACTGACATATTTTATAATCCTACTCCACAGAGCAGCAGATGGTGCCTACCCTTTCTCATCCTTTACAAGACTTCGTATTTCTTCTCTGTCAGTCATTAAGCTAGGATTTTAATTCTTTTTATTTTTTTCTTGCTGGCTGTACAACCATGGTATTTCAGACAGCAATAGTTACTTCTCCTGCCAATCTCAAGTCTCTTGAGGTCCAGACTTAGAAAAAGTCCTGAACTTTTGATGAAACTTTTATGCCAAATGAAGCAAGCCCTGAATGATCACTGAGTAATGTTATTCTTTAGAAGGACTGACTCTCAAAGTGTGTGAAATTTAAAGGCAGGGTTCTGCCGTAGCAAATCAGTGCAAAGATTAATCACTCTCCTTGCCACTAAGAGCAAAGGTATCAATTAGTAGAAGACCTGCTAACACTGCAGAGAAACTTCAGAAAATGTGTGCATGGCCATCCACCTTTTCTCCACCTCTACTTGAGATGACAGTCACATAGCACATGAAAGCACTAAAATCCCCAAACTAGTGCACCATAACACTAAATAGAACAAGTTCATTTGGGTTCAAAATGGTGTTCAAACAGTTCTGATCAGTGTAATGTTTCTTCCCTGCTCTGTGCGCATGAAAATGTGATCAAACATCTGTATCTTCGTGTGTGATTCTGTCCTCTATTTTTCAGGGATATACAGCCTCACTGACTCATTCACTCATGATGAATGCCATGAAATTTGGGGGACTTTTATGAAGAAACTACACTTACCACATGAGAACTGAGGCAGAAATGGATATCTCAAAAAGTAAAAGTAGCCAGGAATAGAAAAGTCTGATCATTCGTGCTTTAACGTGCCCATCCAGTCTGAATGAGACAAAGCCAAGAAACCTGCACAGAATCTGTAATTTTTTTGATATTGCTGAAACATTCCAGCGCTGATTACTGAGCCACAGATCTGACTTACTGCATTTGGCTTTAGCAACAGTTTCTACTCTTCCCTTTTGCTGTATTTCTTACAGTTGTTTTCAGAAAACAGGTGCTTTAAGATCTCTAAATTTAGAAGTAAAAGCATTATCCTCAAACACACATCAATTTCTTGATGAAGTCCTGCTTGTCATTTTGATCCCTGTTATTCTTGCATTCTTACATGCCAGCAACAACCTTACACCATGCACACAGTACTTGAAAATAATATTTCATCACCACAATTAACACCACATTGACTACTAATAAAAAAGTCAGTCGTGTATATCTTATAATTTTGTACTATCTCACTATTGAAGAGTGCACAAAGAAGTGTATGCATATACTTGTATGATAGACTGCTGCAACAAAGAATTAGAGTTTAGTTTGTTAGCTATAATATTGGAAAATTATGTAAAAAAATTACATTAAATAAAATTAACGCATTAAAATATTAAAAATAAAACTTTGAAAGAAGGGTTGTGAAGAACAGAAAAAATGCAAGCTCCATTAAATATGTTCCTTCATTTCTCCTTTTTTTTTTTTTTTTTTTTTTTGTAAACTAGTAAGGTAACAAAGAACATAAAAAAATGTAAAAGTAATGGATGTTACATCATTGCTGCTTCAAGAGAATGTCTTCAGTTTTCCCGGATTTTATGTTGGCTATAAGAAATTAATGTTATGAGGCAACCGTTAGGGAGGGGTACATCTCTAATCTTTGAGGGATATAACTGGAAGGCATTCAAAGATCTATGCATTGAAGATAGCTGTTAATGCAGAAGGAAATTGGACTTGACAAAGTGTTTCCATCGAAATTTTCTGATGAATAACTGTGGTTTTGGTAAGGTGATTTTATGTGGAAACAGTTTGCCTTTTTTGAAATAGATTTCTCAGCAGAAACCTAGGATCTAAATAGAAGAAAAGCTGGCTGTGTAAATTTCTCCCCTTCTCTTCTGCCAAAAATTAAGAGTTCTCACAACAAAAAGGAGAAAAAGCATTTAGAGCAGTATTAAATAAATTAGCCTTTTCACAAACACCCACTAACATGTAAACACATAATGTTTTTGAAAATATATTGTCTATCCAAATCATACTAAATGCAAAAAGCAAGAAGTAAACAAGCAAGAGAAATTCAAGGCTCACTGTGTTTGCAGGTGGTTTTGAAAGAAAAAAATGCAATAAAGGATTTTTTTCTCACATTGAGCAAACAGAAAGGTAGGACTAAGTAAAGAACAGACTTGCTGAGTGAAGTGCTCTATCCTGCCTTCAAAACACATATCCAGCAGATCATAACAACTGCATAACCTGCCTCAGTTTTGTGACAGCACTTAGTTGATGTGAAAGTAGGTTCATATTTCCAAGGCAGTTCAATTGTCATTAGGCTGTTTGCCTTAAGCAAAAAATTGGTGGAGAGGGGTTGCAAAAGGTTATAAGACAGGGTTTGTTTGTTTTTTTTTTATTTGGCTTTTTTGTTTGTTTGTTTGTTTGTTTCTTCTGGCCACATACGGTGTGTGCTGTTTTTATAACTGAGCAATGAAGCACAAGCTGTATGGCAGCTGTTCTTGAGGGAGTCAGCCTAAAAGAAGTTGCCCAAATAGCACACTTCAGTGCATCTGCACTGTATGTTGCCTCGGAACAGGGAAACAGGAAAAGTATTACACATGAGACTAGTAGAAGAAAAACTGAGACCTGAGCAGTAAATGTCACCAGAATTCATTTGGTATGTTCGGATTAACCAGCAAGAAAACACAACTGCTCCGCTGTCAGCAAAAATGATGTTCTGCAAGTATTCATGGCAAGAGCTGGTCACATGGCAAGACTTTCTCTCCTTACATTCTTGCACAGGAGATTTGCTCTTTCTCACCTTCAATTTGACATTTCACAGGGATTAGGAACATAAGTCAGAAAGAAAATTTTATAAGGCATTGTTTTCTCCCTATGCCTGACTGTTGCTAATCTTAAGTCAACAAATGTCAGATTTCAATTTTACTGAATTACTGCATCACAGACAGCAAAAATCAATCTTCCTAGCTTTTATTTTTATAATTCTTTTATATGCAATGAACAGAGGAAAAAAATCCTTTTGCAATACGTGCTTGACACCTGCTTACAATCATAATTTTGGACATCTGTAGCAATAAGGAGTGTCAAAATATCCTGGTTACACAAAGGTTTAGTTTTCATGGCAATTTTATTTTTTTTTTATGAGGGAAGATGACCCATTGTGACTTCAGGGATTTTCTCTCTATAGAAAAGACAAGATTTCTCTGGAAATTGACCATATATCACTGAAAGAAATAAAAGTCCTAGAAAATATTTTATTATGTTGGAAATTTTTCATGGACACTAATGTGAACATAAATTAAAACCAATTAATTCAAAGATATATTAACTATTTAGAAATTATTCTAAAAAGAAAAGTATAAGAAAACCTCAATCTTTTGCAAATTAAGATTTTGGTTTTTGTTAGAATTTTTTGTTAGAATTTAATGCTAAGTAATTTTTATTTTCCATGCTTCATAGATATAATCTGTATAATGAACTGTTTACTGAATCAAAATAAACATTATTTAAGTTCATCATTATTCAACACAATCTGAGCGAAATGTTAAGAAGCTTTCACACTTAACACCACTACTTAACTGCGCTTATAATGTTGCTGTCCTAATTATTTTATATTAAGTTGTTACTGATTCTTTGTAAAATGTTTGAGAATTTTTCCTGCAAGCCTTCTCAGATTTTCTGGAGATAAAGCTGTCTGAAATCTTTGATGGACTTCAACATCTCTGAACCATGCTGACTTTTTTTTTTTCCTAGACCCAGCAGCATAATTACAAAGTTGGTATGGGAGAAACAGTTGAAATGTCACAATCAATCCCCAGGAAGTATTTTTAAAGTCTTTACAAAACCATGTGTCTTTTCAACTGAGTTTGCAAGGAGATAAATGAGTGTTGAGTATCTCTCAAAGCAAACCAAAACATAAAAGGAATTATTGTTGGAAGCACAGAGCAAACTTTAGGCATAGACAAAGCTGGTGGCTGCTTCAGACAACAGACAACAAAACAACCAGAGCCACAGTATAAACATCATCTGTATTGGCAGCAAACCTTAAACATAAACTGCCACTGCTGAGGCTCAGATAGGGGTTAGGCTGTGATCCAGGGCACCTACTTCCAGCCCCGCTCAAGCCAGCAGATTCAGCTATCATCCTCATCCCCTTTTCTCTTTTGCAGGGCAGCAGAAGCACTGAAAATCATCATTTTCCAATTTTGTCCTTGTTTTCTAGGCGGCTCTGCCATTTCTCTCCCCTTCCTATGTAAAGAGAAACCCAAGTCAAGACTAGCTTCCACTTCTCACTTTCAGGCTTGAAAAATTACATTCTCAGAATACACTGTGGAGAAGCCTTGAGTCAAGGGGTCAAGGTGTTTATACTGGGGCCACTTCAGACTGATTCTGAAACTGTGCTTTCTCCAGGTAAGCACATCAGAACTTTCACACTAACACTTAGTAAAATCTATCACCAAAAAACAAAACAAAACAAAACAAAACCAAAAAAAGAAAAAAAAAAAAACAAAAAAACCCCCACAAAACCCCACCAGCACAATATATATTGATTATCTAGGCATGAAATAAGGTTAAGGAGGTTAGCCATAATTTGTAGGCTATAAAATTTCAGTGGATTTTTAGGTTCACACTTGGTTAGTCAACATGACTTGCATATTAAACCAGAACCTTGTACAACAGTTCCAGGGCTTAGTCCAAATGTTTAGAAGACCATGTAATAGTTTCACACAGCAGATCAATATCTGCTTCACTTTTGAAACAAACTCCACTAGTTCTCACTGAATAATGAGACTTGGAGCTCCTTTTCACCTCCTGATCCAAAGCCCATGGAAGCCTGGATAAATACTCCTGATGAATTCTAGGAACTCTGGATTAGAACTTAAATGATGAAAGATGATGAAGGTGATCTATAGAGCAACAATCAGAGCTTCTCACATTCACATTCACATTCAAATACTTTTTTCAGATCAGGATGATGGACTACAGAAAAACAGCACATCCCTGTTTGAATGAAAGAATTTTCCTGCAGCTGTTGTATTTCTTACTTACTTGTAGTAAAAGATTTTCCATCATAAAAAAAATTATGGAGGGAACACTCAAAATCTGACAGAACCATGAGGCTATGAAATCATTTTATCTTATATTGCATAATACTAAAATAATTCCAAGAAATTCTCTTCCAAAATTTAAAACATTTCATTCTGAAATGTTTTTATAGTTCCATTTTGAATTTTTCAGAATATCCTTTCCTAATGTCTTGAAATTTAGGAAACTGGCATGTTTGTAAAAGTATTTGCCTTTCTAAACAGACAAAGAATAGTGAGCTTTTATACCTTACAGTATGTATGACATAGCAATTCTGCTAACAGTCTTAATTTTTATTACTTTTACTCTTTTATCTAAATCATTATTGTGAAAATTAAAGAATTACCAGCTTAAGTGATATACCTTATGTCATCATAAACTCCTTTATTGCTTAATAAGATATTTATCTGCAAGTTCTTCCTTACACTAGATATGAACCAGCTTTCAATGGCAACAATTCTGAAGCAGTAGACAGAGGACATAATCTCTTTTTCTCGTTTGTAGCATTTGCTTATACAGACTCATAGAGCCATTAAGCTTGGAAAAGACCTCTGAGATCATCAAAATGCAAATTCTGAGACCCTGAATCTCCTTGATGAACAAAACCGGTATTACTGCTAAAGCAGTAAACAGTATCAATCCTGAAGCATATTAAACACTGTTTGTCTAAAAAGTAGCTTGCTGATGCTGAAATAACACTAACCTTTTTTACAGCTACTCCTCTTTAATGAATGGAAACATATCAAACATCAATGCAACAATGTAAGGATGCTGGACTTGAATCCGCAGGTGGTGATTACTGGTCTTTTGACCTGAATAAATTTTTTATAAAATAACAAAAATATTCTGTTGTTTAGATTTTTCCTGCAAGGGTAGGTGAGTGCGTGTGAAGGGATTTATAAAGTTGCTTTGTTTAGTTTTTAAATTAGAGAGGAAAGAATACTGGAATTCTATTGGATGAGGGAGTGACAATTTGTAGAGGCTAATATTGAAGAGATAAAAATATATCCAGTTCAATCATCAAAGCAAGTTTATTGTACCAATATAGCTGTTATCATGCTATTTCAAACAATTAGACAGCAAAATGCATTTACTTGTCAAAATGATTTAGTCTTCTGTATGAGATGCTGACCTAGAAAGCAGAGAAAAACTAATTAAAATATTCAATTTACCCTAACTTTTACTCTCCAGTAAGTGTTTTGCTTTCATTCTTTATTTGCTCAATAGTATTAAAAGTTAAACCACTGTAGGAACCCTTCTTTTTTTTTTTTTTTTTTAAGGTTCTTTGTCTGCATGTATATATGTGTCATCCTTAGTCCTGCATTATTTAACGAACATGTAAAACCTCAGTAGCTATGAAGGTGAAATGTAGCAATACAGGATCTCAGGAAGGCTGGGATCACTGCCAGCCAGCCATCTAAAGTGCAGCACACAGTACACATAGAGAGCAAAGGCAGTCAAGTGCCCATCTGCTTGCTTCAGAAGTATTTTTCTTGCAGAGTGGAAGAAAACACTTTAGTTAAGCTCAGTAATGAACTGATTAGGCTAGTTGTGAAGCCAATAGAAATGAACAGCCTGTTGATTAACAGTCGACTCACACAAAAGAGCAAACCTACATTGTCATGACAAAGATAACTTCTGTGTTTAGGGAGTGATTTGAAGTGAAGAATAGTATTGTTTCTCGAGGGTTCCTGTGCATAACAAATGCACGGCAAAATAAAACCACCAAAGACAAAATAAAGCGAGGCAAAAAGAATTTGTCCTCTCATCCCTTAAATAATAAAGTCCTCCACCACTATTCTATGGGAGGGTTGGCAGACAGCATTAGTACAAGGCCAACATAACTTTCACTGAGATAAATAATTAATACTAAAGATTTTGCCTCATGGTGTAACACAACAAAAGAAGAACAAAAAAATTTGTTCTCACACTTTCCTCTTAAAGCCACAGGAGATAATCAGAGAGACTGTGATAACACTGGGCACTTTTCAGAACGAGAGATGGTGTTGGAGCTGGCTCCATGAAATGTAATGGATTTCTATCACTTAGCCTTTAGGCAGGAGACAAAAGCTTCAAATGACCACACATCTCAAAATCAGATATTGTCATTCCACCTCAGTGGCCTGGCATAAATGTGGCTGTGAGAGCCAGCCCTTCACGTCCCATGAGGGAGGGTGGCACCAACCCTTCTTTCAAAGATCTCAGTCAGATGTGCTCAGAGTTCCACCTGAATGTCTGACAAGCATCCCTGAAAGACACTTTACTGGATGCCTAAATTGCTAAAAATTAAGTAAGTCACATTTCATTAAACTGTGCACTGTGAAATATCTGATACACTTTGATCTGTGTTAGCACCAACTATTGCTCAGATCAGATAGAAAAAGGAGCTTGTCGAAACATATTGACAAAAAAAACCCCATTATACAAAGGCAAACCATTTTAATGGATGGTGAATTAAAAAATAAATCAATAGTAACAACTTCCTATTAAACATATAATGCTGAATGTATTGATGTTGGGGGCTTACTATTTTTTACTTATTGATCAGGTATTCTACTGTATCTTTTTATAGCTCACTTTTTTTTTTTTTCTGTGAACTACATGCAAAATAAGAAACTATATAAACAAAAAATTTCCCACAAAACTAACATTATTCTGGCTGTTAAAAAATCAGGAACAACTGCCTTCTGACATACTAGGCTGACCACTGCTCAACTGGCAATTTTCAGCAGCAGTTCCTGTTTTACTGAAAGTTAACAGCACGTTTCTTTATTCTCTCAAAAAAACAGAGTTGTCAGCTAACAATATTAAAGATAAATCCCTTATATCAACTCCCTCCACTACCCACAGCCTCCCTACTGATAAAAAACTCTCTAGCAATCAGTACTCAGGACTGCATGAAATAGAAAAATTACTAAAGACAGGGATATGGGACTTTAACTTACTCATATCTTTCCTTTAAGATGAGAAAGGGGACATTTTAATCATTAAAGTAAATCCTAAATTTTCCTGACTCCCATGTGTCTTAAGGGATTTGAGCAGAATTTAGTCACCTTAATGTTGTGAACAGAATCATTCTTCGCCTGAAAGTGTGAATTAGAGACTATAGCTGCACACAGAATAGAAACCAAAGAAACCACCTCAAATTTTTTGAAAGCTGCTTTTTAGAGAGTCTACGTAGATATCTATTAACAAAGCAACATCTCAGGCTGGGGAATTCAAGGGAGTCCCTGTGAAGTTCTAAGATTTGTGTTTTAAAATGAGTTCCTCATCTCAACACTTCCCATCACCAATTACATGTCTAAATGGCCAATAAGCAAGAATTGGCTTCTGGCAGCTCCTTACTCATTTTGCTGACTCAAGTGGATCTTGTTTGAAAGTGCTAATCTTTCCCCAGGCATGCCTAGAAAGCCGAAAATCTCTCTGCCTTTTTTATAACCTTAAAATTTTGTAGGAACTTGCTTTCCCTGAAAAATGATTATTTACTCTTCATATGCTGATGCAATGCTGTAGTGTTAGGAGCTATAGTTATGTCTGTCTTCAGCTTCTCAATTTGACACAAACATTCTGCCAGACCTTAGGAAGAGACGACAACTTTTAATCCTATCATTTATCCTTCCAAATATTTTAAGTAGGATGAGAGATTTTTTTTATACGTTTATTTGATTTAATGTGCTCATACAAAATGGAGTACAGTAGTATCACCCTGAGTTGAGATGGGAGCTTTCTGACACAAAAAAAATTAATAGTTTTCTGTCCATTCTAATACACATTAGAGTCTTTCCAGCACATCTGAAAAGTCAGATATAAACAAGTGACCTGTTTATGCATTTATGGAACCATAAGTTTGCCTCTCAGTAACTGGAAGCTTAAAATTGTTTAAAAATGTTTTTTCTATTCTGCACATGGCATATGCACATATTGCACATGGAAATCTGCATGCAGATACTAGACCATAAAAAGTTTAATCGGATTAAACAAACCAAAAAAGGATTAATTTAGTTCCTATGGGCAGTGAATTAACTGGGAAATTTTAATGTATATTTGGATTTTATGGAAGTCTTTCTTAATAAATGTTATGAAGCATTTTGCATTCCTGTATACAACTGCTAACTGCTGCCAGCCATCATAGATTCATTTGTAATTCAAATGAACAACAGAATAACAAATGAAAAAAAAAAAAAAAAAACAAAAANNAAAACAAACAAACAAAAACCAAACAAAAAACCCCACCAAAGTGACACTAACCAGCACTGACCAGAAGACAGTTATATAAATTTTCAAGCATTACCACAGTATGGATTTGCAGATGTTCTTTAAGGATTTTTTAGGAATCCACTCTCATCTCATGTTGATTTCTTTTTCCTGCTTTGACAACTTCTGCAGACTGACAACAGAAGTATTACACCTAATACAGCATCATAAAATACTCCGAAGCTTACAGTGTCCAAATAATATGTCTTCATATTTATATATTCTGTCATTCTCTACCCATCATTAAACTAGAAACTGAAGTGGTCTTTGACTTATGAATTGTTCTTTGTTCAATTATTACCTTAAGCAACGAGGAAAGCTGAACCTGAGAAAAAAGGAAGTAAAATCTACATAATGCACATTTTTATTAAAAAGATTTTTTAGCCAGTATTTGATGCTAGGAGAATGGGAAAGTATAACCTTATTTATAACTCTCAGCTTCTCTGTAACTGATCATTCATAAACAGATTCTTTGATATATTACAATGATTTTTACATGCTCTGCTTCTCAGCTTTTGATAATTTTCCTACTAAGCTTTTGCATTCATTTCCCATTACAACATTTTATTTCTGACTTGGGCCATAAAAACATAATTGTTATCACTGAAGTTGTAGCTCTTCTATTCCCAAGAAGCCAATTCATTTTACAAAGCACGTACCCTGTACAGCTTATTGGCCTTCATTTTCCATCATCAAATGTTAACACTACTTGAAGGAAACTTTAAGTTAGGAAAATACCAATGAATAATGAAGATAGCTTCTATAATATGGATTTGCTGCCCAGCGTAACAAAATGGAGCTTTTATTGGAATCCATTTCCCAGAGTTGAGCTATTTGATCTACAAGCTATTAAAAAAAGTAGATTATGTTTTCCATGGCAGTATAGGTATTGGAGAGTTAATTTCCACTCCAAACAATAGGAGGAGGTGAAGTAGACAGTAGCTAATATGAATTGCTCCCCAGCCAGCAAGTAGTCCAATTTCCTATACATCCTCAATATTTCTACACCCTGATGCATTACAAAAGCTAGCAAAGTAAGAAAACAGTTTATAAATAATAGTCCTTTGAAAGTGTACATAGATTCAAAATAAGTTGCTAGAAACATACAATGTAAGATACACCCAATTTTACTTTAGGGGAAAAAATGGGTGAGATCCATTGTTTGGATCTTCTTATCAAGAGATTAAAATATTTTACATTAAAAAGATTAAATTGTTTCACTTTTACAGTTGGTGTAAATCTCTGTAACACCTTGGCTCCAAAGGTCCTAGAAACATTGGGATCCGAAGAGATGTATGTGCTTGTGGAAGTGATATGTGAGATTTACTGATACAGAGAAAGAATAGGAGCTTTTCTCAAAACATTTCATAATCTCAAATGTGAGTAAAGGATCTCATCTTCATGACACACAATGATCACCATATAAATATAATTTATATGACTTTTAAATATAGTCATCATGAATCATATCAAAAAGAAGGAAGTATGTACAGAAACAGGAGAGAATGACTGTAGAGGGAGAAAAAAAAGGCTCAGAAAAAGAAAAAAAATGGCAATTGATAACTGAATCTTACCATGGTGTACAAATTTTCAAGTGACTTTAAATCTTCTGACAAATAGCACCAAGGGAAACCTGTAAAATGGATGATCTGAATTTTAAGGTGGACTTGATTGACTGGTAAAGGCTTTAAAAATGACTTGCACCTCAAGATAAATTTGGATAAACTAAAACTTAGTTAAAGTTCTGTGGATATCAGTGATAGACTATGTACTTTTTTATTTGGTAGAAAGGAAATAATGCCTTAGCAAATGCAACTTTCAAAGCTCATGCTTCAGTTAGGTAGAAATTAAATGTGGGAAATATCAAAAGTGTGAAATAGTCAATGTCTCAAAATATTTTAAAAAAACAACAAGAACACTGCAACAAAGATTAAACCTAAGAATGTTCTGCCCATCTAGTGCAGTTGCTGCAGCAGTTACAGGCAGTAACAGTTTTGGCAAAAGATGCAGCACTATGTATTAGTTATTTACAGAATAGTCTTTCCTTAAGTAATATTTCTTCCTATTTTTCCAATGCTACAGGTTAGTTTATGACCATGGAAAATTTTCTTTAAACTCTGGACTTTCTCTTTTTCTTAAATACTATATGTGCTTATGTCTTATGTTTGTATATATAGATGGGAAAGGAAATAGAGGAATCCAGCTAAATAATTTAAGAAGTCAGATTCCTGTTTGTTCCTCATGTAGATCCATTCCACACCCCCCTCAGTTCATGATCTCCCAGTAAATTTCTATAACAGCATTCACTATATTTTCAGAATGAATCCATTTTTTTTATCCATTGATATCATTAACCACTACTGTGCATTTTCCACCATAAAACTGGCATTTGTATCTAGATACAAGAGGCATTTACCTGTCCAACATATATTTATTATCCAAAATAGAAAGCCTGTACAAAAATCTTGGCTTGTGTCAAAAGGTCACAAGTCTAGTGAAATCCTCTAGGTCTATTGAGACAGGGGCATAAATTGAACAATTTCTCTTTGCCCTGATGTACATTTTTCTATCTTTAAAGCTCTTTTCTTTTTTTTTTTTTCTTTTCTACCTTTTTTTCCTTTTTCTATGTTTTTCACTGGGGAATAAAAGAATCCTGTAAACTTTTATATCAGTTGTTTTCTGCATGCCATCTATTATTAAACCATTAGTTACCCTTTGAGAGTATAAGTAGTTTTCTGGCTTCTTTTTTGCCAACCTTGCTACACTCAATTACTATTACTATTATTATTACTACACTCCTTACTATAACAACTATCTTTTCATTTTAAAAGTCCATATCCTTGCCTGATGGGCTTATCTGGGGAGCTTTTTGTTTCTTATAAAAAAATATGATGATAAAATATAAAATGAAAATCCTTCATAAAGCTAGATTAATGCACACAGTGATGCCCAGGAGGACTAAACGCACTGCAAACACTGTTCCCATTACAAAAGCAGTCGGGAATGAAAACTTGAACAATTATAATCCCAACTCAATTAAACACAGCAGATAAGTAAACACTTATTTTCCCCCTTAAGAACATATACAAAAGCTTTCCCAGCAGTGTTTTTTGCTTCCTATCCAAGTCATCCTGATGTTGCACATAGGACCAAACAGATCCAAATTCCTCTGCTAGCTGAATTCATGTTCCTAGGAAGAAAGCTGATAAAAGTCAGTTAACACTAGGTCTTTGGGTCAAGTCAAGAGGCATGACCCTCCAACACTGAAAATTGATGCCTTTCACACAAATATATCATGGGGTGGTGGTAACCATTCAGTCACTTTTGTGCTTGTAAATGGGAGAAAAGATATATCTAAAGCAAAAAACATTGCCAAGTGAGAAACACTGATTTAGTTTTTCAGTTATTCAAATCACACTGTTGGGGTGGTTCTCTGTGCATAATGTGTGCTATTTACACAGACTTTGTTTAAAGAAATTCAGAAATTAAGAATGCTACCTTAATAATCTGTGTTTTCTTTAATTCCATATTTTCCAGAAGGACTTTTAACAGCATCTCCAAAATTTAACTCTATCTTTCCAATACTAGTAAGTTAGGAAGTTATCATGCACTTCCATATTCAAGCATAGTTAAATACATTTTGCAAGAGGATTACTTCTGCAGTTAATTTTTGCTAAATCTTGTTTCTAACCACCAATCAGTCCATGAAGGAGTGATGCACTTGTTGTTCAGACCAGCACTCTGAAATCACCAGATAAAGGAGGCGTGCTTGAGTAGTTTAAGTAGTTGTTGGCTATTTTTAAGCAAGGAAATGTTAACTTCTATGCTACTTTGACACTAAATTAGTTTAAAAAAATATAGTAATTTGACCCTGAGCAAGTTATTACATTTCATTTTATTTTCCCTACCCAATTTAGGATGGTAACCATTTCAGAACTAAAAATAATGCATGAAACTTCTTAAGAATTTTAATTTTCTGAAATTAAAATGATAGGGACGGTCACAAAATGAAGCATAAGACAATGCAGAAGACTGAAGAAAGCTGTAAGATTGTTATAAACATTTCACAAACATTAGCATAAAGGAAAAAACTGATAATACATTTTTTTTCCTAATGTTGCGTTTCAGCTCACTAAACAAATTACTGTAATTGAACATTAGTAGGCCACCTCAAATTGTTATTGTACCATCTAGCATTGCCAATGAAAATTAGCTAGTGACCTTAGCCTACATTTTTAAAGAGATTATAATTAAAGGCTAACAAGAATAACTTGGGGGAAAAACCAGTACTTTTATAAACAAGATGCTGGGAATGATAGATATCACAGCCTGTAAGACACATCCAGAAGAACCCACCGTGTTCTTTACACTTACTTCATGTGGATGGCACTGGATCCCACAATGCACCAAACACTGTCTCCCTGCTGTTCTTTGGTTTTCTCCCTGGGAAAATAAATTGCTACAGAGGGAAGCAGGGGAGGCAAGAGGGCACTGGATGGTGGAGGGAGCTCTAAAAAAATAAAAAGGAGAATACAGCAGTCTGAGAAGATCTCCCACTGATCATGAAGGAAAGGTCAGACAGGATACTGCCTTTGCTGGCAGTCTCACTTTTTCTTCAACTCTCAGCATCCTCCCCTCCTCCTGTAAGACCTTCAACTATGACAGAACTTTCTCCATCCTTTTCTTCCAAGTTCATTACTTCAAAATAAATTCCAATGCTTCAATCACCTCTGGAGACATGAGCTGTTCCTTCAATATTCGAAACAGACCAAACCATACATTCCTACTCTCAGGAAAACTCAGGGGAAATAGCTTGGGAAACGGCTTTTTATTGCAGTTTTGCACTCTGAAAATAGACTTTCTAATATATTTTGAAAGAGATACTTATGGTAATTAATTTTATCCTGGACTTTCATGCTGGAAGGTCCATACTGAGAAAATACATATATACCCCTTTCTGATATATATATATATCCTCCATTCAGTGCAATTTCACAGTAAAAATCCATCATCTTTAACTCCCAACCTGAGTGAGGGAGCAAGCTGTCCAGTATCAGACATAAAGCAGAGACACTTTTATGGAGACTGCTACCCAAGTAATACCCTTTTCTACCTCTTTCTTCTAATCCCATATTTGCTTCTGGTTTTTTCAGTGTTTTCCCTCTGCCCTGACTGAAGACTTCCACAATCGTGCTACCAGCAACAAAGAAGTTCTGTCTTCCATACTCAGCAATTTCTTTGCTGCTTCGTCCCTTATATTGAAGAAGTTAGGGTCCTCTTTATCACTGTGTGCAATCTAAAAAAATGATGTGTAGAGACTTGAAACAGTTTATCATTCCCTGTTGAGCCGGAACTCGGCTCTATCTTCACACGTGCAGTTAAGCAGCAGAGGTGATTTGTCACTGTGGTCAAAACCATTGGTACAGCAACACTAAATGCAATGTGTTTGCTATGTTAACAACTCAGATGGGGTGAGAATGCTTATGTGATGATCAGCCAGAGCATGAACCCTAGCCATGACACCACTTTGATAGCCATGTCATAGATGGATCTTTGGCTTTTTTGAATCCAGTAGGCTCTTTGAAGGCTGAAGATTGCCAAATGCATACAGACTGCTATAATCTCATGGATGGATGATTTGCAAATCTGGCAACTGTGAATCCTTCTTGTGATCTAGAGAGTTTAGTTTGTTTGGGATACAGGGGTTTGACGTGATTAAAAAACAGAGGGTCTCATTTTGTGATGCCTTGTCAGCTGTGTATCAGACAGCCAACAACTTCAAGCCAATAACTCAGATCACTCAAGGATCTTTCATGACATTATACAGGCCAGAGATTTCTGCATCCCCCTCCTTACTGTAAATCTTATGACACACTGTGAGTACATGTGACTCATCTGTACACAGCCAGGGAATGTCTAATCTAACTATTTAACAAAATCAAGTGCATCCATTGAACCACTTTGTTTGGAACTGGGACTTAAACATTGAAGCCAAACAACTGGGGAAAAGTTGTACATAGGTAACTTTAAAAAGTGAATCTTTTCAGGTGTCCACCAAAGTCTACCAAGTGATAAAGAAATTTTTAGTGAGCATATCCTCTCCTTTGTATAATCTCTTTTCTACTGACATACAGTTATGTGTTCAGAAACTAGACTGATTTCTTCTTGATATAGGATGATTACAATAGATGATTATACAGGAAACAACACTAAGAGCTCCAGAACAGCATTCTAAGCAGAAAATATTCCTTTTCAAAGCATATTCATGTTTGCATAGACAAGGAATCTTAACATCAAGTATATTTTACCTACATACGTATGAGAAACTTTTCTATAAAGAGAGAAACAGAGACGGGGAGTGCAAATCTCTGAAGTACACAGCATTTCATATATTCCTGAAGCTAGGTAAGAGTTCTTGAATATTTAAAGAGTTAATTAGATCTTCTTGGGTTTTTTTTCTGTTTGCTTTGTGCAATACCATACAAAATCCAGAGGTGTTTCTACTTTTGGATTTAGCAAGCAACATCTTGTGCAGATTAAAAAGCAGTGTAAAAATTTCGGAAGGACACAGATGACTTTGAAGACAAGTTGCATTAATGGTCAGGATAGAGAAGCTGCTGCTGCTCTCTTAGTATTTGTATCAGTTTCTAAGCTATTCCTTCCCTATATTGTCCCAAAAATTCACCTATTCTTCTTTGTGACAAAGTTGAAAAATAGTAGCAAGTTTTGATTCTCAGAAAAAAATAAACTTGATGGTGACAAAATCTCATTGGAGTGTTTGTTTGGACTCACTTCCTTGTAAACAGAGGATTTGCTTTGTAGAGCAGTGTCTGAAGATTTTTGCTATGACTTGTAAACACTCAGTTAATATGCTCGTAATTTATTTATAACATTTCTGTTCTTCAAACGCAAAATTCAAAATCTCTCTCTGAGAATCAGAGTACAAAACAGAATTGGCTACAGCTGCAGAGAAAGGTAAGCATCTTTAAAATATGATTGCACCAACTTGGAGTTATATCTAGATTTGTGTCTGTCCCCATCTTCAACTCTACGAGCAGCTCTTGCCCCCCTAACAAAGATAGTAACAAAAAATCAGATAAGAGAAGATGATTACAGGAGTAGAATGTTTTCAAGCATAAAATAACTAAGTAAACAAGGGCTTTTCAGTTTAGAAAAGAGATGACAGGAGCCAGGGTGAAAACAAATGCTAAAAGATGGCACCTAAAATAAAGAATAACAGCCTTGTTGAACTCCTTGCCAGAGGACATAATAGATTCTAAATTTTACATGGACTCTGGGGAAGATTGAAAAACCTAATGGAAAAGAAATCTATTTAAATTTGCTAAATGCATCTAGCTCAGTCCTGAGGCAGGGAAAGCGCTCAGAGGAAGAATCCTATTTTTACACTGTTTGTACTATTACCTAAGTGCTCATATACAGCAACTACTGGAAACAGCACACTGAGTTGAATGATCCTTTGCTCCAGTCAAGTACAGCCTTTTTTACTTTCTTATAATCTTAAACTCACTCTTCCTTCCTTTGTATTGGGTGGGAAACTTACTTTGTCTGTACCAAGTTACATTAGGTGCTTAAACAAACCTATATCTCTACGATACCTGAAGTCTTATTTCTTCCTTACTCATGTCCTGATGGGATAATTTCATTCTTGAAGGACAAGTCACCAATAGAAAACCAGGCATTTCTTCTTAACTTCTCTTTTTTCTTTTCTTTTTTTTTTCTCCCTTCTCCAAACTATTAATTTGGAGGAGGAATTCCAATGGAAGTATGGTAACTGTGGGGCTCCAAAATGTCATGCCCTAATTCATCTATGTTAAGGTGTATGCTTTTGCGAAAAACAGGCTAAAATACACATCCCTTGGATCTGTAATCTCGGCTCTGTTTATCAAATGGGATAGAATTTATAACTGTAGGGATCTCAAAAGTAATTTTCTCATTCTAATCCCTCTTGCTGATGGCCTAACGTTAGCTACAGAAGGCTGGAGGCAAGAGAGCTATCAGCTTGCTCACGCACATTGAAAGAGACATACATTAGCTTTAAGAGCCAGAGAGAAACTACTGACTTTAAAAACCACCTATTCATTGAGTCTCTAGGGACCGAGTTCTAAAAAGTCAATATCAAATCCAGGCAGAACAGAAGAACACCTGTATTTTTGCTGCATTGTAATTTCTCTAACATCTGCTACAGAAAAATTGCCAAGAGTAAGGAAATCTTACTTTGTATGATGCAATTCAGAATCCTGTTTTTCAGGTGCCACTATCATAAAGTAAGCCTGAGACAGGAAATCAGCAAAGCGTTACAGCTGATGTGTCTACAGATTCGAGAAAATATAAAAAGGATGCCTCTTTCACAACATCTCAGCCCTCACTTAGGAGTCAACTTTTTTCACATAGGCAAGAGTCCTGCAGTTTTATGCAGGTGAATGCTCCGGAATTCCACCCAAAGGTTAGGCTAATTAATTCATTCTCTTATCTTTCTTGAAAGATCACTTCGAATTCAGGTCAGGATTTTTTGTTCACATTACTCTTGTCTATTTGGCTTACTTGACTGGTTTATATGATGTTTTCTAAATAAGATATAATCTCATTGTTGATCTTAACTAGATGTTCTGTTCAACTGGCCTGTACTGAAACACAAGCAGCACTGTGTGTTTGTGCAGCAGAAACAGCAGCCATGGGCTGCAGTGCACTTCAAAAGAATAAAGGAAATGAACCAATTAGTAAAAACAACAAACTGCTACTACTTGTCAAACTACCTTACCTTTACTTTCTAACATATGGAATGGCAATCAACTTTGATACTGTCTGATTTAAACATTTATTGCAATTTCACTTGGGTTTCAAATTCAAGATTATTGTTTTTAAATGAAACTGAGTTGAAACTGCTGATGTTTCTTGATCTCGCCATTTAAAAAAAGAACAGGTATCATCCTTTCTTGTACTGCTCTGTAAAACAAACTACCTCCACTGTCAGCAAGTGGAACCAGCCCCACGAATATGCTGCCAGGAGTTCAGCATACAGGTATGGACACAGCCTAAGATACTCAATGTCTCACAAAACCGTAGCAGGCATGCTAAGCAAAATCCTTTATCATTATGATTTCAGTCAGGTCTTCAAACACAGGTCTAAATCTAAAGCTTAGCAACCACTTGGCCTATCTTTCAATCTTTCAAACCTCTGTGATCTATTTTGCTGTCAATAGGTTTTTCACCATTCAGGTACCCAAGCACAGATATAGGTACACTGCTAGCTCTTGCGCAGTTTTTAGATAAATATTCAATACCCTTCTTTATTTATTATCAGAGCAGGGACTGCCATACTGCATTCTAAGAGAACAAAAAGTAACATGTAGTTCAAGCACCAGTCAGTATTTTTCTTTTTCTGTTTCTGACTGCAGGCTGATTATACAACACTAATGGGAGCTTTTATTTATTTTCCTAAATGAACAGAAGCCGACATGCAGAAAAACAAGAGGTTAAATCTTTAAAGAGATCTCTTTTCCCAGTTGTAATGGGGCTGTGGACAGTGCTCCTTTTTCAGCCAGAGAAGGAAAAGAGTAGAAGGGATATGGAGGGAAAATAATGCATTGCACAGGCTGTATTACACTGGCTGTCTTTGCCACTTGCTCACATCCCAATACATTATGCCACTCTCCCATCAAGATGAAATCCCTATCCCACACTGACATTTCTTTTGCACAAAGAAGGCTATCTAACCTCACCTGTTACAGCCCTGCTCAGCTTCATTATCTTCAGTGGTACTATGCTAATTTACAGTGGTTTTCAAGGATACATAAATGTAGCTATTCAGTGTTTATTCATAGAAAATAAAAAATACCCCCAATGGATATAAGATAAATGACAAAACTGAAAACAAAGAATACACATGATGAGACAGTAAGATTTTGTTACATATTATTTTGCTACAATCTAATTTCATAGTACTGAGACAGGAGACCTAGAGATTTTGCCAATGGCATTCCAGTTTTAAAGTACTTCATGTGAAATGCTTGGAAATAGCAAAGCTTTCATATCCCTCACTGTTATGTATTATTTTTCAGTAGTTCATGGAGGTACATATTTTATTCATCTATTCCTAATGGAAATCTGTGATTAAAAAAAATAAATTAAAACCAAAACTAACCTTCAAGATATTACATTCTGAGCTATAATTCATCATTAAACAAAAAACATATGACGCTAGTCACTAATTGTCACTTTTGCAAAATGTGCTTAATTATAAAATTAAATGAGGCTTCTTTACAGAAATCTGTAATGATAGCACATTGCACAGCAGCTAATGTAGAGAAGTAATATCATTACAATAATTAAAATGGACACTTGTTAACATGCCAAACTTTTTCCTCCTTTCCTCCTCTGGAATCTCCAGACCTCTACAAATTATTCATTTCTACCCCCTTTTCCTTCCTGTTTTTCATCTCAAGCTGCCATTGTCTTTTCACCCACACTACGTGCTTCCCTCCCCTCATCCCCACTGCCAGCCTGATTCCTGAATGTGGTCTTGCCAGATTTCACTCAGAACAACTGCATTAAGGACCAACAACAGTATCTTTGACCAACACAGGCAATAAAGGGAGTGGAGCCTCTACCCTCTTAAACACCTGAATGAGGCCACATATCAGCATTTGTTTTGATCAGTATCTTAATCATTGCCCAGCTTTCGTGCTGACTCCAGCCACAGTGATCAATCCAAACCAGCACTAGAAGCTGTCCAGAAAGCTGTGCTGTCCATTTACTTATCTACTCCTGAGTTGCGCTGTCTCGTACACTTAGAGCCTGATGATCTAAAATATTGTATTTCTTACATTCCAGGAAATTACTTTTTCTTTTACATGACTATATACCCAAATCTGGGCATTTTCAATCCTTTAAGAGCACCAGTCAAGGTCATTGAAGTTGTGAATATCTCAAATGTCATGACATTAAAAGTAGTTTCAAGAGCTGTTTTTTAAACATCTTATCATTTCTGAGTCTGTAGGGTGCTAAAAAGTAAGAGACTTCCAAGATTTTATCCAGGATGTAGAAAGATGCAATAGGCTTCTAGTTTTTATTTGTGGCAGCACAGCCAAGGTGACATTTCTGAGGACCATCACATAGCAGAGACATCCTGGCATACATATTCTCCTCCAGCTATGTTCTTTTGCTCCACTGTTCTGGCAGCACTGAAAGACAGCACAAAAAGAAATCTGCTAAGCCTTCCAATGAAGAAAAATATCATTATTTCCACAGCTTCCAGTATGCCCTGTGAGCACAATAAAATTTTCTTATTTACAGTATATTTTTGGCAACACGAAAATGCAACAAATGAACTCTAGGCTATCGGCTATCCAGCATTGACTACTTCTTCTGTCAATGCATAATATGAGCTAGCATATCATCATGTTTTCTTAGTGCCAGAAGATACTCAGCTCAGTTAGAAATATAGACCCTAGCAAAATGTGATTCTATAGATATTCAGGCAAAAAAAATATTACTATATATTGATTAAAACTACTATTTTTCACTCTCGACACAGCTTTTGTGTTGGTATCAGGGCAGCAAATAACATCATATCACTTCAACCTAAAAAGACAATCACATAACACCAGGATGAGAATTCATGTTGTGCCTTGATATTCTTAGTCCAAGAAGAATTCTCAGTTTGATGTGAAAAGCAACTATTTTTTATTTACTAATTTCCTGGGTAAGGATCTTGGGCCACTTTTACAACCATTTTGCAGAAAGAATTGAATGGTCAATGAGATAGATTTGAGGTAACACTTTTGAGAATTTGTTTTTGGAGAGGTACACATGTAACTCAAATTCAAAAGACATTGAATCACTACAGGCCACCTGCAAAAAAATATTTAAAATAGTTCAACTCTTGTTTATTTAAATTCCACATTCTCTAACCAATTAATCAAAATTACACTTTACTGAAAGAAAAGAACAGCCATATTAGAAATCTGTCTCTGCTAATTCTGTAGGGGAACAGATACACAAATTAACAGGACAGCTTACTTAGATGAGTGCATTTTATATCAAAATGAAAGCAAAATATTCAATCTTCACTTGTAAATAGGATCTACAAGACTAAAATATGATAAAATATGGTTAAATTATATTTTCTTGATGTGTTTGCCAGTGTTTTAAGTGCTATGAACAGATTTTGCCCTAGAGCAAGAGACCTGTTAAGTAACTGTTGTGGCAGTAGAATTCACAAAGGCTACAAGAGATATTGCAGGTTTGGTCTACCACAGAATTCCAGCTACGAGCTATTCATAATACAATAATTAAAACCGGGAACTGTATGTATTTGTTTTGATTAAGGCAGTATTTTTTTTTAAATTTTAAATAAAGAGGGTATACTTCCCATACAAATGATACATTTGTATCTCTAAAGTTGCAGCAGAGAAAATGAAGTTAATTCTTATGCTTCTTTTTGTTAGTATAACATGACATTTTGAAATGTTTGTGGAGTTTGCAACACAGTCATATTCTGACTGCTTTCTCTATGATGGATTCCTTCACAAAATGCCTGAAAGTATGATTTCTATTTTTAAAGCAACAGAAGGAAAAATTAATGAAATAGTTCATCATATTCACTCTTGATAAGCAAACACATCTTTCTAAAATAGATAAACAGAAGTCTTATAGGGAAACTACACAGCATGAGAAAAGAAGATCAACATATGATGGTCAATTTCAGAAAACTTTCAGCTAAAATGTCCCACTAAGAAAAAAGAAATGCTTGATTTGCAAGGAAAGCAAGCCACAACCTAAACACCTCCCAGTAAGCTTCAAATATAAGAGCCTGGTTTAAATTCTGAATTCAGAACAAATTCAGTATATTTGCTGAGAGCCTTCATCACCTTCCAATCTCTCTGCACTTCGCTGCGTACATTTTCTGTGAAACTTACTTCAACACCATATAGGCATTGTTTGCTTTCCAGCATTTTGATTCTTTCCCAAAATTTGCAGGATTTTAGCAACCTGATGCTATGCACGCACATTATACTAGATTTTATTTTATATTAGATTATACTTGATTTTAGACAAAAGGCTGAGAAGCCCCCCATTTCAAGAAAGACACTGAGGGGCTGAAGTGCATCCAAAGAAGAGCAATGAAACTGCTGAATAGTCTGGAACGTAAATCTGATGAAGAGTGGCTGAGGAAGCTGGGAGTGTTCAGCCTAGAGAAGAGAAGGCTGAGGAGGGACCTTATCATTCTCTACAACTATCTCAAATGAGGTTGTCTTGAGTTGGGATTCAGTTGCTTCTCCCAAATAACAAGCAATAGAAAAAGAGTAAATGGCTTCAAGTTTTGTTAGGTAAGGTTATGGGAAAAAAATTCTTTACCAAAGGGATTGTTAAGCATTGGAGCAGCTTGCCCAGGGAACTGGTTAAGTCACCACTGAAAACATGAAATAAAAGTCACTAAGGACACAAGGAACTAAAAGGTACCTAACTATCTAAGACCACATTTTCATGAGGTTATTGCATCTACTTTCAGTTAAAAGTCGTTTGTGCATCTATCTGATTCTATTTCAGAAATGCAACAAATGCAAATTGGTCATATGTGTGTCTGTCTGGCAGGACACATTATAGAGCATAAAGAGGAATAATTTAACAACACAATTAATAGCAGTTTTGTCAAATTGATCCTACAGGTTTTTTTCTAAACTTAACTAACATCTGAATATTTTTTAAAATTATATCTTTATTAACCTGTCAAGGAAATGTTATTTTCTTCCTTTCATTTTCCTTGCATCTTTAAATCATTAAGAGGCCCTAAACAAATGATAAACACATTTAGCTGTTTAAAACTGTACCTTTAACTTACAAATTTCTCAAGGGAAATTCTTCAAAGGGTGCTATGAGTCTGTTGCTATGCAGAGCCAGCTGAGCTAAATGCAGATGAAGCAGATTGCTGGCAAACATTCCCAACAAGATGTGAACCATGAAACCCAGAAATCTTTTGTTTATTGTCTAGCCTGGCTCTTTACTAATCATTCTATTCACTTCATGTGTTAGGAGTACTAAGACATGGCTATTGTCAGAAAAGGATAGAATACAAATAGGTAAATTGCTGCATGCTGAAATCAACAGGATCATTCATTACATAGGATTTGCAAATGTACCCTAGATTGACTGAGATACAGACACACATTCAAGTGACAGCAACTTCAAAAAAACCCTAGGATATCAAAAAAGCCAGGGCATCTTCATGTAAGCTTGCTCTTTTATTCCAGCAAATAGAAGGAAATTCATTTTAGCCTGGCCTGCAAATAAGAGAGTAATGAAGGTTAGTAAATAGGCTGAGGAAGAGATGAGAGCTACATCCATATTTTTAAAGATCTGTTTATGTGACTGTTTTAATCATGACTAACTGATAGTATTCTGTCTATTTTATGCAGTTTCTCATGTCACCTCATTTTGATCAGCAACAATATAGGTCCACTTTGTAGCATGAAACAATTTATTTTAACAGAAGTAAACTTTTCTTTCAAATCTGTCTCCAAAGGATGCTGGCAGTTGAAGAACCATCAATATTGAATCTATACTCAGCAGGTAAAACTGCCTCCTACCATTGAAAAGTGTCCTTTGGTATCAACAATTTTGTTATAGAGCTGCCTTGGTTAATAGCTATTTTATTGCAAATGAACACATCTTGGGAACACAAAAGAATAGCAGTGTTCTGAAGAAAGAAATCAATATATATATACAACCAAAACTTCCTTTTCACTTCACTTTCCATCAGTACTCATTTGGTAATTTGAAACAGACAATATTCAGCTGATCAGTTAAAGTAAATAATAAAGTCTATTATTCAGGCACGATTTGTTAGCTCATTAAGATCTAAATACTCCAACACACATTTTAAAGTCTGTTCTCTTCAGCAACGTAACATTTTGTTTCTCCTGTTTCTCAGTTCATTTCTGTGTACCTATACCCTCGCTACCTTTGAGATTATGTTTCTTGAAATCAAGAGGTAGCTGTGGCATGCAATTTATAAAGAGAACAGAATTGAAGATCCTGAAACACAACAAAAGGTTCAAGAAAATGCAGCAAAATCAACATTTCAAACTAAAATCCAGAAAACATAGGAAAAAAGTCTATTTCTAGGCAAGCTGTAAAATGGAAACAGAAAAAGATTTTTAAAAACCAAAGAAAATATAAGCAACTAGTCTCTTAGAAAATCAGTTAAGAGTGAAAATATTAATGGCTTTCACAGATACAAGTGTGCATTTATTATCTCTGGCAGACTGCCTTTTATCATTCTTCTGGTACTAGTTTTCTCTCAGCTTTGTACATAGCATATATTCACTTTGAACAATCCTTCAGAAAATAGCTGGAGACAAATATTGTCACAGAATTTTCAATAAACAGCAACCTTTTTTTTTTAGAAAACAAATTTTTATTCCTATCCTAACAGACATTTTCCAGGTAACTTTCTCAAAAGCCAAAGCTGGGATCAAGATTCAGAAAGTTAAAAAAGTATTACTTGTACTAGTAGTGACATGACCTAGCATGAGCTACAAAGCATAAGTACACACTGCCCACTGCAAAATCATTCAGAGAAGGCACTGGGCTAATACCCTCTAGAAAAACAAACAAACAAACAACCCAAAACCACAGAAACAAAAAACCCAAAACCAAACAAAAACCCCCACAAAAACAAAAACCGAAAACCAACCAACCAAACAAACAAAACCATAAAAACCCCAAACCCAAACAACCATATTTATCTGCTTCACAGTTAAATATCATGTGAAAAAGACTTAAAAACATGCAAACCTTTTCTTTATAACTGAAAGCTGAATTTCATAGGAAAGATAGAATCATGTTCTTGCTCCTCTAAGTTATATTGCAAATATAATTTGCAAAATTACATGAACAATAACCAGTTAAACCTGCAAAACTCAGCTGCAGAACACTAGATGCAGCTCAGCTGCACCTCCTGTGGGTTACAGGTCTTTGTAGCAACAACGAGGCTGAACTACCTGTGCCTCTGGACCTGAGAGATGCTGCCTGTGCCAGCCCACATTCAGCAAAAGATATCCAGAGGGCTCATTTATTTGACTTGATTATGTGTCTTCAAAAAGAAAAATAAGCACACAGGAACATTCATGGCTGCTGCAACTTGCTTACCTACCTACATTTAAGCATGGTTTCTATGCTAAATATCTGTCTGTGACAAAACTCCTGTGTATAGTTGAGGAACTAGAAGAGGACTACTCTAAACACACAGTTTGCAAATAGTGTTTATAGGCTAAGAGACTTCAGATTCATGGATTGCACCAGCTGTCCAGTTCCCAAAAAACTGGGTGAGAAATCACATTTTCTGTCCTAGGAATATAGCTATTTTGTGGTCTTTCACTAATTACCAAAGGTACTTACTATGCTTTCGAGGGCAGGCAGAATCAGGTCTTGCCACCAATACTTTCTGAAAGATAATAATGGTTTCTCTATTCAAAACAAACAAGAATAGCAGGATTTTAAAATTTTAAATACATACACTTGACCGCATCACAAAGTATTGAGATATCTGAAGTGGTGAAATAATATAGAAGAGGCTAACACAAAAGTATTGTTTTACTAACAATAGTTTTATTTTATGCAGGATGTTTCAGAAAATTTTGTTTGGACAGTGTATACACTGGAATTGCTCAGACACAGATATCTACTTAAATGTAAGACCATACACATTTAAATCCAAATTCATCCTAGTTCATCTGAGGCCTGTCAGTGGGCATCTAAATTAAGGGTTTCACTATTTCTGGCTTTTGAGTATTTAAAAAGATAGCAGCAATGTCTGATTTACCTTTGAGGGCAACACTCATTTTTCATTGATTCTAGGGTGAAAAGACTCCTTATTTACCTGTGAAAGTTAAATTACCTAATGTAACATAGATTAATTCAGGTCATGTGCTTAAAACTCCACAATACCTTTCTCACTAAAGGCAGTAAACAAAGTGCTGAATTTATACCACCATAAATGAAGAAGCTTTCAGAAATTATTCTGTGTGAATGAGATCAGACTGTCTTTGTTCTCTTCCATCACATATAACTCTCAGTACGTTGCCTGCTCAAAAGATGTATAGCTTAATTTAAGACAGCATCATTTCAGCAACATGAAACAGCACTTTCCTATTATTAAGTATCTTCTGAGACAGCATGAGATTATCCATTCACATCCCTTCTGAGAACAGTGTTGATCACATACCAGAAAGTATCTCCTCACTAAAGAAAATCAAAGTCCTGACATTAGAAAATCGTGCTTTGTAGATTATTTTGAATATCTGTTTGTTTCTATACCTCCTTTTATGGGCTTATAAGTTTATCAGCCTACAGGTAGTTTTGATTAGAGTTACAGAGCAATTTATATTTTTTTAAACATTAAAATACATTTCCTTTTGTTACCAAATATCAAGAATAATAATCTTTAATGATCATTTAAGGTACTTACTTCCTGTCATTTCTTCCTCTTCAGAATATTCAGGCTAACTAGTTGATAATAATTTTATGATAGTAGATGACAGTATTTTGTTCCTGTTGAAATCAAACATTTGTGAATGGCGCAACATTCACTGAGGTCACCAAGGCATCATACCACTTATGGTCCAATTCTGAACAGCTCCCAGTTTACAGATTTGATCCATAATTCATGGTCCATACTCCACACTGAGATATGGTATTTGAGACTGTAAGTCTCCAGACAGACTCTTCACTTGGAAAACAGCCCATTCATCCTGAGATTTAAGCAAATCAGCTTTTAGTCTGAACAAAATCTAAAAAGGAGTACAGAAGAAGGAATGAAAGCTTATGTTGCCCTGACCATAGAGCTGTTAAGATCCAGTACTTATCCTCGTGAAGAAAATTTATATGTAAATAAAAAGAAATAATTTTGACAAATTACTAAGTCACATAAACAAGTATCACAGCTTCTAATTACAAAATGTTCTCACATATGGAACTCAACATATGGGCCACTTGCAAAAGAGATAATTTCTGTAACTTACAGAAATATTGATAGCATGTTTTCATCCTTTATCTTGAACTGTGCACTTCAAATTTTTTTCAGGAAATGCAGTATTATGTTCCAGTAATACCAGTAATTGACTGTAGGATGGACAGGAGTTTGCTACCAGTTATACCATTATGTTTCAACAGCAAATGAGACAATTTTAAGTTTTAAAAAAAATTCTGATCCATGACTGAGGCTTTATAAATCAGTTAATAATAACTTTATAAAATCTGAAAAGCAATTTTTGTTTGAATTGCATTCTGGTATTAATAGAATACTATTACACTGTCAAATGAGTTGTGCCATGTATTTTACATAATTGAAGATCTTGTACAGAAATTAAACTCTGGATCTGGCAAATTAACTGTTCAAACATAAATCTGATGAGGACTGCATGCCAGCTGTGTGCAAAAAGGTTGAAGGACCGAATCTGACCATGATACTGAGGATCATCTCCACAGACACTGCTCTTGGAAAAAGCCTACTGGGAGCAAGAGAGGCCTTTAGATGTGCTCAGAGACTACAGATTTATCCTATTTGATAGAAGTCTGAGTGCCAAGACCTATGAGGATATCCTCAAGGCCAATGTCACTTACTTACAAAGTAAATAACTGAAATGTTTCCCTTGGCATTTATTTTTCTTATGCTTCCAAATATGATTTAGAGATAAGCATTTAAATACAGCCTTGCCTTTTTAAAAAATACATCAGAATCTAAGCTGTGTCATAACTGGACAGTTCAATGTAGTACAAATAATTATCAATGTTTAACAGAGGAAGAAAAAGGGAGAAAAGAAGATCAAGTACTGAGATTAGTTTTCATGAGTGTATTTATGGAAGTGTAAATGAAAGTGTCAGAACACTTTTCAATACAGTGTACCTAAACAGGCATGTTCTTCAAAAAATTGAAACAATTCTCAAAGTTTATTGACAGTCTTAAACATTACTATATGGAGCAAGAGGAGGTTAATGTTTGTGTCTATGTAGTTAGTGACCATTCTTCTTCTGAATTCTAGTAATAGAAGAGAATTTTAAGAATAACTCTGTATACCCACAAAATCTTACCTACAGCTGCCCTAAAACATCTGACAGAGAAAAGCCTTTTTATTTGTTCTGATTCTAGACTGTAAATCCTGGAAATAGAAAGTAAATGCTGAAATTTATTCTGTCAAGTACAAACTGTATAGACATCAATACTTTCTTTTAACATACAATCAAAAATGGATCTAAAGAGAAGTCAATTTGAAAGAATGATACTTGGAAACAAAAGCTTTGCTAAAATGTCAATGCATATTAACTTGTTTAATATTTCCTTTAACATGGCATTCCACCTAGCCAAGGGTGAAATACAGGTTTGAAGGGGAAAATACAGCCACTGCTAGTAAATGACAGGTAATTTACTGTGAGTGAGACCACAAATTATCAATAGCTTTATCATGGTAGAGGCCTGTTTTGCCATACTAATGACTGTCTGAGAAAGAGGTACCTTTATCTAGGTTGTAATGAGATATCTCAAGGTTATGAAATGTACAGGTGGGAGGAACAAAAAGCCGGGCAAGACAGGGACATAATGTAAGATTGGAAGAAAAAAGATGAACTCCTTTATATTAAAATTCAGCAAGAGTATCTGTAATCTCTATGAAGAAACTCACTGCACTTATGACATTGCCCAACATTTACCACCCAAATAAATAACAATTACACGCATATTTCAATATAAAAAGCTCTGATTCCAGCTTCCACAAACCAATTGAAGCATATTTCAACACAATTCCACTTGTAAAAAAAGCCCCAGATGTTAAAGGAAATGGATGTCTCTATCTATAGAGATAAAGATATACACATCTGCAGACATTTACAATATGCAGGCATTTCCAGAGAATGCTGAGTAAGTTAAAATGGGAAGTGGGAGTTTTTTTCTTAATGGACATGTGCAGACAAAGAGTGTGACTCAAGAAGAAAATAAGCTGTGACAAAGGTGCAACTATCCTATCAGGCCTATCTGTTTTTAAACAAATATCACAGCATAATGTTAAAAAACCACCAATCACAATAAAAATTAGACAGCTATAGAAATAGTTTGCTGCAGGAGAACATCAGTCAATTGTAAGGTGTCAGGTGATTTTCAGATCTCTTCCCTCTCTGACAGAAGACGTGAGGTTAGCAATGGCTGTCCTTCAGAAATTCATTATACAGACAAGCAAAACATCCCACGGCAACACAGGGCTAGAGATTTATTTGAGGTCTTCTAAATCTCAGATTGCATTTTATGCAGACATCAACAATAAGCCATTGCCAATGGCATCACATAGCTGCACTGATCCCAGGGAAATTATGCACAAAAATCAGCAGAGAAATGTGTTACAACAAAGAAGGATGGAAGAGTCTCACTCAGAAAGAGAAAATTCTTGCGGAACCTCTAAGACAAGAGGTATAGAATAAAACAGTTCAAGAAGTCAATATGTTAACAACCTTCAAAATTAGGTTACGTTGAGGCAGGTCAAAACTACAAAAATTTAACTGCTCATCTGAGGGATCTTGCTAGTTTCTTAAGACTTCATCCCATTTATTTTTCTCCAGATAATTTACTTCAGGCTCACAAAGGGTACCACACTGTCAGGAATGGAGAATTAAGACTTTTCTTTTGTCAAACATCAAACCCCAATTTAAGTACCACATCTCTGACATGCAGGAACCATATCCTAGAAAGAAATTTAATAACCGAGTCCATTCCAGTCCAGCGCCTGTCTGCTCAAATGGCAAATAAGAAACTAGATTTACTCAAATGCTCTGTTTCTCCCGCTAAGGAGATATTGAACAGCCTTAAATTTCAGCTTATGTTTATTTTGCACTACTGTAGTGACCAGTGAGACAGAATATATCAGTAAACCTGTCCAAGGAGGCCAATAATCACCATGGGGAACAGGACCTGTTTGACAAGTATATTTTCATATAAGCCATCATACAATCATCAGATGGTAACTACTTTCTGGAACTAACCATTTGGGCTGGAGTCAAACTGGTGAGCTGGAGGTGAAAAGCTTTGTTCTATTACTAAAGCCCTGAGCTACAGAGGCCCCAGCCGGTACTCCTGCAAAAGTTCTCACAGGTTTTTTTTAAAGGCCGCAGAAGCAGTTACAATATCTTTTAAAGAAAAACAAATCAAAACAAACAAACAAAAACCCTTCCACAGTTTCAGGAACAGTTACATTTTTCTTAAAATAATCTCTCTGAAAATAGCAGACTGTACACATTTTACAAGAATAAACAAACTTATCTAATATTTATCCACAAATTGGGAGTCAGAGATCATTAGTGCAAATTTCTGCTGACCAGCAGCATTTATTCAATAAACTTTGGATATCCTAAGTGGTCCATCAGTGAACAACAGATATCTTCAACCTGTCTAATCTCTTCATGGGGCATGTTTTGTTTCCAGGCATGAATGCTACTTGGTGAAATTTCCCCTTCATAAGGAAGATAGAAAAGACTGGTGGAGGTGGCAAATAATATTTGGTTTAAGCTAGCAGGAGGAAGAGGAATACCAAGAAAGGCAAAAATTGTTTCAGCTGTCTTCTGAGGAAAGCTCACAATATCTTCAAACTTGACCAGCTGATAATTTGTTGGCAGCAAGTCCCTGTTTATTCTCATTGCTGCTGCTGTGTTTGCTAGCCATAAATAAGACAACACAGAAATAGCATTTGAATTAGAATTTGAAATTTCTTTTCTTAGTGATTCAAACTCAGAGGCATAGCCTTCATTTAAACTACATTTTTCTTTACCATTTTTCCCTTTAAACATTGCAGCCAAGCGTTGTGGAATATTTTTCAAGGAGTAAAGGCTTGGCTTATTTTTGTACAACATTGAATACACCCATGCCCGTGGGTCCCTCACTACATATAATGCTCTCATTGATGGTCCTAAGATTTCCTGAAAAAAGGGAAGCTTTAATGTCCAGCTCCCACTGCTTAAACTAAGCACAGGTCGTGCATTAGGGTAATAGATGAGATGTCTTCTCAGTTCCCTAATATATTCAGCATCTTTTTCTTGACTCCCTCTTGCCCTGCTTCTTTGCTCTAACAGGGATTCTCTCTTTTTGGACCTCTTCTTTTTGTCTTTGCTTAATGCAGAATGCTGAGCAATTTTACTTCTGCTAGCTTCATATAAATGAATGTTTTGTAAATGCAACTTCGTGTCTTGAACTAGAGACTGAAGCCACCCTTGGATAAGACGAAAATTACCATTCTGGACATCAGAAACCTTCCATTCACATGGATCTACAAAGGAATCAATTTCAAATTCAGTCTCAGGAATTTCAAGATAGTGTGTAGGTATCCTGATATATAAAAAGTCACTGGTATTGAAAAACAGCTGTTTTAAAATTTCTGCACCAGAAGTGGGAAGTGAAGTAATGATAACATCTGGCAAAACAATGAGGTTTCCTTCTAATTGTTTGGCTTTATTGCCCTTATCACGTTCTAGCCTTGACATGTCACTGCTCCACTTTGCACAGATGGGCTGAGTACACATGCTCCACACATCCACCAATTCAATAAGCCACAGTGTGACAACCAGTATCAGGATCCAACGCAACATTTTACCAAAGGATATGTAAAACCGCCACTGAAAAGCCAGTATGACCAAACTGACACCCAAAATTAACCCTGCAATTATGTTCACTTTGAATCCAAATGGGAAAACTATCCTATTATTTTTCATATATTTTTTCACAGATTCAGTACCAAGACCAAACTTGGTCACTTTATTTTCATGAACTACTTTAGCAAAACCACCAAATCCCAAGTAATCAAACCTTGCCTTTAAATTCTGATACTCAGTCACAACAGAGATGGTATTTTCAGTGTTGTTGACACTTAGTGAAATCTGAAATCCAGATTTTGCATTATCCATGAGTCTACAGTTAGAAACATTGACATATGGGCCATAGAAAAGGTAAACAATCCTTGTAAGCGTGTTTTTCATTGGAAAGGTAACATTTACAAACTGAGTCCATCGTTTTTTGAATTCTGCAGCTTGTTCAGCCTCCTGTATCCTAGCAACAGGACTACTCCCACGATGATCAAACCAAAACATCTTGTAGTGGGCATCCCACACATCCATCATAGCTCCATTGTACTTGTTCTTAAACTTGTAGGGTATGTATTTAAAATCAATGTCAAGATTATGAAAAAAGGCACTGACTGAATTAACAGGAGAGTCTTCCTCCTTCTCGATATGGTCAACTACTAACAATGTCTGAGAATTTAAGAGCAGCAAAATACGGTACACACTTTTCAGTTTCATTGCTGATGTGTAAGCAGATACTGCCTCACCACTCACAAACATCATGTCACCAGCCTGGGAGGCTGTTATAATTTCTCCAGTTGAGTCTCCAACCTCATCACCAATCCACTTCAGCCACTGGGCACACTCACCGAGCTGTCCTTCCCAAGGCTGGTTGCACTGGCTTGTAGGAGATGGAGCAAACACCAAGACGTTGTTCAAGTGGCTGAGTTTAGGTCCATAAAGAGCCTCAGATACAAACACCTGTCCGTTTGGAGCAAAAGTGAAGGAGTTCTGATCAGGATGTTCGTGCCCCGGATTGAAACTTCTCCACCCATCAATCCATCTGTAGGGTTGAAAGTGAACGATATCATAGACAGCACGTCCACCGAGTTTCCCAGACTTGAAGGATACAAAGGTGTTTGCCTGACTGTTTGGCAATCCAGCCCCGTAAGTAACAACTCCCCAGTTAGGAAACACATGCATTTTAGCAGTACCATAGTCAGGAGGCGGCTGAGGAGTGATTTCAGCAGCATACCATAGAAATTCAGTATGTAATGTGCTCCACCTCTGTGCAGTGGATGGCACCATTGGCCCATCCTTGGGTCTGTGTTTTCTAATTTGCTGTGCCAGCCAGTTACCAGCTCCATTCTTCATGATGAACTTATCCAAGAAAACCAGTTGGCTCTCAGGACCATAAAACCAGTTGTAATTAGAATCTGCAACACCCACAGTCCTCTGGAAGCCTGGCAACAGTGTGGCATAGTAAAACCAAAAGTGCATTTTCAGCCAGTTATTCTCCAAGTTGTTAATACCGAAGTGGCGCTGGGCCAGGAAAACATACTGGGTTACTGATTTGGCTGTGTAACTCCCATAAGCGACTCCCTCATCCAGAGACCCATCTACAATATGATTGAGCAGAAACATTGTTTTCTCCATCACATCGACAACAGTGTGTTTCCAAATATTGGCCTGAGATCCTTTGTCTACTCCAGCAACTAAAGCCCCAATAAGCAAAGCAAGCATATTGGTTGCTTGGTGATTATGGAGAATCTGCTTTCCCCAGGAACGAACCTTGGAGTACTCATACATTTCCTCACTTACAGACCATATCTTCTCCAAGTATTTTTGCCTTCTCTCATCTTCCAGTGAATTATATAAGAAGTCAAAAGCAGTGGCAAATCCTGTTAGAGAGTGGCCGAGGGGCACTTCATCTCCAGGTGCATTCTCAACCAACCAGTTTTTGTAACCAGCCATTCTATCCATGTACTCTAGGGCAAAATCAAATGCAGCTTTATCTTCGGGGCACAGCAAACAGTAGAATGCTAGAGGTGGCAGGTTGTTACCATAAATCTCATTCCACTTGGCCGCAAAATCAATGTGCTTGGGTGGAGGTAGGTAGTATAAAGGGTTGGACAGCATGACCGTCACCGCATTCCTGATGGCTCTGAAGAGATGCAAATGGCTTGTACGAGCCTTTTGCTTCAGTGCCTGAACATCCTCAGCATCGAAATACAAGCTTGGATGAAGAACTGATCTTTTCAGCTTCTGCTCAGCAGTAAGACCTTCAAGTTGCTGTTTTTCATATTTATCTACATTTTCTATGAAAGTCACCCAATCAGAGTAATTGCTTACAGATTCTTCAGAAGTGAAGACATCAAATACCATTAATGCTAGAAATAGAGTATGCCCCGTGAACATCAGAGCCATGATCCATTAGGCAGCTCCTCTTCCCCAGACATACATTTCTTCACAAAACTGTGTTCAGATATCAAACTTCCATCCAGTTTGCTAAAAAAATAGTATCTTAAGGCATATTTTTATGAGAAGAGACTTATTGTATACTGTGCATTACAACAAAGGCTCAGGACTCGTAATCCGAGAAACAACAATTTCAATTACAAGGCTCTTGGAAAGTTAAATCTCAGGTGCCTTGTCTCTTCACACTTCTCTCAAATGCAATACTACAAGCAGAAACACTAAAATCAGGGGAAAAGTGAAATCTCTAAGATATGCATATAAAGCACAGGTCGACTGCACAGTAACAGACTGAAACACTATCTCTTTGTAACTTGAAAAGCATGATCTGAAAAGGGAATTGGAGTCAGATGTCTGCTGTTTTAAAAAGCTTTCGATCAGGCCAAATTCCACTTTTAGAGCTGACGAAAACTCTACTGATCACAAAATGATATCATTTATGCAAAACAATGTGATATATTTGATAAAATAGGGAATATACAACATTTGGAAAATAGACTCCAAAACAAAAGTTATTGTCTTCAGTCTTCGCCTTTTCTCAACTTCCTTACATACTCTTTCCATCTTTCTCTTTTGGGATTCATGTAGGGACGGGAAGGAAAACAATAATTTAAAAAAATCAATATAGATCCTCCATTAGGTCCTTTTGATGGAACTGCAGTGCTTTTAACCACTATTCCTCTCTGTCTGTGAAAGATGCATCTGGATTAGGAGTCATATTTACATATTTTCAAGTCTTTTTTAATCTTTTCTTCAGCCAGTGATGTTCAAATCTGGCCTTGATGATTCAAAAAATCCTGCTCCTTCCATTATGATGCAAAAGGAAAAAGGAAGAAAGCCAATACTTTCTTATAAGAGCAGTTTCAGGTTTCCTTTCACTTCCCATGTAGGCTCTTTCTGTGGAAACAGAAACAAAAGTTGTCTGAAGCTGTGCAGATGTCAGAACATATTTAAAGTACTTTGGTTAAAAAAGTGCTGCTAAGTTTATAGGAAAGATGAGTTAATTCACCTTTTCTTTTGAGGAAATCAAAAAATAAAAGAAGGAGCATTTTCCAAGTTCCACAAAATTTACCCTTGCCAAAAGAGCAATTCAGACTGGCTACTCAAGCTCGCTTTATTTCACCATTTGCAGCGTGAACATGAGGTCTCAGGGAATATTTTCCAGTTGCGCTAGCAGGAGCTACTCCTGGAAGCAAATCTGACACACGCCACCGAAATGCAATTCAGCTTGAATACACACGAAAGCGCGCGCGTACCGGCACCAAGGCGAGCGGCTCTGCGGGCGCAAGGGCGGCGGGAAGCAGCAAACCCGGCAGACGGGACCGGCGCGGGGCCCC
>VWYN01017888.1:0-37546 GCA_013400075.1 Hippolais icterina | reverse complement strand
GTCAGGGACGTCGGTGGCGGCGGCCCGGAGACCGACGAGCTCGGCAGGGCAGGGCACGGCAGGGCTGGGCTGGGCTGCGCTGGGCTGGGAGTCAGGAGCCGCTGCTCCTCTGGGTGACAACTTTGTGAGAGTGGAGTAACTACCTAGCAGCGCCCGTGGCTCAGGGGCCACGGGGATGCGCACCATCCGCTTTTGTTTGTGGCCGTCACGCTTCTTTATAACTGCGTTTCTGCGCTGGCACTTGGTTTTATGCGATGCATTAAAATGGTTCACATTCAGTCTTAGCTGAAGGTTTCTGAAGTAAAATATAAAGGCGTCATGAGGAGTGAAATCCTCTGCCGCTGGTCTCGGTCACGGTCTGACCGGTACGCTGAAGGGCCAGCAGAAAGTACTGGCCTGCCCCCTTGGTGCTGTGGTCTGCCCACAAAATCCAAGAGGTATAGCACCGTTCTCGGGTTTGAACCAGTTTGGGTTGTCGACGATGACTGAATTTCAGCGCCTGATTTTGTGACCTGATGTTTGTGACCAAGCTGTTCTTCCGTAGTCGAGTGCAGGAAACAAAAGGATGTGAGATTTTGGGTGTGTTACCACTTACTATGTTTCTAATCTGTACTTCAAAGGATGTGGGTTTTAATCATCTCAAAAGGCATAACTTTTCCCAAGGCATAGCCTATATTCTTCTATTTTTTATTTGCCTCCATACCTAGAAAATACAGTTGCATATTTAAGTATTGCTTAAGCTACTCAATATGTAAATATCTTGAAATGAATATCTGAATATATAAAGGCCATACATTATGGATACTGATTCTGTTTCTTTGTGTTACAGAGTGCACCTTAGAAGGATTAAATTATTAAATTATGCACATTTACATTACTGATGAACTGTGCCTGTAACCATCCTAATCTCTCAGATATGCCCTATAGACTTGGCTTAAAGGGGAAAAATACTGATTATTGCCTGGATCATATCTTCCCATCAGAAGAAATTTGCATAATGAACAAAGACCAGCACATAATTCCCTGACCTTGAATCTTTTACAGTTGTGCCTTTTTATGCTACCAGGGATGTTATTCCAGGAGGAGAGCAAAAGGAAATGTAAAGGAACAATAGAGGCCACATTCCCCTTTAAGTCTGTAGAAACTGAGTGGAATACACTACAAATGAAAACCTCCCAAGTCCTTCCTTCTATTCTCATTGTACCCATTACATTTTTTCCCAAGGCTGGCCCATTCTGGAACATATTAAAGTCTCAGAGAATGACTTTTCCCATAAATTGTCTGGCAATTCAGCCAGAGTATGTGTAGGACTTAGGTTAAAAGCAAGAGTAAAGCTCTCCCAAGAGCTTCTCTCACTCCCTGGGACCTGTGCTGACATCATTACATATACAGTGTTCAATTGCAGTGTGATATTTGTGGAGAAACATGAACATGATTTACTGACTGGCCCTATATATTCACAAATGGTGCCATTTAGAAAAAAGTCTTATTTATAAGGCAATGAAGACATTTGTATGGTGTTTCACTTTTTCCATGGCAGCTTTTTTCACATTAATAAGGATGCACTGGCAAAATAGTGCAGGCTCATTTTTTGCTAAGCAAATTGCAAAGCATGAGTGTCTTTAACCATGCATGATTTCAAACAGTTTAGGCTACTTAGTTTCTGTAATTTGTTACTTTGCTTCAAATACAACCTAAAACAAAACAAAACAACACTGTCTCCCCCCTGAAAAACCCACAAAAAACCCAACAAAAACCAAACTGAGACCAAAACAAAAAAAAACAATAGTGGTAAAACTAGTGGGGTGTTTGGTTGGTTTTTTTTTTTTTTTGGTTTTTTTTTTTTTTTGGTTTTTTTTTTTTTTTGGTTTTTTTTTTTTTTTGGTTTTTTTTTTTTTTTGGTTTTTTTTTTTTTTTGGTTTTTTTTTTTTTTTGGTTTTTTTTTTTTTTTGGTTTTTTTTTTTTTTTGGTTTTTTTTTTTTTTTGGTTTTTTTTTTTTTTTGGTTTTTTTTTTTTTTTGGTTTTTTTTTTTTTTTGGTTTTTTTTTTTTTTTGGTTTTTTTTTTTTTTTGGTTTTTTTTTTTTTTTGGTTTTTTTTTTTTTTTGGTTGGGGTTTTTTTTTTTTTTTTTTTCTTTCCCTATTGGTGGTTTTCAATAGTCAGGGGAGATACATAGTAACTATACTACAACTCAAAAACAAAACCAAAAATTTAGACACAACTGGTATCAAGGATAAAGTTAAGTGAAGTGAAGTGAAGCGAAGCATACTTTAAAGAAGCTGGATTAAAGTAATTAGAAATAATGACTCTGGTTTTTAACCAACTCTTTTGCTCAAAATGAGTCTGAATTATACTGGCATTCTGCCTTACCTAATGGCTTAATGTTGATTAAATAGTGGTCACTAAAATCAGGGTCACTTTCAGAACAACTGTTAATTGTGAAAGTAACTATTAAAAGTTACCATTTACATTTTTATTTGTAGAGACACTGACCAACTGGCAACAAATTGAATTATATTATTACATTTTCAAATATTCTTCATAACTATGAATAGCTGAAAAGCAAGGCTTATGGGCTATCAGCCAGAGAAAGATACTGTAACAGAGAAGTTTTGAGTCATGGGAAAGTGACCTCATGGTCACATCAATTTATTTTAGTGTAAGAAATCGTGGGTCATTGTTGGTGATACGCTGTGGTGTTCTGCTTCAGGGATAGCATTCTGCACTGGTACCAAGATCAGCCACCTGAATGATCTTGAAAATGCTAGTAGTGCTATTTTCCTTGAGTACAGGCCAAGTGCTAACAGATGGAAGTGAAGAGCAGAACAGTCAGCTGGACTGCAACTAAATACTTGCCAGTGTCAAATAGAATAATAATTCAGAAGTTCATACATGAATGTGATGCTGCTGTCATATATGAGACATTAATCAACATTCACAAAAAGAGCCAGGTATTTAGGAGAGATTGGGATTGAGATAATTAGGTTCCAGTGGTGGTGAACTCTTGAAACTTCTATCTAACTCCTCAAATAGCACAAGTACATAAATTCCTAAGTTTAAGGTAGAGGTTATATTTCAGAGACATCACAAGTTTGGATGAGAGTTCTTGACCATTCAGAAGTCTTTCCATATCAGCAGGACTTGGCGCTTATTTCATTACTCAACCTTAGTCCAGATGGAAAGATAACTTTTCTGAATCTAAATCTACTTGAGGACCTAATTCACTGTGAATTCGTGAAACACTCATGCACAGTTCCTTCTTTTACAACATACAAATGAAAAAATATTGGAAAATAAGGAAGTGATGATGAGGATCCACTTTAAAGCATTACTCTGTTTTCAGAGGAACCTACCTTTCACAAAGAAAACATGGATGAAATGGACTTTTTCCCATTAAGGATGATAACCACAATCTCTCAACTCTTAAATGACATAATCTCTTGTCTGTTTCAGTAAACAAGATCTTTTTGTTTAAAAGTAGGGGTGTCCTGTGAAATCATGTTACCTTTCAATAATGTAATCACACATAGAAACTTGCACACATAAATGAATTGTATTAGAGGGAAGAAGGTAGACCCTCTGCCACCCAAGAATAGCTCACATGTTCTACAATAAACAGGTATTGGAACAAAATGTATACCACATTCTCAGAGAAAAGAGCATTCCTCCAAATTGTGTCTATTGATTGACTATTACACTTCTTTTAGCAATATCCAGGTCCATTTCTTCTTTGTATAACCCCACCTGACAGGAACAAATACAAACTCCACATTGTGAGACCACTAATTTTAGAGGGAGAAATCTGATGTTACTAATGAAGATGTGACAGATAAAGGGGGTGGAAGATAAAGTATATAAACAATTGATGTCAAAGTTTCTGTCTTTTGGGGATCAAGTGATTTAACTAGAGAGTAGAGTACACAGAGAAGAGCATGCGGTGACAGTCTTTATTTTTGTAATATATTATTATTTTATTTAAGATTTTTCCTTTTCATTTAGGAATGGCAACTAGCTAAATGCAACAGCAACAAAACACAAAAAAGCAGGCAAGAATATCCTGGTTTTATTAAAACTGAAAATTAACATGTTTATCACACTGCACAAACAGCGTATAAAACACAATGACATGTTTTCCATATTGCAAAGACTCTTTTTAGTGCAGTTCTCCATCACTAAATGACTGAAGAGGCTGAAAAGTGCCTGGTGTCACTATTAGCAGAGAGAAGGAGGATGCAGCAACTGCCAAAAGCTGTGGTGCTGCACTCCTCCTCTGTCCCAGCTGTGTGCTCCTGCCAGCCCCTTTGTGTCCGAGCAGTAGGCAGTCTCTTTGCTGCAGAATTGGTACTGCAGACTCAGCAGGGCAGCACAGCTTTAGGCCAGCTTAAGTAGATGCTAAACTGCCCCTTAAAAATGTCAGGTGCATACAGGGGTAATTTTAAATCCATTTGTGAGTACCTCAGATGTCGCATATGAAGCAAATGGGACTATTTGTATTTTATTAGCGCTTTAATCAAACAATCTTCAATGGAAGTGGTTTAAAAGCATCAGGGATGATGCTGTGTACAGTGGTGAGATCTCGAGAAGGTTCTCAGCAGTTGATCAGAACAGCACAAAGCCAGATTCTTAGGGTATCAAATTCGTTGGAATAACATCTCTGCACATCTACATTGAAGCAAATGTTTCGCTATGAAAACTCATCAGCAGGCAGAGAAAGAAGATTAATGCTATAAATGTTGCATTTGTGGAAGCAGTAAAGTGTTCAAGGCTTGCTGATTGTGTTTTGCAACCTGCTAGATATTGACATATTAAGTGCAGTATGTAGGTAAATTAATCATAACACAAAACCCAAAAGAGTGCAAGAGGAAAGAGTCCCATTTTCATTGACCCAGTGTCTTGGCAATCTATGAAATTCTTGACATTTAACTCTCCACTTCCAAATAAAACCCAGAAAAACAAACCAACATAAAAACTCAACACTAAATTTACCAGGCATTAAGTTTTAAACCTCAGTGTGGTACATTCACCAGAAATATGCATGATCAAATATATGCTACAATTTGGACCAGAGAAAAACTTAACATTTAAGTCTTCTGAGGTAGATAAGATATATATAAAATTGCTGTAAATAGGGTTCTACCCTTGTACTGCAGGTAGAGGTCACATGTGGAGAATCAATGCATGGAGGTATACCTCTCCATTGATTTATGTATTAAATTAACAAATATTGGTAACAAATCTCATTTTTTTTTCCATTCATTTCATCAGAGACATCTCAGTGGCACTTTTGCAATCCTAATATAAGCCCCATCGATGATGTGCATGCCTTTCTACTGACTTCATAAGCTCTGTATTTCGGCCTGAATCCCAGTACCCCATCACTGGGGTTCTTTCACCAGCAGTTATTAATATAGTATTCTTACTCACTAGCAACCATAAATTAGAATTAGCCCAAACATATTTTTAAATATATTGCCCAGCCCATGAGGAATATAGATGAAAAATGTTCTTACTGGATAAGCAGAACTACAGAGGTAGCAATTAAATCATAAGACTGAAAACAAAAACTCTTATGATCTACACCGTTGTCTCCAAATTATATGATTAAGGAGATACTAAATTATACATTATAGTGAAAAGGTACAACTACAAATTAACTAAGCATATTTTTTGTAGTTCTGTTCATTATACTAATGTACTGGTTTATATTTAGCAGCTTTAGAAGCATTAGAAAACAGGAAAGCTACAGATTACAACCCATATGGGTATGCTCAGGTTGGCAGCAGTGATTAATAGTATCTCCTGGGTTTGCTTTTTATAACTCACACAATATTTAAGACAGATATTAAGATGATTTACGTCACAAAGAATTCAAACACTGTATTTACTTGAACAAAGTGTAGTGTATTATAAGGAATGTCAGACAAAGTAGCATGTATTAGTTCAGTCGTTATCACAGGGAAACAGGCAAGGTCTCAGGTTAAAATAGGGTATCTCGGTTTGTAGCATAGCACTCTGAATTCAAATTATACTTAACCCATTCTGCCTAAATATCCTAAGTGATTTTTATGTCAATAAAGGCCACATTCATCCACCTCAGTGTGACATCTTACTTTGCACGGTCCTGTGAGATTTAATAAAACGACTATGAAGTACTCCTCAAGGGAAAAGTGTGTCTCTACAAGAATATTAACATTGATAAGGTGATCTGCCACTCTTGTTATACCTGGTTGACTATTCTCATCTCCTTTTCCAAGGATTACACAGCTGTGATGAACCAGGTAAGGGGACTAGTTTTGCTAAAATCTTACCTGACAAAATAACTATTAGTTTTCAGCTAGAAAATCTCCCTCAGTTTGGTTTACCTGGCATAGGCAATAATATATCTGAAAGTAAACAGTAGTAAAGAACACATCTTTGGAGATTACTTTAAGGTAAACAATTTTGTAACTTGGTTGAATCCTTCCACTCTTAATTCTGATGAAGGAGGAGAGGTCTAGAATGCTAAATATTTTTAATCATCCAAGGCAACCTGAAAAATATGAGTGTCAGGCATGTAAAAATGTTGAAAATACAAACTATCAAGCTTTTGAAGTAAGAGCTCATTGTTGCAAATACTTTTCTATGGTATTTAAAAATTTCATTCTCAAGTTCTTAGAGTTACTGTTCAATTTTAACATTTGTTTTGCTAAATGTAAAGTAGGTTGTCACTGGGCTTCTTTGAGTCATGCCAGGAAAGTGGTGCAGAAATATTAACATCATAACAATATACCAGTACATATACTAGTGACTTAGCCTGTATTATAGACAGCATAGTGACTCTCACAACCTAGAACACAGGGTTTGTATTAAATTTCTTTGGATTTCACCCAGATCATTCAATGACTAAATTTTTGGAAGTTTCCACTTCTATTGCCATTTTCCCTGCTAATGTATTTTGGCCTGTAGGTCGCCTTTAATGTATTGTTTCCATCTGTTATTCTGAGTACCTATGTTATCTTTTTATTTTTTTTTTTAAACTTGTAAATGCTACCAGAGAGATCGATTATGTCTACATAACACACTGCACCTCTGCACACAGGTACCCAAGCCAGTTGTAACAAGCTTAGCTAACTGGAATACGTAACATGCTCTATTAATGAGACTGTTCCTCCTGGGATCTAAGCTGATGCATCAAAAATTAGCCTGAATATTACTTCAGGGCAGCGTATGGTTCTTAGCTGACCCATGTTAAAGAGAAGAATCTTATTTAATTTTGGATGATGAAGTTAGGATGCAAGTTAATCAGTCTATAGATAACTACACAGAGAGGTCACGCTGGAGGGTTTATATATTAATAGCAAGAGGAATGAAATTATAAGATAGCTGAAACCTGAAGCTTGAACTTTAATGATATATGAATTTTACATTATTAACAGTGTTTGTAATTAAGACTGGAAGAGCTTTTCAAAGTATATGATAGATTAGCTGTAATTGAAGTCTTTAATTAAGACCAGATGTACTTCTAAAAAGATACTGTCAAATTTGATGCTAAAAGAACTATCAGGAGAAATTCAAAGGTCCTAAAATATGAATTTTTCATCACATCAGACTTTCTTTTATGACATTCATTTGTCTAGAAAAGTGGAAAAATACAGTGGACATTTATAAAGGTCATATAAATAGGTTTTTTATAATGGCAATTGAATTGCTTTCTGTTCTGCCAACATAACTGTTTTGGGAAGCAGCTCGAGACCTCTCAGGAGCATAAGACAAAAATTCATTTTGCCACTTCTAAGTGTGAGGAGACAAGTCTGGCAGTAAAAGAAGACACAAGGAGAAGAAGTAGGGCTGAAATGTGGCAACAGAATTTCACGTCACTCTTACTGCCTCTTTTCTCCTGCCCTGCTTCTGCATAGTAGTAACTCCAAGCCCATACACCCTGATCTTATATTAGCCAGCCAAGGTGTCTTTCCAGACATGTAGCATAGCTATGGAAGAATGTAATTAAAGATCTTCTTAAAGAAGATAATTAAACTATGAATATTTTCTTGTCCATTCCAGTTTTACTGCCTAGGCAACTTGCCTCTACTTCCAATGCCTGAAGCTGGGCCTGACAATACTAGTGATTCATTAATCTGTCTTGGGCTCATTCAGAATCCCACCTTAGTAACCATTATGAGGGCATCCATAACAATCTGCAGTATAATTTCAACAATTCATTTGTTGCATAAAGACTTTGTTTTGTTTAGGGGGCTTTATGAAGTTACAAACATCTGTACAGAGGTGGTGTATGTCAACTGATAATTTTTTTTTTCATAATACATACAACAAATATCCTTGGCACCTGTGAACAGTATTATTTTGACTCACAAGAATGAAGTATTTACAGAAAGATAAATGCACTCAAGAGTGCTTTCTAAACAGCACTACTGAAAACCAATAACTGTAAGAACAAAAAATATTCATTCATTTAACATGAGATACTTGCCATCACAAATGCTTCAAAGAAAAATTCAGCAGTTAGCATATTTCTAGCATTTTTTCATTTCCAGAAGACATGGCAGCTGATAGATTTCTAATTGCCAACGAACATGGAGCCTTCAGTTTCAAATATTTTTCCCCTTTACTTTTCTAGTGCACAAAAAAATCTATCTTCAGATCATTTGTAATATATTTATGATCACAAGAGCAGCAAGCAAACAAATACACAGACAAAGCCTGTCAAAAACCAAGATGAGTTCAGTTCTACGTGCTGAACTATGCCTCTCCCACAAACATGGGATTACCTCTGGCAGCCAGGATGACTCTATAGCTTTCCTTCTTCCTCACAAATCCACATTGTTTTGCAATATGCCCAGAAAACTATCCAAGTTCCAGCTCTTACAGCCCAGAGCTCATTAGGCTTGTGACAGATAGGCACTGCTGCTGCCTAGTTACAAAGAAATTACTGAGAACTGTTCAAAATTTTCTTGACACTTCTCTGTAGAAGTAAATGATTTATTGATATCACTGATTGGTGGGATCAAAACATTTGAGGCAACATATCAAATCTTTTGAAACTGTGACAATAACTGAGCAAATTTCTAGTAATCTTAGCACTTACATTCCTCATCCCCCTAGCAGTTCACTTGTCAGGAGCAAGGTGCCCAACCTTCTCTTAACCTCTGATTCCTTAGCAACCTAATGAGTAGGAAAATAAAATATTTCAGTCTGCTGCTAAATTAGCATGAGTGCTTTGGATATAGTAGAAAATAGCACAAACCCCTTCAAGCAGTGTTTGTATCTTTGTTCTACCATAGAAGAAACCTTTTTTTAGGCTTCAACACATTAGGTTGCCTGGGAACATCAAGGAGGATGAATTAAAGTATGTATTATTTTCATAATCAGAACACGTATTACTAAAAATACCAAAAAATCAAACGACTTGCCTTCAAAATATAAAGCATAGAACCACAGTCAGAAAAAATATATCAGAAGTTGCATATTTAATTATGTCAAACATCAAACAATTTTAATATTTCAAAGCAAAATCAGGTGGTTTTTTTTTTAATTGTAAAACTTTCCTCAACCTTTTCTGTATTAAAATTCTTTTCTGTGTCTGAAGGCCTGCTCTAGAAAAGGAAAAAAAAAAAGCAAATAGGAAAGGGTGCTGGCAGATATGTCTCCTAAGTCATCTATCTTAGAATATGTGAAACAGCATACAATAAACACCTCTTTCACCCTGTTGAAGAGGCCTCAGTAACAAGTTGAGATACAGGTTACTGGTTTAGATATGTGAGTTTAGAAGGAGATGAGTCCAATAGCTGCTTCCCAGTCCCACATTATCTGAAATCTGAAATCAAGGAGAATCTATTGTCTGCTTCTCAGATGCTAAATTAACCCCTTATTTTAAGTGACTAAAATCAATGCCTATTTCAATCTTGTGATATTACCATTTGAGATGTACAACATCCTTTTAGAAAAAAACATAGAAAAGATACAAAATGTGTGCAAAGATACAAGCTATAGCTGTGGGATTTCTGTAGCATCACAGATTTGGTGAAATAATGCAGTACATCAGTCATACACTGTACAATATTTTAAAGGTTTTCTTGACATGCTGCAGCAAATTTATTTTAAAAATGGAATAGTAAGGGAAATATCCTGCCATAAAAGTAGTTTGTTTTCATCCTAACAAAAACGTGAGACTGCAGTAAAAAGATATAAAATCATGATGATGTAATATGTGACTGTCATCATCATTCTTTTCAAACACAGCTTTATTTGGGGCTGTGAGATTTGCTAAGTACCCTTCAGTGGCAGCTCTATAAACCCATATGAGAAAGAGGCAGGAAAAAGTGGAGGTAAAAATCTTGGAAAGAATTCTTTAATAAAAATGCTGAATTGTAGGAGAGACTACAGTAAAAACCAGTTATATCATATACAAACAAAACTGTATGCGGTTAAATTTATCATTTGATTGCTTTACATATAGGACATTTTTGTTCACAAGAGTGTTGGTGGCAAATCACCATTACCTGTGGACTTTGTTTGACTGAAATTGAGGAATATGTATTTTAGTTTCACAGTATATGTGAAAAACAAACAAACAAACAAACAAAACTCAACAAAAACCCTGAAAAATAGAAAACCAAAATCAAAACCAAAAAACCTCAACCAAACAAAAAAATGCCACCAAATGAAAAACTAAACCATCAGGCTTCTTCATAGGCAGGTTTCTCTGCTTTTCAAGTTGAGTACCACTGAGAGAAAGAAAAGTAAAGTAGCATATTCTTCTGAAACAGGAAACATCTGAACCTCAAATAATCAGAAAAATATTGTTGTTCATTACACTGACTTGTCCAGTCAGTTCTCTGAAGAGCACTTCTGTATTTTTTATTCTGAAATTCCAACCAAAGGGCAGAAGCAGAGAGTTTGCTATAATGTTTTAAAAGTGAATGGCAATGGCTTTCCTAAAGTGGAGCTTGTTTCCACTTTTCCCCACTTATGAGGAGGCTTTGGTATCACTGAAGCTTTGTCTTAGTAAGCACTTATTAACTACACTGCAGTTTTATAGTGGACTTTGAAGCATTCTAATTTAACACAGAAATTAATCCAATTCAGTCTATTATTGAAATAAGATGTGAATTTCCAGAGGGTTTGTAATGTGTGGAGATAGGAGCACCAAGCCAAGTTCTTTTCTTCCTGAGGATGGATACTGTTGAGGGATAGCATTTCTCTAGCCTTCATAGCAAATCTACAAGAAGATATTGAAGATTTTTGCAGAAATTTTATGATTATTTTTGCACACAATTGCTTTCTGGAAAGATATATCTAAACATGTATATCAAATTTTTTTCCCCTACATTTTACTCTAGAACCGAAGGTTCCCTGCTGTTCTGAAATGACTTCTGAAGAAGGATCCAAGATAAGATATGGTCATACATCAAAATGAAGAGACTACAATAATCATTTTCAAGAATACAAAATCAACAATAAAAGAGTGAAATGAAAACAACAATGGAAACAACTATTTAAATAACTTCACCAAGATATAAACTATTACACACAGATTTTCATACTTTATTCCTGCCATGTGGTTTCTCTGTCAAACTCATTACTGTATTGTTTCCTTAGGAATTTCCGGGTCCTGTTTATACATTTGGCAATAGATGTTTGAAATGTTCTCCATATGGCTGGGTTCTTCAGAGGGGGTACCTCAGAGCTGGCAGTCTAAAGGTTAGGATCTGCATTCAGACAACAATAAGCACAAGAGCAAAACTGTGGCATTAACAAGCATAAGGAAAAAGGTATCATAGTTGACAAAATGTTCCCCTTTACAATTAATGTATTTTAAAGTTTTCTCTTGCATGGAATGGGTTTGTTCTTTCCTTCCCCCTCTACCCTCCGCACTAGAGAGAAAAAAAAATGCTGCGGCATGGTGTGGAGATAAAGTAGTTTTTATTCCAATTTCATAATTCTTACCTAACTCTCTTGTCTTCTATTCCTCAAGGGTCCTATTTTCCAACATCATAACATCTGCTTTTTGTTTCTTGACCTTGCATTCTCCCACTTTCCCTGTTTCCCTCCAGGCTATTCATTTATTTCCATTCCACTTCCTCCTCCTCAGCAGGACATCAGCAGGGGGAAGTGCAGGTTAAGCAGAAGGCAGAAGCTCCGTGTTTGTAGTCTTGATTTTTATTTGGCATTCCAGAGAAATTTCTGCCTTCACTCCTCTTACAACAGAAGCTAAGTGCTATGCAGTTTCAACTTAATATATGAAAAATCCATTTTTTTACAATCATTCTTTTGCTCTTGTGTTTCCCCTGACCCCTGTAAGCTTAGTCCAACCTTTTAATTCCCACGTGAAATGACACAATAGTCTCAGCCCTGTCTCAGCCCTGGTGAATTCCTTTGTTCAAAAGAAAGGAAAAGGTAGAGTTTTGTAATGGACTTTTTTAGCATCAACTTTTTTTTTTTTTTTTTAAAAAAAAAGGCTATTTTAGCTTAAAATTCACCCAAAATACTCAGCCTGAGGCAGACACCTCCCATAGATACCTTTCAGTGCTGAGGTTTAAGTAAGTTCAGTAATTATGAAGAAGTGCAGACAGAATTTCTGCAACCTCACAACAATTGAATACAATGGAGATGTGTTTTAGTGTAATGACTTAATCTGAACTTTTCTCCATTATTCTTTTTCCACAGATTAAATTCCATATTACTTTAGGGTCTTCCAACTTCAATAGCTGTAGGCATAAAGCTAGGACCTGATTGATTTTTGTTTGGCTTTTCTTTTCTTTTTAAAATGTGGATGCAAGACAATAAAATCTGGTCAGTTGTCCACAGACAAAATGCAAACTTATAGGAAAGTCATTGCAAGAAACTCTCATTTTCTCACAAGAAAACAAACAAACAAACAAACAAGTAAATAAAGAGAAAACAAAGTTTTCCCAACCAGTTATATATCAACTTTTGTTCATTGTAAGGGGATTGATTTCCACGTCACAACATCTAATGGTAGAATAAGTAATGTATTTCTGACTGTTGTGAAGGTTATAGGTGTTAGTGACAATAACACGTTCTAGTGTACTTGTTATGCATTATCAAGTTCCTGTCTAATTTTTTGATCCTATAGGTGCAAGTGTAGGGAATGTATTTAATAAATTATTTAGCAAACAGGGATAAGACAACTGAAAATTGCATGACAAATCAGATAAAGGCTGAACTAAATGTTAAATTATCTTTCTTCCTTGTCTTCCATTAACCTGGCTGAATATTTTGTCCCTTGTTCCAAAGTAAATACATATCTGACAAAGCAACATTTTCAGAATTTTTGATTAAATTTATAGTCCTAAATGAAAGTAAGATGATAAGCATAAACTAAAGTCTTTATCAATACTTTTGTAACACACACTTCTTTTCTTGATATAACAGAAATAATTCATAGCTGAGAATTTATGTCTCAAGCTGCAGTTGACTGATTGGTTGATCGATTGATTTTTAAACAAGAAGGGGGAAGCTTTTACTTAGTACGTAATAACTGTTAAAATTGGAATAGTCTATGTCAAAATAGTGCATCATATTTATATTTAAATATGCATATTTGAGGGGCAGATGCTCAAAATTCAATCTAGTAATTCATCTGAAAGCTGTAAGAATATCTAGAGATACATAGAAAAAGACAACCCTGCTTTTAAAATATGAATATTTTATGCCATATTCCTTAAGAATAATAAATATTTGTAGGCAACTAGAAATGAAATGTCTTCGAACACCCATTGTGTAATACAACTTAATTGGTTGTATGTGTCAGATATAAACATTAAATGTTCAAAATCTTGCTAATGGAGGAATCAGGAACTCCCTAATTGAAGATGAATGTCTACAACCCTTAATCAACTTTAGACTTTGCAAGCTTAGATTTTTGTTCCAAATGACTAGCATTACATCATGTTGGCAATGCTGATAGGAAATTAATGTTTATGACCGTTCTTGTTCACTGTATATCTCAGTTTCTTTAAGAACTGTGGAAAACCAGTCTTGCTCCTGGTGTTACCATTGAGGAATCAAATGTCCTGGCATGTCAGGAGCACACACTGTGTGTAGTCAGGCAGCCAAATCAGTAGGAATATTCCCTACTCATATTTATGACAATCACTGGCAATTTCCATGACGGCATCCCGAGAAATGCATTCCCAAGCAGCTACAGGAAGAGGAAGCCTGGGTCTCCAAGGATCTTTTCCCAAATCAATCATCTTAGCTTTGCCCTTTTCCTCTGCCCTTTAGCTTCTCTGTGGTAGAACAGCAAAATTCAATTTTGCCTGCCCTGCTGAGAATTCATAGTCTGCTCTGAGTGCTAAGCACATTCATGAAGAATAGCACCAAAGTATTGAACCAGTGCATAATGAGTCTTTCTAATCATGCCCTTGCCCTTCATTTCCAATAGTCAACAGCTCTCAGAAGTGTGAAGTGGGAGGTATACAAACACATGAAGAGCTTGCCATAATTTATTTGTGTTTGCTGTGAATAAAAAAAAAATAATGTGGCATCTCCATGGCAAACAGATATTGCGCTTCTTCATTAGTAAAGTATTTCCAAAAGGTTAATTAAACAAAAAGAAAATGCACTTCAGCATTTAGGCACTGTATTAATACATTAATTATGTCTTAACCATCAGGGTCTGTAGCATTTCTGGGGGATTAATGACCATCTGGGAGAGTTCATAGCCCAAGTCTTTTCCACAAGTCATTTATTCCATCTATTTGTTTATTTTCTAATAAATGATCCAGAGTCAAGGTCGTTACTGATAGGTAACTTGTACAAAAATGAATTGTAGTAACAAACCCCCACATTGTTATGTTTTTATTATGGAATGTTTATCAGAAGTAAAATATATACTGTCTCTTTATCAATGCTACTTCTTCTGACAGCAAATACTTAAAATGGTAGGAAAGCAATTTCATAGATAAATTTTGAAACACATTTTTGTTGTCACATAAAGAAGACTGTAAAAGGTTTTTTTTCCTGCTTACTCTGAGAAAAAGTGTGAAAAAAGTCAAAGTCTACTCAAATTTTTTTCACTTAATCATCTTGTCCTTTTATGTATGCAGAAATAATTCAAAAAGCTGAAATTCATAAACTCATTAACAAAATTAAGTCACCTGTGAAAACAAGCAAAAATCCATCATCACATATCTCCAAATTACTTTTTTTTCCTGATGTGCAAACACATAATATGAATATAAGATAAAAATCAATTATAGTTTTCTTGACTGAATGCATGAATATAAAGCTGCAGCCTTTACTGATAGCTCTGAGGTCACAAAGTCCACAATCAGGAAGTTATATCAAATGGAAAGGAAAGCAAAGCAGCATTCACTGTCACAAAATTATCAGTCTCATAAACATTTGTCAGAGACACTACTCCTCACACCAAGTGATCTTGTCAATTTGTAATTTCAGCTTTCTTAGGTAAAAAGCTAATATGATTATTTTTCCAAAATTTAGTCTTATACTCATCACAAAATTTTGTTGAAATTATTTCATTTTTGAATCCTATGTGATGGTAAATAAGATCAAGAGACTTGATATTTCCTTGATAAATGAAAACAACAGTATATTTGGGGGACTTTTTTCTTGCTGGTAGTACAAAAAACTACATTTATTTACAGAGATAAAACTCAATATAACATTGCATCTTAGGAACACCATTTCATAATGCTTTGATGCTTTTCCTTAATTTTATTCTTACATAATTCTTAATTATTACCTAGAGCTTTACATTCTCACTTTCCAGAGACTGTACAAATTTCCCATTCATTTCTGGAGGTAAATCGGCACAATTGTTTTCCTCTGTAGTTATATGTGGCTCAGGACCTGTCTTTCCCCCTCCTGCCATGTTTTTGAGGTCATGTCTGCATCATGACAGCAGGGGTTTCTGAGCTTTCCTGTGGTAGCTGCAAAAGTGAAAGCTTGGAGTAGCAGCAAGATGATGGGATTTGTAAGGCAGCATTTATTTGGTTCAGCATAGGGCTGTGCAAACAAGGCTTTTTCAACTTTCACAGCTGAGCTGTCTGTCTTCACTGACCCTGTGGTTGTCATAATTTGGGAATCTTTGCCACCAGGAACTGTTCCCTAATGCAAACTTGGCAGTAGCCATTCCTATTAGGTAAGAAGATTCAATGATGTTTAGATTTGTATGTAAATTCAGCTGATAACAATGGGCTCAAAAATGTCCAGATACTTAATATTTGATTAACTATTGTTTAATAATTAACTAATGTTTTAATAATTGATCAGAGGAGATGATCTGAGCAAAAACACTAATATGTGAACAACAGTGGAAAGTGGGCAATGTCCCTTGACTGTAGTCAGTGTTAGGGCCTATGGCAGTGCTTGAATATGTGTTTATTCTCTTTATTTGTTTTCTTTTGGGCTTCTTAAAAGGCTTTCCATGAATACGAAATAAGCTTCCTTCATATCAATCAGAAAACGTTTTTAAAAATGAGTTGACAGAGCTCAGATCTCCTCAGAGGCTGAACTATTTTGACTTCAGAGATTCTAGTAATGAAGCTTGAAATTCAAACACTGCATTAAAATATTGTGGAGTCTCCCACCTTTGCTAGGTTTTCCTCATCTCTGTTTTATACAGCAGCTTTCTCTGCTGTGATTCCAAATCTCTTTTCAAGCTAGGCATTGTTTCTGTAAGCTGATATCATGGTCTGACAAGCCAAGGGAAGCTGTCAAATATTTAACTTTGATGCCATCCAGATCCAAACAAAGGAAGCCTTCAGTACAAACATATCATTATCATTTCCTTGCTGCCCTTTGTTAGTGGTCGGTACATATGCTAGTGAAACTGAACAAACAGAATCTCATCTAGTTTTCTCTGGTTTTTTATTTGGGATTTGGTTTTTGCTATGGTTTTTATTTCCTTTTCCAATAATAGGTGAGAATGAAGTATCTATTTGCTCTTTTGGTCATAAAATTGCGGTTGTTAGAATATTTTGCATATCTATGTTACTTAACAGGTCCCATTATATTTTAATTCTGTCCCCAAAGCTCATCGTAAAAATAAAATTAACAGAAACAACAGTCATCACTGATAACTTTTCAAATTATGGTCAAATAAATTTTGGAAATCAAAACAATTATATTTTTCATTTGACTGCTTTGTCTCTTAGGTGCCGGCTTTTTTAGATATACATCTACACTAGATTAAAAAGAAAAACCAAAACACAACCGAAAAAGAGAAACCCACAAAAAGCTGATTGAAAAAACATAACTTTAGATTTGTAGTTAAACACAGAGACAGGAAATGCAATTTGATGTTTGCTTCTGCAGTCTCCATTCAGTTTATATTTCCATCCCCTCTTTGGTACTCTAGTGATTCATGTGTTCCAATAAAAAAATATCCTACAGAATGATATCAGTAGAAAGTTCATATTGTGCTTGCACCCAAAGAGGCTTATTCAGCCAGTGTAAAGAATATAACATCCAATATTTCTGATTTTAGAGTGCTTCCCTTGCAAGCTGGGTTGGAGTGATCCAAGTGTTGCATCGTGAGCTAACATAAACCCATAGGAATATTCCCCATCTGTCTTTTCCCCAGAGAAGGGAAAATCTCTGTTAAGGAAGAAGTACTGTGCAAAAAGTCAAATACCCTGTTCTACATCTGCTAATAAGCCTCTCCAGAGTGAGAGATATTACTACTGCTTCTATCACACTGGAAGGAATGGTAAAGGAATGTCTGCCCCAACAAAATCCCTCTGAGTCACTCAGAGCAGCCCACTGCTGCTTCTACCTCCTGGAAGACAGAACCCAAGGAAGTTGTGGCACTTGCAAAACACCTGGCTGTTCCTGAAGCTGGGAACCAATTCTGATGTAAATAATATCCTCTGATATAAATATAGTTAAACTTATTAGTTCTTAAGAAAGAAAAATATGATCAGAAAAATTTCCATCATATCCTATAAGGATAACACCTTCGGTTTCTATCACAGGCTTTTATCATTTAAGATACATGACTGACTACATTGGTTGACATCCAGATACCTCCACAAGAGGAAAAGATTCTCCTCAAGCCACAGGCATTGAGCTGATCCTTTCACAGTATTGTTCCGTATCTCGTGGCTCTTCCCAGTATGACATACTGCTGCAGCTATATTGGTTGGTGAGACAGTCCCGTCTAAAGTGAATATCCTTCTTTATTATCCTTCTTTTCATACCAGCCAGAATGTTTGGGATAAATGCAGGTTAGAGAAAGGTTATAACACATTTCAATCATTCACATTGCAACAAAAAGCCAAGCAGAATATCTCTAGCTTAAAAAAAATATCATTTGGTTTTGGCTGAAATAGAGGTAATTTTCTTCAAACTGGTGCTTTGTTTTGGATTCAGTATGTATTCAATAATGCTGATAACACACTGATGTTACAGCTGTTACTAAGTAGTGCTCACCCTGAATCAAGGGTTTTTTCAGTGCTTCATGCTGTCAGTGAAGAAGTGCACAAGAAGCTGAGATAGGACATGGCCAGGACAGCTGATCTAAATTGGCCAAAGGAGTATTCCACATTACTGAATGTCATGCTCAATGTATAAAATTGGGCAGATGACCAAGAGCCACTGATTGCTGCTCGGGACAGGCTGGGCATCAGCCAGTGGGTGGCAAGCAACAGTATTGTGCATGAATTGGTTTTGGTTTTGTTTATTTTTTGTTGTTATTGTTATTTTTTTTTTTTAACTTGAGTTTTATTTCTCTCCCTCTTTCTGTTATATCAATTTTAATGACAACTATTTTTAGTAGTAGGAGTAGTATTTCATTTCAATTATTAAAATATTCTTATCTCAAGCCCTGGATTTTACCTCTCTCAGATTATGCTCCCTTTTCCACCAGTGAATGAGTGTATGTCTGTATGGTACTTAATTGCAAGTTGGAGTTAAAACATGATATAGAGAAACTCCTGATTGTATAAAATCAAATAGGTACACTGACTTTCTCACAAGAAGTCTTTAAATAGTATTTTTATGACCAGAAGGGTTTTTTCCTAACCTAAGGAGTAGTCTCTAGCTTCAAATAAGATCTAAGCACTATCACAACAGAATGTTTTGCTTGCCCTTAAAGAACTGACTAGACAAAGTTTTTCACTAGGTCATTATTTTAGAGATAGCAATGAAGAATCATTTGTTTCCTTGTGGAAAAGCTGGCACAAAAATTGCCTTTAGATCCCATTTATGCTAGTTTTTTAATACATCAGGGTAGATAAAAAAGTAAGATTAAAAGTCTTACTGTATAACAGTTCCAAATGATGGGAATGCAAGGTGATGGAGGAAGGGAATGCAAATGGTTTACACTATCCTTTAGCCAACAGTTTAATATCAGTGAATATTTCTAAACTGTGATATGAGGCAAACTCCCTCATTAGAGAGCTGAAGACATGTAGTTTGCCTTTGTGAAAGACATCAACTGCTTATCTGGGAAAGAAGAACTCATACTCTGAAACTGTAGTGTATAAAGGAAAAAAAAAAAAGTAAAAAAATCCATAAAAACAAAATCTGCCTTCTAAATATTTATTTAATGTTTATGCATTTTCTAAAAAATATTTACAGTAGGAAAAACTGTGACTACCATGTCCTGCAAGATACAATTAAACAAAAATAAATGGAAAAGATGATACCTGCAAAATGCAAAGGTACACCTAGCTGCAGACAGCTACAGCAGTAGAAATCATTTCAGCTGACAGAGGCTGATGCCAAAAACTGTGAGCTTGCAAGTTAACTTAAATGTCAACATTTCATATCTTTTCTGCCACTTCATTAAAAAAAAAATTACCAGATGTGTGCAATAATCACTTGTTTTTGCCTTATTGTTGGGAAGATGGATATTGAGATTTGCAGTAACTCCTTCTCTCAAATCACTTCAAATCACAAATTCCTTAGAGTGTGGAGAGATTCTATGAAATGCACAGAGCCCAGACAATGCTGTCAGCTAATTCTGGGAAGCAGCCAAATCTTTGACATTGGTTCTGCATTAATAGAACCCTGCACTGTGTTGAACATATGCTTCTCAACAGGCAGTATAGTACTGTTTACAGCAAAAACATGGTGCAATTACTTGCAGAAGTTTACTTTTGCCCAGAAGAAAACATATGATCATTCTGTTGTTATCTAAAAGGATTCTGAGGTTGCAGTACTTTAAAAATCAAGCTGTTTAACTGCCATAGTACAAGGCAGCATAGTACAGATTTAGAATCTTAATTTTAGGTACACATTAAAGCCTCCTGACTTTATTTATTCCATTTACTGAAGGTTTTCAAAGGCTTTCTAGAAACTGGGATCCAAAGTTTCTGAAAGAACTTACCAACATGTTGTAAGGTCTAAGTAACTCAAAACCCATTAATCCATTTAAAATATACCAAGTACACATAGGCAAAATTTGTGTGAAACTTATGGTTTAATTTATAGTGTAGGTTTAATTCACCTTAAGAAGCAAAATACTGACAATTCTAACTGGCTTCAATTATGAAATCCATATTCCCAAAGCAGACACCTGACTCCCTAGATTAGGTAGTATTAGTATGACTTTTCTCCTCTGCAATCACTGCCAAAGGCTTTTATTGTCGTTTTTGCAGGTTTGCTTTTGTTTGCTTGCTTGTTTGTAATTATTTCCTAATATTCCCATTACAACCTGTGATAGCTGTACCTGCCTTAGAAACAACTGCAGATATTAGAATACATCACAACACATAGCCTGCTGTGCACAACCTCTGTGGGGAAGGATTTGGCTTAAATGAATTCTTTCTTTTCTTAAAGATATAAGTGCCTCACTTTCTGATGTATTTGGGGATGTGGTATGTCACTGAGGATTTAGAAACCTCATTTGGATTCTGGAATCTTGACTTCTTTTAGCAAGAGGTAGAGAGTGAGTCCAGCTTTCTTTCAAAATATCATGGTAAGAGGTGTCTTCAGAGGATAAAAGCACTCATTCAGAATGTTGTAAACACTAACTGTAGTTGTTTCCTTTGTCTAAACAGATATGGATCTGTAGCTGTACCTTCTAGGGAGAGTATCTAATCAGTAAAGAATGGGGCTCTCAAGCCTTTTTGTTCAAGGTTCATGGGGCAATTTTAAGAAAGAAGGTAAAAGAATGCCTAATTTAATACTTGAAAAATTTACAGTTGAATAGAGAAACCTTTTTTACTTCCTACATTGATGACTGTCAATAGAGAGGATTCTCAGGTACAAATATTTCATGCTTTTTTACAGATAGAAACCAGAATCCTGCATCAGCTGCTCTTGATTTTCTGTCTGTTTCCAAGGCCCAGTACTAGTGCAATTAACTAAAATTCTGTCTTATGTTTCAATTCCAACTCACCACCCATACCTATGCTCCTGCCCACAAGATGAGTGAAAGCTTCTAGGTGTTTCATGATAGGCAATGGAGAAGCAGAAACTGGCTGTCTGAGGGTTTCAGGACCTCTTGCATGAATACACACACTGAATACATGAATTTGTGTATTGAAGGAAAATGCACATTGCAAGGCTGTTTCTTCCTTAACAGCAAACTAGGTCATGGCTTCATCCTATTGTAGTTACTAGAAGGTATCAGTAAGAGCATATCATCTATATCTAGAAAAAAAGCTGAGCACTGAACTTTAAATTGCTGAGAGTCTAATTTGACATCTGGCCAAGGAAACACTTTCTTATCCTGACATATGAGAACACTACATCAGGAAAACACTTACTTTAAAGGCCTCATATCAAGCCTTTAAAGTAAGAGGGTGGCTATCCCCATTCAAGCCAGGATATCCTGCCCAAATCCCTGCTGAATGGTTAATTGAAAATTATTTCAATCAATCAATCAATCAATTTGACTGCAAGTTGATAAATACTCATAAAAACTCAGCAGCAGCAACCCAAACACCATTAGCACATTCTTGCTGTGATGACCTATGAAAAGTGACCATGCAGCTTGTATCAAAAGAAACACCAAACATCTGTGCAGTATTACCCTTCTTACCCTCCACCTTTTTCTTTTCTTTTAAGTTTTTATTGTAGTTTGGACTTAGGAGTCACTTTCTCCACTGGTTCTCCAGGGCTGGTGCAAATTAATTTCTGTACATCTGGACACACTGACTGTTACTGAGGCAATGCTGATTTCATGGTTTTGAAGTCTAAATGCTTGAAATTTTCCAGGTATCTGCAAATTTCTCAAAGTCCCTTAACATATAAAATGTGTTAAACTGTGAAAACATAGTATCTCTTCAGTCCTCTGTGTGCATATGAGATCAAGCAACATATAAAGCAAAATGTCTAGATCATGGGAGCACTCAGGTATGGGATTAGATATTGAGTTACTCATCACATTCAAAAATGAGACAACTCTACATATTCAGGATTCTTGTTACTTCAGAAATCTCCATGCAAAAGTATAAACTTTGTGTTCCAAAAGAGTCAGGGTTAGGAGAGTGTTGAACAAGAATTAAAATAATAAAAACCTGGAGTCAAGGGAAATGGGACCTTCAGTCCTAGCTTATGTTCTTTGAGGTCTGAGTTCTTTAATCTTCACACAGACCAATGCCTAAATTTATTCAACTTTAGAAGGTGTTAATATTTTAATCTAATTTCCATTACGTTTTCTTATCTATCTGTAGAAATTTCGTTTATAGCTTTTCTCCTACCCAGGATAGAATAATGATCACAGTCATTAGAAGTGAAAAATAATTGACTAGTTCCAGTTTTTATCTTTCTGTTTAAACCTTTCCCTGTAGTATCTGTGTAGGAAATAGACACTGATTCAATATGCTTTATTTTAGTCATCTCTGGTTTTAGTAAGATAAATTAGGAGTTGGGAACTCTTGAGCACCTTCCATCTTTATCAGTTTCAGAATAGTTTCAACAGGCTCTAGACCTTGAAGAACTACTGGTTACTAGAATCATATTAGCTCTTATAAAGCTGTAGTAGCTGAGCTACTTGTCCATGTACTCCTAAAATTAAAAAATAAATTTGTTTCCAATTTTATTTCCAGGTTCCCAGGCCATTTATACCTCAGGTGGCTGAGTCTGTGCTTAGACTCCTTTTTTTGGAGTTCCAGTTCACATAGGGCGGTAATCATTCTAGGAAGAGTTTTGTCTGTGGAGAAATCCCAACAGATACTTTGAACACGATCCCACAATGTATGGCAGCCTACATATGAAGTCATCCATCCTTCAGAATTCTAGCATATGTTGTGCTTTTTATGCCACGACCTTCATGCCTTATGTCAGTGAAGATATGTAAAGCTCCTAAGCTTTAAGGTTTTAAAACATTACCCTTCATAGAGTTATGAGCTGTTTCAGACGTTGTGAACTGGACAGAAAAACCAAAACCAAAACTAGAAAATGTCTTCATGAAGTAAGAGCACTGCATGTCAGTCCAGACCACAAGCTATGCAATGAGATCATTTCTGTCTCGCCCAAGCAGATACAGCTGTGGGCTGAGGAATGAGAACAAGAATTGCTGCGTACCATTGGGTATTGAAGACCAGGAATCTCCCTCTGGGCTGATAGCTCAGCAGTGCCAACGTAGCTTGCTATTCCTAGACACGTTCCAATTCCTAGCAGAACTGTGTTAATCCCTTTGTGGGATCATATCCTACAAAATTATTTTCTTTAATTATTTTATTTTCATTAAACTAGATACTACCAAAAAAGATATATTGGGCACTTTTTTGTTGTTTGTTTTTATTTTTAGAGGTAAGGGATGAGGATTCAGAGGCAAATAAATTATGAGATAATAAAAGTAAGTATTTCAGTCAGGCTTCATTCTATTTCTTCAACATTGTGGTTTCATATAATTTGGAGCATTTTTACATTACCTGAAGGGCAGTAGAAATGACATATTAGGAATAAAACAAAATATGTTATATCTATGCTGGATTGCATATGGGCAGAAGAAAACTTGTAAGAGAGTTATTACATATAATCAGGAGATATTTGTGTTTCAGGTCACCTTATGTTTAGCTTAAAAATATTTGAAAATACTATCTTCTGACAAACACACCTTTATTTATCCATGCAAAAGCTGCACAAACAAACAAAAAAAGAAAAAACAACAAACCTTCTTATCAATACACCAAAAGTGAGAACTTTGAAGAACATAGCTCAGCTTCCTGTAAATTCGCTTTCCTAATACTGCATTTCATATCAATATAATTTTGTTCCCTTGAGACCTTTCCCAGGATTCTATTAGAAAAAAATCATTATTTCAACGAAATTGAAATTTTTATCCAAATTTATCCTCTAAAGGCTCTTACAAATTTTTTCCAATTTTCTTTTCCCATTAGTCTCAGAAGTCAATTTCTTCAGAAATTTTGGTCAGTTATGCTTAGTAGATGAGATTCATCATTCAGTTTTCCCTTTTCTTTAGGAAAAGGAGAATACCCATTCAGTGAGTGTATGGATCACTTCCTGTGGTGTTTTCAGTTTGCTTGCTAGGGCGCTCAACAATTTTATCTGTCACCAAATGTATACATATGGCTGTAATGTATTTCCTGTATTATCAATGTTTCTCTAAGAAATCAGCTGTAAAATTCTATTTTGCAGTTTCAGTCTTCTTTGTTATTTTATCTTCCTAAACTTTAATTGTGTATTAAAATCCAAAGGAGAAAAAAATAAGTGTGGAAAATTATCACATCTAATTTTAGGATGGTTTCGGGGTTTTTTTGAATATGTATTCTATCTTCCCTCTTGGAGGATAAAACTCATGTACTTTATGACTGAAAATAAGGCAAATAACTTCTTTTTTCCATTTATTATTTTGTATTCTCTCTATTCTACTATTGGGTTTAGGGCAAAATTTTCAATATGATATGTGAATGCTTATGTTTTCTAACACTACAGTAGCTCTTTTTTCTGATCTTCCTGCAAGCTGAGGAACCTCTTTCATAGAAAGTTCTGAAAATTCTTTCCAAGTATGTTTAATTTTTTTCAAGGAAGTCACATATGCCTCTTTCTTATTTAATGGATAATTTTCCTCTGGCCATTAATGCATTTAATTTTTCCACTCACCTAAACTGAAGCAAGCAACTAAAAAGGCAAAATCTAAAGCAAACAAACAAACAAAATAAAAGAAAACCAGGCAGAAATGCACTGGGTCACATGGAAGAACAATAGCTCTCAAGAGATGATTCGTTGACATTTACTTCTGAAATGAAGTCTTAAAATTCTAAGGAGGGGGGAAAAACCCTAAGTCTATCTATTCATTAGGAAAATGCATTCTTTACTTAAAATACTACCTATATACTCAAAATAACAAACTAAAAAATAAAAGGAACTTATTCAAAATCTATGTGATGCTTTAAAAATATGCTGATGCCTTAGGCTTTATACTTTCAGTATTTTAAAACCTGTTTGCAAAATTCAGCCAACTGGCATTTGTTCAGAGCATGTTAATTATGTCTATTGACATTTACATGGGAGGCTAGGGAAGTAAAACCCTGCACTGCTCTTTGTGCACCATCTTTTATTTTTAACTAGTTGCTTGAGTGTTATTGAGGAGGACAATCTGTCACAGGTTAGTACTGTTCAGTAAATAATGTCTCTCAGCCTCACATTTTTTGAATGAAATATAAATAATACATCAAAAAAAAATCTTTTTTTTTTTTTTTTTTTTCACTTTTNAAAAAAAAAATCTTTTTTTTTTTTTTTTTGTCACTGTTTAGGCTTTTGATCCTTCCTGGACAAAGACTAATAGTAAAGAACATTTCACTTGGCTGTGGTGACATTAAAGATTAAAACAAAGATTAAAATAAAACAGAAAGAATACACAAGATGATGAAGGGGAGAAAAAAAAAGGAATAGAAAACAGAAAACTTAAAAAACAATACTCCTACTAGCATAGTGAGCACTGTTCAAAAGGACCAGCTGATCCTTCCATCTGCCAGAGGAGTCGAACCAGCTACATTTCAATTATCAGATGGGGTTCTCTCAGGAACCTATAACTACAATAAAAATTTTTGCTTGTTTCTGCTTCTCATTTTCTCTGAGCGTAAGCTGCACCCAAAAAAAGTTTGAAAGCTACTTCATTAGACAGAATTGCAAGGTGGGGTGGAAACATATTTTCAGTATTTTAAGATTATTCATGTTTAATGGATATATTTTTAAAAATTCACAAAATATGTATGATATTCACCCTATTTCCCCCTCCTTCTTTCCCCAAACATACAAAAGCTTCATCAAACCATTAGTGATCTTTGTAGTATTAAAGGCACTGTTCGTGAGCCATCAATAAAGAACTATTTGTACCTGGAGCATTCTAGTTAAAGTTTGTTTAATTATTTGTGTCTACCAGAAAGTCCCAGTGGCTAGAAAGTGGAAACAAAATCCAGATGAAGTAAAAAGAACAACTGGTTAAGATTCACAAAGTATTAAGCATATTTTAGGAAGTTAAAATAGATCAGTAAAATAGAAAATCACCACATGTCAGCATTGATCTAATGTTTCTTGGGAACCTTTTAACTGTGGAATATTCATAGGCTTTGCATTCTTTGGATCTTTTTCTCCTTACAGGATATAAACGGGAACAGAAAGAAACAGAAGTACTGAAAATCAGAGCCAGCTTCAGCATGATGTTCTGGCCAAGGTTCTTCAGAGCAAAGATTAAAGAGAAATGAGAGTAGAAAAGAAAATCTGTTCTATTTAGAAATCCAGGATAGGACTTCAGGGGCTGTGTGGGTTTGCATAGATTCTCTTAAATTGTAGCTTTATAGTGAGGAACTGAGGTGTATTTTGAAGAGTGATATGAGAAAATTCAGTGGATCTTGGCAGAGACCAAGCAGGTCCAAAGATCTGGCGACACAGGGTTAGCACCTTTTATGCACTAAATAGTCCAATCCACTCTAAATTAATTTCTGTAATCTGCAGTATTTATCATAAATATATATGTAGTACATCTCATAACACTAGTTATACTGAAGGTTACATAATTAAAGATCCTTAAAAAGCACAAAAAATAAACAAATGAGAAAGGAGGATTCACTATTAATATCACAACCTAAGACAGAGTCAAGAAAATTTGGGATTTTTCATATAAAGTATTCTTCTGCTACTGGAAATTTGATTGTTGAAGATTTTTTTTGGGGGGGGGAGAGGGGTGTGTGGATGGGTGTGTGTTTAAAGGAAAGACAACATTTTAATACTTTAATTCAAGATCAATCTGATAATTATTATGTTAGTCATTGAAAAAAGGAGTAAAGATACTAAATTGTGGTTTCATGCTTGCATTTGTACATTTGTACAGTTGTAGCAGAGTTTAAAACTGAGTATTTCTTGCTATTCTTGGACTCCAGCAGATGAGAATGCAAATGTTTTTAAGAGCTGGAAAAATCAATCTGTAACAAGACCTTGAGAGTATTTTGGCAGAATATACTGAAAAGAAAATATTAATAAAGAATAGGAAAGCTAGGTAAAAGGAAAAACCCAGGATTAAAGATGTCTGTTTTGGTGTTAAACAGTCTGAATTTCATCATAACAATATATCTATGGTGATATATACCATCCATGACTCATACCTGAATATGAGTCTAAAAATGAGTTAGCACGATTTCTTATATTTTTTTCTTCTGCTTTTCTTTTTCTTCCTATTCCCAGATTCCAATTGTCTAGGAGGTAATTTTCAAAGAACCTACAGGATAAAACTTCCTGTTCCAGAAAATACACCCCTAGAAGATCCTTATTCAGCGTAGGAAAAGTCTCAAATTACTCTGCAAAAGACAGTCATTTATGTTAAGGAATATAAGCTTATATATAGATTTTCTTTTCCTCTCAATAGGAATTATTGGGAAATGTGGTAATAACACACCCTTTAATAATATAAATTTGGAAGAAGAATGAAAAATAAGTAACATGATCAACATATGTATTATTCTCACACAAAATATTCTCAAAGTAGGAAGAGCTTGCCTTTACACTGTCTTTTATTAATTCAGAAAAAAAAAATAACCAAAGCATTTTTTGTTGAAATTCAAGTAGAAATACAAGTGGAAAATTATCTAAGAAAACACAAGAAGGTGCTCCAGCAGATCTGGAAAAAACATAATTATATTGCATTTTTCTCATACTCAGAAACAGGGTTGAAGCAGAAAACTCTCTTCTGAGATGTGCCCAGTGGTGAAAAGGTCAGTGTTTCCTTCCAATTGAATCAGAAATGTTCACTTAAGTTTTTTAATAAAAAATATTTTATCTCCTTGGCATTTCTCTTCATTCTGTAAGTGTAAACTCTAAGGAAAATGGTTTTTTAACTAATGTAAAGCCACATGTAATTGTCTTGCACCTTTTTATGGAGTAGATCATCCCACTTTCTTGAAGAACTGTACAAAACTACACAGAGGAATCACTAATTAAGTCTTAGTAGAAAATGAGTTTTTTTCTTAGGAAAGAAATCTACAAAAAGGGGCAGTACTATTACTATGTTAAATCCACATTTTTGAAACAGCAAGCAACAAAAAAACCCACCAACAAAAGAAGATTTGAGGAAAAGAAATAAATATTAATGTACTGTTTCAAAAATACTTCACCCCCAGAACCTTGAAAGATTTTTTTTTCTGCAGTGACATTTCATAGTATGTGGTCTTGTGGCTAATTATGCCATTCATTTAGCCTGAGACTGCAAATCTTTTTCTGTAAAATGTTTAGATTACCATGAGAATTCTGAACTCTAGACACACTTTGGCTTTACTTTGTTAAGCTTTAATTAAAGTGAAAAAAAGAGAATTTGTTCTCTTTCCTATTATTCCCTATTTCTCCTCATCCCCGTGCATTTATACTTGTTCTAATCACAAAGTTATTTAGAAATATTCTCCTTCAACTAATGATCATTATAGTTCCAATTTAATAGATATTTGTTTCTGTGCCATGTTATGTTTTTAAGTGAATTAACTATGCTTAGAAGGAGCTATATTTTTTTTTAAAAATAGTACCCAGTTTGAGGCTAATAAGCAAAATGCTAACTGTCCCCTTTTTGTAATGAGTCATAAGCAAGGTACATCAGGGAGAAATACACCTCAGGCCTCACAGGCAGCACTTGCTCACAGTAATGTCCCCAGAGCAGGCAAACTTAGGAAGAAATACGTGAAGAAATTTCTTCATAGCTTGAAGAAAACATCACACTTCACAATAAATTTTGATGTGATTGGAAAGTTTCAAGCCTTTGAACTCTTAAACCATGAAATCTGGGTTGTCCCAGTTATGATCCCTGGGAACTGATGTAAAGAAACGATTATGCACCAGCATGGGAAAACCAGTGGAGGATGTGGCTTTTAATTCAAAACTACAATAGGAAGGGGCAAAAGTATGCAGGAGAGAAAATTGCACAGACAATTCTTGTCTATTTTTATTAAAACTAGTGTCATACTTAGAGATCTGTCCTCTTGAATTCATGTCAATGGGTCATCTGGTCCAACCTCCCTCCTCAAGCAGGGTCTTCCTAGAGCACATGGTGCAAAATTGCATCCGGATGGTCCTTGAATATCTCCAGTGAAGGAGACTCCACACCCTCTCTGGGCAACCTGCTGGGCACACTTAACCACACAGTAAAGAAATTCTTTCTCATGTTCAGGTGGAATTTTGTGGAACTTCCTGTGTGTCCGTTACTTTCTCTTTCCTCTTGCCCTATTGGCTGGCACCACCAAGAAGAGCCTGGATCCTTCCTCTTAGTGAACCCTCCTTTAGATTGCTTACATACATACTCGTACAGATAGGTGTATAGGGTATATTTACACATACATAGGTTCTGGATTCTCCATCTCAGGGTTCTGGTAGAACACAAAGCAAGGTGTGGCTAGGGTTACTAGAAGAAGAGAACCACAACACTTGCAATAGCACCACCAAAGGGTAAATGATACAAAAGCCAGGTATTTTTCTGGGGGCAACTGGCATGCAAGTTGTGACACGTGTCCCATCCCCAGCTTATGTCAGAAGTCTGGCTCCTGTCCCAGCAGTATCCCAGACCATTTGCCCTGGAAAGTCACTCCAAACATATATTATTGCTTACGTTTCTTATAAAATAATACTATCAAGAAAGGTTGGATGAAACCAATTATTGTAAATATAAACCAGAAGTACTTCAGAAAAATCAAAGCTGTGTACAGAGAAAAACAGATTTTGGTTTTAGAAAATTAGTATAATAGCATTTAAAAAGGTAATCAAGAAAAGTAATTCCTTTTATATGTTCGAACAAAGATGGGAATAAAAATGAAAATTTTATGTTCTCTAACATCTACTATGTGAAAAAGCAGTACACCCTGGGCAGAAACAGGCAATAATGGATTTCAAAATGAACAGCTAAAGCACTGTAACAGCCAACACAGCTTGTCTTTCCCTGGAAATCCTGACTATAACCAAAAGCTCATTCTGAAAGTCCTGAGTCCTATTTCACTAAAAAGAAATTATAATACTAGTTAATTAGAAAATGAATAATTTTATATAATGCAATACTTGATGTCTGACCTGTCATATATATTATTAAAAGTGATGACCATTTTAAAATTTTGAAATAAGTGTCAGTAATAACTTCTTTCCGAGGAACAAGTGTGACTCAAATTCCTCTGAAAATTATAATTTGCAAAAAACTATTTTCTTCTTTGAATAGTGGAAGGGTACAGAAATGAAATTAAAAGTTATCTGTTACCGCTGATCTAAATTTCTTGAAAATTAACTGTAAGTTATACATATATATTCTGTCTACTTCAAGAAATATTGAATGACTCTCCTTTTGGAAACAGAGTATCTTTCATAACAAGATTTCTTTCTCAAAATACTTGGTTCTTCAGCTCTAACATTAAAAAACCGAGTCTGATTCAGTGACTATTTCAGTACACTTCGATGAAATCTGAACAGCGTCAGAGCCAAGAAATTACAAGAAAAACATCTGCAGAAAGTATGCTACTAAGTGTTGTGTGTTTGTACTTGAAATGAAAATAAATATACTACTAAAGTACTAGTGGTGTATGTTACTATATATTTGCCCATGCATTTGAAATGTCATACATATATTTGAAAAGTCAAAACAAAAATGAAATTAAAAATAAGAATAATCATGTTTTTCATAGTGGTTGCATTTAAAAAACTGAGTAAGAGTGGCCACATAACAGTAAGGCACAGATAGTAAGATGCTGCAATAAGACACATTAAATACAGTAGTGGGAGAATATGTTGGAAAAAAATAAGTTTACTTTCCAACTACATTTGCTTAACAGAGTTTAAGGATATGATGACTAGTAAAGGTCACAGACACTGTCATGAATCTCTGATTCACAAATTATTTGTGGACATTCCCATTTCAGGGTAAAAATATGAACACAAATATTTACTCAAGCCAGAAAAATGGGTAAGATTTATACTTAACAGGAAAATATTCTCGAGAGGAAAATAATTGTTATGGCTAAAGAACATTGGATCTCAAATTGCTGGTTTATGATTCCAAAGTAACAGAGTCATCTGGGAACTGAATTTCCATTCCGTGATTGTAAGAGAATGTTAAACAACAATAACATATGACTTATAAAACTACTTCTCATTCAGTTACTTTCAGACTCTTCATGTGCGGGTCTTAAGAGGGAAATCACTCCAAAGCAAAACACATAACTATGATCTTTTTTTTTTTCATAAACCCAAAGTATCATAATGTTTGGAAACACTGGTGTAAGATCATTGTTTTTAGCAATAAAAAGATTTCAGCTTCATTCCATAGTTACCAGGGCTTCCAGTGTTGAGACAGACTCTCCACGCAGCTGCCTTTGAGGTAAGATTTCAGGCTTAACTGGGCTTCCACTCAAACCAATCTATTTTCTTCAACGTTGTTGCCAGTTTTCCTGTATTTTAGAAAGCCACTGTTGACATCATTCAAACACATTTTTTTTCTTTTTCTCATAAACAGAAGCAGGGAAATTTGTGTACGAAGTTTAATTTATAGAAGCAAAGAAATTGCAGAAATAGTGACAGAGTCTAAGATATGTAACTGCTACCTAAAATGATTGCATCAAGCCACTTTTTATTCAAAAGGAAAAAAAAAAAGTGATTGTTCCAAATTTGGAATATCTATGTTATTTTATGGATTTATTATAGCTCAGTAAATAAATATATAATTAAAATGTAATAATATACAGCAATAATAATATGATTCTAAAAAAGAAAAGTAAAATTGACTAAATAATTTGTGTAGTCAGGAAGAAGCATGCCCTGGACAATTAATGCAGTTGAAATATTCTCATGAAAACAAATTTATTAAACAGATAAAATATGTAATGCTTAAACCAATCACCCAGAACATCCATTTTCATTTCATTTTGACATTTCCATGTCAAATTAAAATCTAAAATACTTTATAAATGTAATACATTTAATAAAACATTCCATTCTATATATTTGTAGCTATTAAATACATAAAAGTTTGTGTCCCTTTCTCTGTGTATACTTTTATACTTAAAATAGAGATACCATTGACATCAGATTTCATACAAAAAAAATTCAGGGTCTTTTAAGAACTTATTCACCAAAGTATTTTTCACACGTAAGAAATGATATAATAAAGCAAAACCAGACCGATATCACTGCCTATGTGCAGAGCCCCTCACTTCACTAATGCAAGCTGCATCTCTATCATGATGCCTAGGGACATAGCTTTGCTGCCTATTGGTTTAGAAACATAAATTATTATGAAATAATAATTTAGAAACATAATTATTATGCTAATCCTAACCAAAAATGGAAGACTTTTTTAGTGTTTCTAAACAGAATTCCCTCAAATTTTGCACAACAAAGGTGACACATAGAACTGATGCCTCTAGGGAGGTCTTGTAGCTACCAGCAGAGAGCTCTTCCAACAGGAACTGTCAAGTTCATTTCAAGGTGATGTAGGCCTTTACATTTACCATTAAAAAGAGGATACTGAAGATATTTAAATCTTTCAAGCCATCTGAGTAATATTAAAAGGAAAACAGCCTTTTGGAAACTGAAAAAAAACATACTGGATAATAGAGACAATACAAGGTTGCTGTTAAAGTTAACTAATAGAGTGATTTTATGCCTATGTCCTTGAATTTAAACTTTTGAAGCAGTTGAACTTTATAAAACTAGTTTAAGTTGAAAACTGTTTTGCTTTGAGACTTTTTTTTTTTCTGGGTTTTTTCCCCCAGATTAAGGCAAAGATCAACCAAGAAAGTTATATATTTCTTTACCATTTCTTATTTTTCTCTTCAACAGTAGCTTTTCCCCTAGTGTTTGGGGGAAGCTTTCTAAGGAGTGGAAGACTGACCTCTATACTCACTTTTACCTGGCGCCAATTCACTTTTTGGATACCTGTTTTCTCAGAGCAAGCCATTCCACACCAGCTTTAGTGAGCTTCACATAATGGAACTGCTCTAAGCAGAGGACTCCACAACTGCCAGAAAGCTCCTTCTTAATTTTGTTTGTTTGTTTTCTCGGTTTTGTGGTGGTTGGTTGTTTGTGGTTTGTTTGTTTATTTGTTTTTAAATATTTACCCTTGAAAGTGTGCTATTCTAAAATGTTTCTGAGGGAGAAACTGGGTCTTGATATGTTCATCCATATACTCAACAAATAACATCACAAAGAATATGTATTTCACTACAGATTGCTTAAAGCTATTTTATTCCTCTCTGTAATTTAATCAGTCATATAATACCTATAGCTAATTGCTGGTCTTAATGATTTTTATTTAATTAATACTGTCTTTACCTAGACTAATTCTGTTTTCTTCCCTTGGGAAGCATAAAGTATCAGGAATATTATATAAAGTACAGAACTTTTTTGCAACAACTGTGAGTTCATTAGATATTTTTTGAGAATTTTATTTTATATTCTCCTGTGTGTTGGGTTTTTTTTTACCTTTTTAGAAGACAAAGGTAAGTTGTCATTCCCAGAAAGGTGGCAGGCTGTTGAGTAGAGTATTCAGAACACAACAGCTTTGTAGGGACTGTGGTTCTCAGCAAATGGGCCAGACAGAGCCCCATCCATCCCACTTCAGTGTCTCCAACAGCAGTCAATAGAGGAAAATGCTTAGGAAAATAACAATATAAACAGAGGACACAGAGGATAATTCTTTCCTTAATAGAGGTTTCTTTACTTCAGAAATAGCCAGTAATTTCCTGAGCTTGCAGCTGGATTCACACTGTTGCAACTGATATTTATCCCAAGTAAGTAAAGTGCATGGATTTGAATAATACATTTTAAACCTCTGAAAGCCTGTGCAGAGTCAGATACCTAGGTATATAGAGACACATAGAAGACATAGATTTGATCTTTTTTTCATCTTTGTTTCTAGATGCTGTATACTTGCTTGGAAACATCAGTAATGGATTTCTAGAAGAGTTAACACAGATTTAGATGATACAATATCAGAATTTATGCATATAAATAATTTTTGAAAAAAAGTTATATTTAGTGAAAAGTTCAACTGTCATGTGTAGATTGCCAGTATTGCATCTCAGATTAATCTCAACACAAAGCAACAAGGTATATATGTAAAAAACAGTTAACATTTTAATAAACGTCTGCTTGATCTTTGTTTCTCCTGCTAGACAAGTTTATATCTGCAGCCAATGAGGAACATCTCCCACATCTCTCTATTCCATTTCCCTATTATTGCTCTGGCTTTTTCTTATTGAAAAGATAGCTTAAATGGGGGTTACAAGAGAGAGACAGGCAATTCTTAGGAGTTAGGCACACTCAGATCATTTAAGGCACTGATGGCAGATTTTTTACTGCAATTCTTTCCCTCAAGTGAACCATAGATAGCTTGGAATGAGATTGGTTTGTTTCCTTTATTCTTTAGGATTTCCTGGAGCTCATTCAGTGTTTTTAGGTTTGGGGGATGTTTGTGTCAGTTCAAAGATAATCTCTTATGGAAATATATTTTGCTTTTATGAGACATGCAAGTACCATGCTCTTTGAAAACAGATTTTAGACTACTGCAAGATGTATTTGGATGCATTGTGCCAGTGGCATTTAAGATATTCAGTTCACTCAATTTTAAGCTCTTTTTATATGAAAAAGTTATTTTATCTCCAACTCAAAGTGCATTTTTCTTTTTTACAGTTGTTTTTGTTACCTCTGAAATATTTTGTGACCTGTGGGTAGTAATATTTTAGTCAAGACTGGGTAGGTATGTGTTGATAACTGCTAAGTACCTGCCTATTTCTGAAGAATTTTGAAGTCCTTAGAAGGCACAATGTGTTAATAGTTTCCAATAAACATTAGAGTATTAAAAGTTTGAATCTAGCTATTTTTAGCAACTTAAAACAATAATTTTAGTTGATAATTTTAAATACATTTAAAATATAATATGTTTCAAATAATACCATTTGTAAACTAGACTGAGCAAGAAAACAAAAACAAAAAAGCCAGTAAAACATTGAGTCAACGCTATATTGCATCACCAATGCAGAAAACATTATGCTTTTTTATTATTATTTATTCTCCTCTCCCAGAAGAATAATTCCTATACAATAATTGTTTTCAGTTCATTTTTGATAGAAGCAGTTGTAAAATATGGAAACATTTAGAAAACCATTTACTTGGGGTTTTTTTCCTCTTTTCCCTATCACCAAGCAGCAGAAATGACAGAAATTAGAACAAAAATCTTAAAATAGTAGTTTCAGTATGCTAAATTATTTCTGATATTTTATAGCCATGACAGTAGTCAGTTGTTTATCATGTTATCCAAAATCAGTAAATTACTATCCCAGCAGAACTATTTTATATTTCATCTGATCTATGTTTCACATCTTTTCCCTAGTACTGTTATTTTTTTTAAATATATCCAGCTTATACTAAAAAAATATATTAAATTTTATACTTTGGTATATAGATTTCCTCTTACACTGCCAGTCAAGTCCAAAGCTCCCCACCTCCACTGGCCCTGAGGGTGTTAAATGCCTGGTGTGATGGTAATAACCAAATTGCCATGTATTGCACTACAGAAACCATAAACAATGTGATAGCCTCAGAGATTCACAGTGTCTATGATATTATTTGCCATACTGGCCTAGAAGTTGCTCTTAGAAAAAAAAAATAGATGTTAGTTTACAATACTGAAAAAAAAGAACCAGTGCAAATCCAGCCCAGGATTTTATGGAGGTCATGCAATATGCATAGCAGAAGGTAAAGAGATATTTATTTTATGTTACACATTAAAAAATGTATTGACTGGATATTGAACAGGAACGAGATATTTGTAACTATTTGCTGATGAAGATAGGTTTGGGCTGGCCTAAGCAGAGGGAGACAGAATGGAGCTAATTAAAGTCAAATCTGTCCTAGAGGTAGGTCACTGACTCTAGCCACTTACTAGCTACTGGGAAGAAGACATGAAGGAAAACCTGAGTTGAGGAAGAAGAGGAGTAAAAATATGATCTGTAGAACACCCAAGCATCTGACATTTTGCCCTCAGAGATGTACAAAGCAGGTACCTGCCTGCCTGCCTGTAGACAGCTGATGTGAGCAGGAAGAATTAATGCAACAGGCATGTCCACCATAGTCAAGAAGAAAATTTTATGGCTGTGGCAAAGATGTCAAATCCTGTTAGGTTTGTTGTCTTTTCATAGCATCTGCATACAGAGAGTATGCGTTCTTGGGGCAATATGCCACTACGTTTGTTGCAACCTAAGATGACATGAGCATTTCAGGCATAGACTTGTGTAGTAAACTAACCTGGAAATAGCTGCCAAAGGAAGAACTTATGACAAAACACTGAGGAATTAGAAACATAGCCGAAAGGCAAGTGCAGGACAAAGATTTGACCAAGGGTTGAAGAGAAAGAATAAGATATTTAGTCATTGTATACTGAACAGACTACATTAATGCGTGTCTTTATGTAGAAAATATTTATACATAAAGTTGGGTTCTGTCCTGTCAACTTGGTATCAGGTGTCAATGTCATTCATGCCAAATCTGTGGTCAGAGACAAAAAGCAAAAATACAGGTAAAAGTGTCTTGGGAAGCAATTGTTTCACCTACTGACAACTGAGGTGAAATAGCCATGTGAAGTTATAAGCAACCAACTTACTACTGTTCACACCAGCTTCTCACCATAATTATGTTCTGATTGAGATAAACTAGTGTATACAGTGTAAGTATGATACACTGCTTCCTATTATTTAAGATTTATCCTACACTGTTCCTTGTGGAACCTTTCAGATGCGCTCCAGGGACATAGTGGAGTCACCACCCCTGGAGGTGCTTAAGGGAAGACTGGATGTGGCATTAGTACCGTGGCTCATGATTAAACTCTATGATCTCAGAGGTCTTTTCCAACCTAAATGGTTCTGTAATTCTCTTTTGCTGAAGTTAATGAAGATATGTAAAAATATCCAACCAAATCAATGTATACCAATTATTGTGAAGGAACCCAAAAATATTTTGAACTTTAAATTCTCAATTGACTTGCATTTCATTGAGTTAAAAATGTTTATATTGTGAATGATTCAAATCACAAACAAAACTAAGGATTGAGCAAAAAATGACTGCATAGAATAAACATCCAGAAATAACGACATAAACTATAAACTGAAGATCTGAAAGCTATAGATCTAAAAAAAA
>VWYN01017880.1:6278-30619 GCA_013400075.1 Hippolais icterina | reverse complement strand
CGGATAGAATTTTGTGCCATTGTTCCCCTCCAAGATACCAAGAGCAGACCATAATATTTGGCTTCAGCTTCTGTGCCCTCCAGACAAAAGAAAGCCAATAAATAACGTGTCACACCCTCTCCCCAGAGATTTCCTTGGACTCCTTGCACTATCTGACTACAACTTGACTTGAGGTGACTGCAGTAGATGGGGCTCTGCTCACAAACTTTTTATTTATTTTGCTTTCTGCTTGCTCACAGTTCAATTCTTGCCCAGTTCCAGATGCCTGACTTCACGTGGAGGCAAATCTGAGCTGCAGTGGTGTTTGCTGGCCAGGCTGCACTCAGACATCCCCCTGGAGGAGGGGGTGAACTCCATTAATTCACTCCCCATAGATTCCAGTCCCCTTCTGGGATTTCCAGTGTCTCTGGTCTCACCCTGAACCCTCTGAGCTCATTCACCGCCCAAACCAAAGATGGGCACTGCTGAACATCTCATTAGCACACTTGTCCCCAGTCTTCTCTTACAGAATACACATTTCAGCACTTTGTGGTGACAGGGTGTTAATAAAACCCCTCCTTTCCTAATCCCACAGCAATCCCCTGAAGGAAATCAGAAAAAAAATTGTTAAATTTAAAATTCGTAAACTCTTGGCTAAGTTTTGTTCTGGCTGAAACAAAACCGGTGGAATCACCAGCCACAGGTGATGGGTATTTTGAACCCATGCACTGGGGTATTTCTAAGTGGTTTATCCCAATATTCAAATGAAAAATCATCATTATTACAGCACTGATTAATTAATGCAGCACTTCTGGAAGCTTCCATTACATGACTGCAAAATAAATTAGGATATACAAAACAGGAAATGTAGAGAGTGATGCAGATACTTAAATGAGGAGTTCTTAAAACTAGACAGGCACACCTTTACCAGGTGGTGTAAAAGTGCAAGAATTGCCTCAGGTGAAGTGAGAATGGATTTCTGTTCTGCTGCAGCCAGCTAAGAAAGCAGAATAAAGGAAAAAGAACACACCTGGAAGGTGTGAAAGGAAAAACAATTCCAGCCTGTCCGCCCAGGGACAGGGACAGCCATTGTCACCCGGCCTGCAGAGCCCAGGTCAGCTCTTTCCTGCTTTATTCTAATATTATTCTAATCTCTTATGCATATTTTAAATTCTATTTTATTCTTCTAAATCACTGGACCTGAAGGCTTGACCTTTACAGCTCCAAACCCCTCGTGTGGACTCTTCTGCACGTTCTTTTGACAGATTCTTTCAGTGCATAAACCCAGGAGAGCTCCGAGCCAACGTCAGGTTCCAGCCACATTTGAGCAGCAGCCTGGGATCAGAACTGCTGCAGTGCAGGAAAGGAAAAATGCACCAGGAATTACTGGGATTCCTTTGGATATGTAAAACAGGGTTGGAACTCACTGAAGTGCTGCAATGAGGCAAAATCCTCACTTTCCTTTCATAACTTCTTTAGGAAAAACCAAAAAAGAGCCTACATATACAATTTTGAGGAAATAAAATCCATTTTCTCTCCTACCCCACAAAACTCATCACTTTTGGATAAGAAGAGTTTTTGAACGGAGTTTGTATAAACTTAAGGTTTCTGTAGCTGTTCTCACTGTGGGATTTTCCTTTTACCAAAATTCTGAGTGGGATCTTCTAGGACTTTGAGACATTTATGGAGCAAGTTTAAAGCTCCTGCACCCCAAAGAGGGAGAAAAGTTCTGATGGACAGAAAATCGAGAGATGTCAGAAGTTTGAGTTCATCTTACAGCAGGAGAGTGAGCAGAAACAGCTGCACATTGCATATGTAAATGTTGGGTTTTTTTGGTGAAAGGACAGATTTTCATGGAGAAATTAATTTGAATAGAAGTGCCTTCAAAATAATGCACATCCACCTTCTGCACCCATAGCTCTGCTACGTTTCACTCTGCACACTCTGACTGATGTGGGATTTCAAAAAAACATTTTTTTAGATGCTTTTTATCCCTGTTTTGGATGCCATCCTCAGTCCAGCCATGTGACAGCCACACGTTTTCATTCAGGTCCCTCTCCTTGTGCCTTTTATTCCTCGTCCCTCCAAGAGCATCTAAGAACAGCTTGACAGAAGTGTCAGACACTAAAGAGAGATGTGGAATGCTCAAAAATTACTCTTTGTACTTTAGGTAATTAAATGAAAGGGCTAAATCGAGGCTTTAAAATATAAGAGAAATAAAAGGGCTCCATGAGCCTTGATGACAACTTTTTAGTAGCTTACATCTTTTCCTGTCAACATCATTCTTGAAGTCTCATTCCAAGGTTTTTGTGGCAAAGCTGATTGTGATTATAAACTTGTGAGACAGGAACTAAACTCTCCTGATTTCTTGGGAGGAGGATTGCTTAGAAGAGATGGAGACCACATTTCTATTCACAGAGCTGTGGTGTAGCCTGTAAAAAACCTGAAGGGAACTGGAGGCACAACTGAAACACAGACTCTTCCTCAACATGCCTGTTACCTATTATCTATTCATCTATTTACCTATTTATCATCTATTTATCTATTTATTATCTATTTATCTATTTATTATCTATTTATCATCTATTTATCATCTATGTATCTATTTATCATCTCTTTACCTATTTATATTTTTAAAATAAGAATGCACATAAGGATTTATATATCATATATAATTTCTTGTTCTTGTGTCCAGCAGTATCTTAAATATCTTCCTAGATATTAGATAATTATTATATATATATATTTATAATTATTTTTCACTATGCAGTTGCCAGTGCATAGCAGATGGTGGAGGAAAAGACCTCATTTGTTCATCAGTTTTTTAACTTCTCCTTTGCCTCCTGCTTCTTAGGATTATAAAGTTGATCTGGGGACTAAACTCCAACTTGCTTTCCTTTCTGAAGAAGCAAAATTGATTATTTTAGCTGAGTAAAGTTGTCTGTCTTCAGATACTTGAACTGTGAAAAGTAGCTTGAGGATAATCTCACCACTTAAGTCCAGTAATATTATATAAAATATTAAATGCTGTAATGCAGAATGTATTATTTAATAACACCGACTCGAGACAATGAGAGTAATTCCTCACTCCACAGTTTTCCCTCAGTTATTGCCTTAGAAATAACTCAGAGCCTAGAAAGGACATCACTTTTAGGGAATATATGAATTTCAGTGGGCAAAGTGCAAGGATTTGGTTTATCCAGATTCCATCCATAGCTGTGCCTTGGAATGGGCCCTGCAGTGACTGCTCAGTTCTTTGTGTCTTCTCTCCCTTCGTATTTCACTGTTTTTGTCACTGTGGGGGAGTAAAATCAATCCCATGGCAGGGAATTTCCTCAGAGTAAGGAAATGTACCCAGAATAAAGGTAATTCCTCATGATCACAAAAATCTCTATCACACAAGGTGATGGCACAGTTTATTTACAGGTATTAATTAGTGTAGCTAATTCCAGAAGGAAATCACTCAGGTTTGGATTAATTAGGCAGGATTAATGCCTGACTTTCTACCCTTATTGCACATAAACACTTCTGTATTGTACAAACCCAACACTTTTCTCCTGACTGTAAAAGCACAAATGCATCAAATGATAAACTAAATATGTTCTGTGTTTTACCCAGTTAAAATGATCTTCTACTGATTCAGGAATGGTTGGGATGGTTCATTATTATTCAGGAAGGAAGGAGTGAATTATTCCTAACGCATTTCTAATCCCGAGTGCCCAAGGGCTGAGCACTGTCCTCCTGTACCTCAAACTCATCTCCCTTCTGTTCAGTCACCTGAGACAACCTCCAGCTGCAAAGTGAGGGTAAAAAATGACATTTTATCAAAGTGGAGCCCACAGAGAAGCTCCATCCTCCTCCTGAGACACTAAATTCTGTATTTTTAGTGCGGAACGAACGCGAGGCGTTCGGAATTACTGGCGCTGAAACGCGAAATCTCTGCCTATGTACCCCATAGATGCAAATTCCTCATAAGGAAGCAATAACAGCTCCATGACATTATTTCTGAACAACCAGAGGCTGTTCTCAGTCCCACAGAGAGGCCAAGCCAGCCGTGGAATACTTGAAACCATGTCCCGGAAAGAAGTGCAGAGTCGGAGGAATCCTGCGCCCCCTGAACCGCCAGCGAGGAGAGGGAGATGCCCAGGAATGCTGCAGCAGGAAGTGCTTGTGGTTAAACCCAGGAGCAGCCACATGAATCAGAGCTCTGAGGAGACAGCTAGACGACACTGATGGCAAGAAAATATTAATGCGCAGAAAATAAAAATAAAAAGGAGCCCAAGAAGAATTAAAAGGCGCCAAAAGATCTCTGTGCGTTTCCTGATCCTGGTTTCGGGAGGATGGAAGGGTAAAACCCAAATAGCTAAAAGTTTAGACAATTAAACTTTGGTGCTGTTAAAAAAAAAAAACCCACCTCAATTTGTCCTCCTTTGCCATCTGGAAGCTTTCTCTTAAGCAAACAAATGAATGAAACACACACATCACAGAAATAATTCTCTTTTTCACCTACACACCCACTACAAGATCTCTTCATGGCAAACCCCAGGACGTTCCACTCTCAGCCTTGCACAGCTCCATGGAGACCCCTGGAGCTACCAGGGATTATCCATAACCTTCCTCTCCTGTGCTAACAAGTAGAATTCCATAAAAAATATGAAAATGCACCATGTTTCAACATTAAACATGTGGGGAAAGTCGTTTTAATTATCCCACATTGAGTAGGCAGGAAAAGTTTTCCTGCACATCAACCATGTTATGGTACTGGGAAAATAATGTTGTTTTCTCAGCCCTTTCCTTCGGAATTAAACAGACTCTTTAATGAGAAAACCTTTTTTTTTAGGGAGTAATGATGCAAAGGAGAGCATCTCAAAACAAACCAGCACCATCCTAATTTGTCCCTGCCAGCAGTGTTGGGCACACACAATCCACAACACTTTTCCCCTGGAAGGAGATCAGAGATTTTAATTTGTGGGGCTGCTCACATCTGCAGGTGATTAAAGAGATGCTGCCACTTGCCAGGTGAAATGAGGAATTTGCTGCTTGTACTTAAAAGAACTCATTCCTCCCAAGAAGCCCAAAATGCTCCTCAAGAAAGGTTTGGTGGCTCAGGAGGAGGGATCGTCCTGCTGGAGCTCGGAAGCTGCAGGCATCTGCCACATGTTGATTATCCCATCCAGTTTGCTGGGCTAATTAATGAGGAAATGGGAATTGCCCAGGGTTAGGTGGGCCTGGCCTCTACCTGGCTGCATTTCAGGCTGGGTTCCCTATTCCTTTTCTTTAGCTATGATGTTAAATATGATAAAAATTAGGTCATTCTAGAAAAAAAATGGGGTTTTTTTGAGGGGCAACGTGATTTTGATGTCACAAAACTTCGCTCTGCTCTGGCTTTGCCAGTGTCTCTCCACCAGCACAGACTGTTCTAACCCAGGGGCTGCAGCAGTGCCCACCCAGAAGGGAGCAAAAATGGGGCTCCCACTAATTTTGGGGGGCTAAAATCCCCAGAGGAATTTTGGCCGTGCACCACGTTCTGAGAACCACAGTGCCAAAGAGTCCTGGTGTGTTTGAAACATCATACACATGAGAGATGCCTCAAAAGAATTCATTTTTTCTTTCCTAAAATCTCCTTGATTAAAGAGCAGGAAATAAATTAAGCACATCCAAACAGGAATTAGCTGATTTCTACAGGTTAATACAACTAATGGCGTGCTCTGTTAAGCCTCAGAAAAGTGAATATAGGATTATTCTTCTAATTTTGTGCATGAAATCAGCACTTTCATCTTCCCTGGTACAGGCTTTCAGGAGCTTACTTCAAGTCTATTTATTTGATCAACAATTCTGTCATCAACACAAGTGTCCCTTTCCTCTGCTCACTGGTTATAATGATGGGTATTTTGTCAAATTTTAGGGGATTCGAGTCTTCCAGAGACTTTGATGGACATTTTTTGTCAAAACTGAGCGGTAACATCAGTCAGATTTCCAGATTCTTGGGAATTCAGATTTCCATCACAGACAGCCCACTGCCTTTTGTTTTCAGGAGCTCAGCTGGTGTTCTCATGGTAAAAATCTTTAAAATTGTAGCTGAAGTGTCAAAACAATGCTAAAATCTATCAATATAATGTTCATTTTTGCCTGTAAAATTGGGCATCTGCTCACTTGCATTTAAATCTCTTTCTCTCTCTCTCTCTCTCTCTTCCAGTGATCCGAGCAAAAATATCCAGTGAAAAGGTGGTTCCTGCCAGTGATGATCCCCTTGATACCCACAAAATGATCCGGTATGAAATCAAACAAATAAAGGTACATGGAATCACTCAGCTTTTTTTGAAGTTCAATGCTGATAACCTCTGCATTTCAGCCCAAAATAGTTTAGCCCAAAATGCTGGGAGAGCTGGAGAAGGCTCCAGCTGCCCCCAGAGGCAGACCCAGATGAATTACACAGAATAAACCACGGGAGGGATTTAAAAAAGGGAAAGAAAAAAAGAAAAGGAAAGAAAAAAAAAAAAGGAAAGAAAAAAAGAAAAGAAAAAAAGAAAAGGAAAGAAAAAAAGAAAAGGAAAGAAAGCTGTCCTGAAACTCAGGAGGTTTTTGCTAAATAATGATATTTCAATGAGGAATTTTGTTACTCATCACTTTGAAGGCGCCAGAAAATGCGTTTCATTCTGTGAGTGGTGTCAGCACACCTGGGTTTGGAGGGTTCCTGGTCACCCTGATGGTTTGGCAGCTCTGCACGAGCCAAACTGCCCCAAGAGAGGGGAGCATCTCCAGCTGAGAGAGCAAACCCTTTGTTCATTGTCCACGGGGATATTTGCCCTCATATGCACGCACACAAAAATCCATTTGTGCCAACGTTGCTGGGGAAGCAAACACCCAAAGACACGGATTCAGAATCTCACAGGATTTTCCCACTCGTTGTTCAGCTCCAATAAGGAGAAATTAATATTCATTAATGAGTATTTATGTATTAATTCATTAGTATTCATTAATACAATTTAAAACAGGTCTTGAGCTCATTGAAGTCACTGTCAAACTCTCACTGATGTTAAAATGATCACGGTTTACCTTTTTCTGGAATACACAAGAAGCAGGAAATGTCTCTAAATTAAAATGTGTGAGTGTGCACAGGTGAGGTGGGCTGGTTGGTTGCCCTAAGGTCATTTCGCCTCTCATTTTTCACCGAATATTATTTTATAATTTTGGCACTTTTACATTTACTGGGAGCACTTAAGAAGATCATTACGCATGGCTACGTGATTTAAAAAAAAAAATAAATGCAGTCATTCAAGTTGTATCCACTGATACAATCCCCTCACAGGAGTTTAAGTAGGAAGAATCTTTGGTAAACAAGAATATCTCAAAATATTCACAAGGATGGGTGTCACACATGATTTCTGTTGAGGTTTTATAGCAATTTCAACAAGCCAGCCTCTACCTTGCTAAAACAAACCCCAAAGCTCGTCACCATCTGCCACCTTCCGTCTTCTTAAAGATTAGGGATATATTCAAATGTTTCTTTACAGAAATAAGGACATCAATGCCAGAGAATTCCCCTTCCTCCCACTGGCACTTGAATGTTCTGCTGCTACTCTGCAGCGCTTCAGGAACCTGACAGAAATGCAAATCATTTTGTACCTCAGCACAAACAAGAAGAGTAATTCTAATCTGAGCGGTTGTTTTCAGCCTATAATCCCATCCTGAAATGGGAAAATACTGAAATCTCTGAAATACATTTGTGTATTGAAGCTGCTTTGGAGTTTATCCCTTATTTTCACCAGTGGAGGTCAGTTCGAAACTCGGGCAGCAGGAAGAGGGGTTTATTTAATTCCACTCAGGCTCAGAGGGCAAGTCAGCCAGGCCTGGGCAAAGCAGAGAGGTGATTTTTAATAAAAAATACTCTACATCATCACACACAAGTTTAGGCTGACAGCAGAAGGGTTGGGATAGCCCCCACCCCTGAAATCCTTCCTTCCCAAGCCTCCCCTGCCCCAGCACCCAGCTCCCTGCTCCAGGGAGGGAGGGATTGGGGAAGGGAAGGATTTTCCTTGGAAAACAGGAGCTCTGTGACCTGCCCACCCTCTGTGGGCTCACCTGTGCACCAAAATAAACCCAGCAGGGTGGCCATGCCTGATAAACCCCATGGGAGTGACAGAGACCTGTGACACCCAAAGAATAGAACTGAGGTAAAAATTAAATGTGCTGAGCAATCACTCGGTTTGCTGGGGAGCGGGGGAGAGAGCAATGGCTTGGTCACACCCTGTCTTACCTCAGGTGAATGCATTTGAAAGAATTTCTGTTTGCTGAGTAGCTGAGGTGAAACATTTTAAAGAATTTCAGTTTGCTGGGCAGCTGGGGACAGACCAACAGCTTGGTCACACTGCGTCTCACCTCAGGTGATGCATTTTAAAGAATTTCAGTTTGCTGAGTAGCTGAGGTGAAACATTTTAAAGAATTTCAGTTTGCTGGGCAGCTGGGGACAAAGCAATGGCTTGGTCACACTGTGTCTCACTTCAGGTGAGGCATTTGAAAGAATTTAACTCGCAGTGCGTGTGAGAGGTGAGGATATTCCCTGCCCAACCATTCCAACCTTGTCCCAGGTGCTGCTGATGGTTTCTCCTGCTGCCCTGCAGCCCCACAAACTGCAGGGTGCTTTGCATGCCCAGAGACTCTGGGTAATCCAGGGCTGGAACACGCACAGGGTGGTGGCCAGGCCAAGAATTTGCTTTGTACAACACAGCAAGGAAGAACAGACTCTCCAATCATCTCTTTTGGGCGATAAAATGCATCAAAAACTATCACTATTCACAAAAAATGATCACCTCAGTGTGAGTTTTGGTGAGGGCTTTTAGACCACTCAGATATTCACAATTTGCTCATCAATTCTCCCCTCTTGGAAAGGGAACACAGAACCCTTGGAGGTTTTGTTGGACTGGAACATTCAGAAATGCTGCTGTTTCTCTGCTCTGCTGCTCTCAGGGCTGTTGAGCTGTTCCATTAGTGCGATGGCTTAAATTCTGTTTCTCTCCTTTTAAATCCAGTGCATTAGGCTTAGCATTAAAACGTTGCTATTCTAGACAGAAATATTAGATATCATTTTGATATTCGTTTTCAGAAATTAAAAAAAACCAAAACAAGGGGCTATTCATTTTATAGGGATGGGCTGGCATGTCAAGAAGCCATAAAGGTTTTCAATTACTGTTCTTTTCTTGCAATATTTACAGCATTATATTAAAGAGAGAAGGTAACACATGATTTACATGCAATGGAATATTTCTTCATGGTATTTTTGTAACTGACTTGGTCATCACACTCATTCTAAAATCTGAAAGCAAACTCATGCACATAAAATCTTAAACCAGCACTCATGGGCTGGTGCTGGTTCCGGCCCTCAGGAGGACAGGGACAGTGGCCATATGGACTTTAGGATGTATGGACACATCTCTCTGTCCCCCAAATCCTCTCCCTGTTCTCATATTTCAGTGAAGTCCCACCAGGAGCTCAGGTGAACCTGGACCATTAATGCACAACCAAATCCGACCACCTTATCTCTCTACAGAGAAATACCCACGCTTTTAGGAGAAGGGAGAATAGGATTGAGAAGATTAAATATGATTTACTGAGTTAAACACAAGACTATAATCTTTAGAAATGACTGGAACAGTTATATAGGTCAAAACCAGAGATAAGTCAGGCAGTAATTTGAAAAAAAAACCCAACCAAGGAACCAAAAAAACCCTGCAACAAAATAAACACTAAAATCACTTCAATATTAACCAAATCTCAATTATGCATTGCTCTGGCTATTTAGGGGGTTTATAGCTAAATCGAGGTGTGTTGTCTGCACAAAGCTGAGCTCCAAGGCTGAGCTATCCATGGAAAAGCTGCTCCCTACAACACCCTGCAGTGTCTGAACCTGGAGGGAGCTGGAGGCACAGGCCATTGCAGAGCCCACGTGGTGGCTCCATCCCAATTTTCCTCCTCCCTGGGAGATTTGCTGTGATTCCCACTGCACAGAGTGCCAGCTTGGTTTGTGTTTTGCTCTGGCTGGGCCTGTTTGGTTTTTTTTCCCTCCACGGCATTTCCAATCCCAGCCAATATTTTTGGATCGGCCGCGCGGTGACAACAACGTTGGCTCTTTTCCTCCCCTCTCCATAAATAAGGCTTCAGAAAAACCAACATATTACAGAGTTATTTTCTAGTGGCCTGTGCTATTTAAATCCCCTGGGAGGGCTTGAGGAGCACAAACACATTTTCCAGCTGCGACTGGGAGAGCCCTGCCATTGTCCCCAGCTGTCAACACGTGGCATGATGTCAGCGGGCTGGTGGTGGCACACGAGGTGATGACAGGCACTCAGCAGCACCTTCTGCTCCCTGCTCGCCGTGCTGGGACACAGCTCAGCTTGTTTTCATCTTTTCATGGCTCGTTTTTGATTTCTTTTCGGGGGTTGGAACTGCTGGTTAAGGGGCAGCCAGCCTGAGAAAAGCTCCGATCCCAAACATCTCAATTTTGGGGCTTGTGGGGTGTAAATCCTAAGGGCTGGCTCACGTTTTCCAAGTTACCTGAGAAGGTCCCACTGGTGAGAATTTTGGATGTGGCAAACCCCTTGGCTTTAGTGACCAAACGTGAAAACAATGCTCAGGAAATGCTCAGCTCCTCAGCACGCTCACCGTCCCAGGAGATCCCAAGAGCTACAGCGATCAAGAGAAAATTCCCCACTGGAATATTTGGGAAATATTTGCATTTTGGTCCAGGTGAATGCTGTCTCTGCATTGAATGGAAGGTGCCAGTAAAACAGAAATTGAAGAGAAAGTTTTAACAACCCGTTAAATACACTGGAAGTGCACATTTTAAAAGCTATAATTTAAAAAATTAAGGCCTACTTAATTTCCTCCTGAAAACCCTTGGATGTATTTCATTAAATGCAGAGATCCAGTCCAGTCTCTGGTGTTTTCTCACATTAATTCAGACTTTGGAGCCTTCTTTAAAGAGACTCACCCTGTATCTCTTCCAGCTCTTGTTTGCAACTCTTTTTTCATGCCTGTTTTCCACTACTGACTCTCTGTTTCTGATCATTTTCAGATGTTTAAAGGATTTGAAAAGCTCAAGGATGTCCAGTATGTCTACACCCCTTTTGATTCATCACTCTGTGGAGTGAAACTAGAAGCCAACAACAAGAAACAGTATCTTCTAACAGGTAAAAGGGAGCAAAATTAATGTTCCTGGAAATTCAGAAGTAGCTGCTTAGAGTGGATGTGCTAAAATGTGCTAAAAAGGAAGGCATTTATCTACTAAATGTAAAAACTGTGTTCAGCTGTAGTTATGGTGTGATCTTAAATGTTTTCCATCCTTCCACCAGCACTCTTAGAGCACTTCCAAGAGAAGTGAAGGTCAATAATGATAAAATCAGTAAATAGGAGTTTTGATTCAGTATTTGCCATTATTATTTGATTCAAACCAACTGATATTCCCAGGAATGCAAAGGTGCATAATGAGCAAACACGTGCCCGTGTGTCTGCAGGTCTGGGGTTCCAAGTGATGACAGATTTTTCTAGACGCTCCTAAAATCCAGTTTTAACTGCATTTATCTTCCACATCTTTAGAAAAATATCCTTCCTCAATCTTTTACATCCATACAAATATTCTCTCTGTCTTAATCAAATTAATTTTAAAAATTTCAAAGCATGACTGATTTGGTGCAATTAGTTAAAAACTCCAGGTATTTCTACACTTCTAATATTTAGGAAACATTTTTATTGCTTTGATTTTGTTGTGTTTTCCACGCTGCAGGCCAAATTTTAAGTGATGGCAAAGTGTTGATCCACTTGTGCAACTACATTGAGCCGTGGGATGATTTATCCTTGTCTCAGAAGAAGAGCCTGAACCAGAGGTACCAGATGGGCTGTGGCTGCAAGGTGAGTGCAGAGCAGAGAAATGCCAATAAATGTAGTTTATTTGTATTTTTGAGAATAAACCCTAGTTCAGAGGAAGCTGCAAGGTGAGTGCAGAGCAGAGAAATGCCAATAAATGTAGTTTATTTGTATTTTTGAGAATAAACCCTAGTTCAGAGGAAGCTGCAAGGTGAGTGCAGAGCAGAGAAATGCCAATAAATGTAGTTTATTTGTATTTTTGAGAATAAACCCTAGTTCAGAGGAAGCTGCAAGGTGAGTGCAGAGCAGAGAAATGCCAATAAATGTAGTTTATTTGTATTTTTGAGAATAAACCTAAGTTCAGAAGAAGCTGCAAGGTGATTGCAGAGCCGATAAATGTCAATATACACTGTTGTGGTGGAGAAATGTAAATAAACACCGTTTATTCACATTTTTGAGAATAAACCTAAGTTCAGAAGAAGCTGCAAGGTGATTGCAGAGCCGATAAATGTCAATAAACACCATTCATTTGTATTTTTGACTATAAACCCTGGTTCAAAGGACGCTGCACGGTGAGTGCAGAGCCGATAAATGTCAATAAACACCATTCATTTGTATTTTTGACTATAAACCCTGGTTCAAAGGACGCTGCACGGTGAGTGCAGAGCCGATAAATGTCAATAAACACCATTCATTTGTATTTTTGACTATAAACCCTGGTTCAAAGGACGCTGCACGGTGAGTGCAGAGCCGATAAATGTCAATAAACACCATTCATTTGTATTTTTGACTATAAACCCTGGTTCAAAGGACGCTGCACGGTGAGTGCAGAGCCGATAAATGTCAATAAACACCATTCATTTGTATTTTTGACTATAAACCCTGGTTCAAAGGACGCTGCACGGTGAGTGCAGAGCCGATAAATGTCAATAAACACCATTCATTTGTATTTTTGACTATAAACCCTGGTTCAAAGGACGCTGCACGGTGAGTGCAGAGCCGATAAATGTCAATAAACACCATTCATTTGTATTTTTGACTATAAACCCTGGTTCAAAGGACGCTGCACGGTGAGTGCAGAGCCGATAAATGTCAATAAACACCATTCATTTGTATTTTTGACTATAAACCCTGGTTCAAAGGACGCTGCACGGTGAGTGCAGAGCCGATAAATGTCAATAAACCCCGTTCATTCCCATTTTTGACACCAAACCCCAGCCCAAAGGCGGCTGCAGGGTCCTGAAGGAGCTCTCTGCCCCCAGATCACCACGTGCTACATGGTGCCCTGCTCCATCACGGCCCCCAACGAGTGCCTGTGGACGGACTGGCTGATCGAGCGGCGGCTCTACGGGCACCAGGCGCGGCACTACGCCTGCATCAAGAGGAGCGACGGCACCTGCAGCTGGTACCGAGGGGGGCCTCCCCCCGAGAAGGAATTCATCGACATCAGCGAGCCTTGAGGCGCTGCCCCTGTCCCGAAACCACGGCCCTGGGAGGCTCGTCCCACCCGACCCCGCGCGCTCACGGCTTCGAACCGCCGTGGCCTCGTGTTACCTTGCTTAGAAACCACCAGCGCCAGTTTGTCCCCAACGGGGCCGTGGGGTTGGCACCGGTGCGGGACGAGGGACAAACCTCCTGGAGGTACCTGCTGTGCACGGAGGGCTGGCAATGTCCTCCCAGGCGTAACCAGTTCCCTTTTTTTTTGCCAATATGAATGTATGAAAATGAAAAAGAGTTGCCAGAATTTTGCTCCCCCCCACCCCGTTTGATAACCTGCAGATTTAAGGGCTCCCCTTGTGTTTTATTCCCAAATCTTTCCGATGAACTACGGAATGTTTTATAGAACTTTTTTTTTTTTTTTTTCTCTGTATGAAAGTCTTGGGTACGAAAGAATTATTGTACAGTGTATATGTAAAGTATTATAACAATGTGCTATTAAAAAAAAAAAAAAGAAAAAAAAAAGATTCACAAATATTTCCTCATCTGTCGAAACAAGTTGAACACTTCTGTGATTAAAACAATCTGTGCTCCACGTTTTGTACGTTCCTTATGTCACAGCTTCCTTCATCCACAGAGTTGTAACCTCCATTGATAACTAAATTAAAAAACAGCCTTGATAATCAAAACCCCCTTCCCGAGTCAGGGTTCCTATGGACTAACCACAGCTTGCTGAAGGAAAAGCCAGATTTTCAATCCATGGGTTAAAGCGTTAATCCATGGATTTAAGCATTCCAGGGAAGCAATTCCAAGCCCAGATGATGACAGACTAGAACTGCTCAGAACTACAAAACCCACGTCCATCCTCAGGGCAGCTGCAGCCCTTTACACCTGCCTGAATCCACCACCAGGTGTTTGTACCCCAGCACTGTCAGAACTTCAGAAACTCCTGTGAAAATACACGCAATAAATATTGCATCACTTACCCTGCAATGGTTTCTGGAAGCTCTCAGGTATTTGACCCTGTTTAATAGGATTTAATTGGTTTTTATTCATGAACATCCCCCATACTCTGTCAGTGAATTTGGCCACTTGTGAACTCCAGCTAGAGAAGGGTTACAACACATTTTGCCTGTCACTTTTTCAGTGTCCTAACTTTCCTGAAGTGATGACTGGAGTCAGTGACTAACCCCTCACACACGTATTTAAGTTTATAAAAGTAATTCAATTCACAGCGGTGAAACTTTGGGAAGTGTAAATTCCAAATTCAGACTATTTGTACCCCAGAAAAAATGGGGAGAGACTTCAGGCAGGATGGGAATCTCCAGTAGCTGAATTTTCTGACAGATTTTACTATCCTAAAGGACAGGTTTGGAATCACTCTCCTAAAAAAAGATTTACTTTTTTCTGTAACAGAGTTTATACATTTCCAATGAAATGCAAATGGTGCAAGGGCAACAGGAAAACTTGTCATTATTCCTATGAGGAATACCATTCCCATAATAGAAAAAAGCCAATGCTTCACTTTTGATATACTATAAACCAGTCTGGCTCTTTTAATTTACAACCCTAAATGAAAACCAAATCCATGTGCTGCCAAATGTAAAGCCCAGCTTGTTTTCTGCTTTGCTCAAAACAAACCAAAAATTCCCCAACGCTAACAATTTGGACCATAGACTTACATAAATGAAACAAAAAGAATAAAAAAGCTACATTTCTTCCAAAAAAGGACTGATATTGGCAGAGCTATTTACTGACAGTGCTGTGCATTTATATCACTAATTTATTTATATCACAGATCTTAATAAGCACAAAGGTTAATATTTAGTGATTAATATTCAGTGGTTAATATTCAATAGTTAATATTCAATACCAGCCCTGTAGCATTTGTCTCCAAATCCATTTGGATCACACTCTGCTGCAAACAGATCTTTTCTGCTTTTTAACTCAGCACAGCTCTGTTCCTATTTCAGTTTTACAGTAATTAACCTTAAACTCAACTCCCCCAGCCCAGGCTGCCTTCTCCATGCACCTTGCACAAGGAAACGCTTTCTCTGATATTTATGGACAGACTGTAACACAAATTGTGTGCCACAATTCGTTTTAAAAACATTTTCTATTTGCCCTGCTATAAAATATCCCACACGAGGTGTTTCACAATTAGGGTCTGTCTGCTTTGATTTCTGGCTGAGCAGAAATCTGTCCAAACTTCCCACAATGAATCGTAGAAAGAATTTTTTTCCCCTCATATGAATAAATGTGGCAAGAAAAGCTTTACAAAAACCCGGCTCAGAGTGAGATTTCATTTTCCCTGAGGATGATTCTCAAAAGGTTTGACTATAGTGTGGCATTCTGAATATGTTATTTCAATATCAGGATTTTTACTGTGGTGGCATTGATACCTTATCAACAGCAAATTCTTTTCACAACATTTTCTTTTTACTTCTTGAAATTATGTTTGTGTTACATGAGAGGGTAGAGCAGAAATCCAGCCTGGCTCAACATTTGACTTTAATTTGAAAATGGCTCATGTGACTTTTGATAAGAGGAAAGGGAAAAGAAGAGAGAAGGGAGCCTGTACAGGTGAACAGGGGAAAAAAAAATCAACACCTGGAATATTGCTGGTGTTTCCTCCCCGTTCCAGTGAAGTTTTAATTAAATTGTTCAGCAATCATGTTGAAAAAAGCCATGTGGTTTTTTGCAGAGAACAGAAGAGGTGAGAAAGCAGTGAAATAAAGGGAACTAATTACTGAGGGAAAGGCTGTAGATATGACTCAACCAGCAGTGAGTTCAAAAGCCTCACAGCGTTTTTTGTAATCGGGCTGGGATGAACGTTTCTGTTTCCAAAAGTGTTTCATTAAAGCAGCTCCATTTTTACACAAAAGAATGGCATCTTTGTTTATTTACCTTGTACTGCCTAAAGCCTGGGCACAAGTGATCAGATGAAAGGAGCACCTCTGGCACGTTCAGCTGACCCTCAGCTCCCAGAAATTTGGGGCTTTTTCCCCCTCCCCACGTCCCCCCCTGAGCTGGTTTGTACTGGAGGGGTGGGACAGCTCCAGGTTCCCGTTTGGAGAATAAAAAGGGAAGGAGAAAAAGCAAAAAACATATTTGAAACTGTAACTGCCAAATTCTGCATCAACAAATGCAAACCAGGCCAGCTGCTGATAAAGTGTTGAAAACCCCAAACAAAATAACACGAAGTGACTTCAGTGCAGCATCAGAAGATTCTGATTTCCAGATCGTCTTACACCCACTTCCAACAAAACTCAAACAAAATGTTGTCTGGTACCACACTGCCTGATTATTTCCCAAGCCACACAGTTCCAGATATTTTCTTCAGGAGGAATAAAATCCAAACAAATGAGTGTCATCACAGCAGCCATTGCAGCAGCTCTGAGTGGCAATGCAACACCCAAAGGGATTCATTTTCTCTAGATTAACATTCATTACCATAGAAATATGTAAAAAACAATTACTTGGCTGTGGAGAACAACATCCAAAACGTTCAACCCAAAGAGAAATAACTTATAAGTTCTGACTTTAATGAGCAATGTGGAGGAATGCAGGCAGGGAACACTACTCACCAGGTTGTTACACTCAGAAAAATATGCCATATAAACTTATAAGTCTCACACATTAGTTCTTGCCCCAAAATGAAATGTTCACATTCAAAACATTCAAACAAATAAGAAATAACTTATAAGTTCTGGCTTTAATGAGCAATGTGGAGGAATGCAGGCAGGGAACACCACTCACAGGTTGCTGCACTCAGAAAAATATGCCATATAAATTTGTAATTTTGACACGTTTGTTCTTGCCCCAAAATGAAATGTTCTAATGTTCTATGTTTCTATGGACTGCAGTTTAGCAATGCACCCCCAAATCCTGTTTTTTTCAATAAAATTACAGCCATTCTCAAGTTTGAAGGATCCCTTAAAGGTGATTGTGTCCCATTCCCTGCCTCTCACTGCTGCCTCAAATTAACCACAGCCTAAAACATCATCCAGGTGCTCCTTGGACTCTGACAGGCTCATTTCTGTTATTTTTCTGTCTGTAAGCATTGGGATCAGTGTTAGCTCAGGCACCTGAAGATCACAAGTCACAACCCCCCTGATTTTGGCTGATTCAAAGCTCTGCAGTGCCCCGTGCATCATCTGCAAAGACAACAAACCCTGAATGCACCAGAAAGGACAGGAGGGAAAACAAACCATGGAGGTCACTCCTGCACTTTCAGACTTATTCAGCGTCTCTGGAAGCATTTAAATTCTCTGAGATCTGCAGCTGGGCAGCTGAAAAATCACCACTTCCCATCTGAGCACCTCCAGCTCACCATCACAGGGATTTCAAGTGGTCACTTTGTCCTACATCCCCCTGAAAGCTGCCAAAATGGCTTTTGGAGCAGGCAGCAGGTGGGAAAAGGGAATTGTGTGTCCCCAGCCCCTGTCTGACAGGCACAGAAAGCAGATTGAGCCCTGCTGCTGGCACTTACCATCTCCTTGTGGTTCGGGTAGAACGTCTGCTCGATTAGAGGGAACTTCTCCGGGCCCAAGGTTTTGTAGACAGACACCAGCTGGGCAAACTGCAAAACAAAGCAGAACAAAGCAGAAAGTTCAGGAGAGAAATCACACTGAGCCCAAATGAGCTCATATTGACATTTTGCTCCTTTCTTGGGGTGTTTGATAAACCCAGCAGACCCACAGAGCCTCTCTTCTCCTCCTCACACACCTCTTTAATCCACCCCAGCTTTGACTTCACCTACAGATCAGCACAGAAAAACTCCTTGGAAAGTGAAGCCCTCACAGATACAGAAAATGAAATACATGGGAATACTGATTTTAGGAGTCTCATTGTCTGTATGTTTGAAGGCGATTCTGTGATGATAAAATCATTAAAATTTCAACTTTTCTGTCATCTCCAACCCAAAGCCCAGGCATATTTCCCATTTATTTATGGCTGGCACCTCCCTGACATTGATTTGGCAGTGTTGGCAAAGAGATAAAAGCAGCTGTGTCACACTAACAGGTCAGGGGAGGAACAAACAGGACAAGTGTCATCTCCCAGGCTGCAGCCATAAACCATTCCCACATGGCCATCCTTGGATGGGATGACTTAAACTGCTCCATATTACCCTATTTATTTCATGTTTTTTATAGAATTTTCTGTTATAACACATGGCCATCCTCGGATTGGATGATTTAAACTGCTCCATGTCATGNTGGCAGTGTTGGCAAAGAGATAAAGGCAATTGTGTCCTGCTAACAGGTCAGGGGAGGAACAAACAGGACAAGTGTCATCTCCCAGGCTGCAGCCATAAACCATTCCCACATGGCCATCCTTGGATGGGATGATTTAAACTGCTCCATGTTACCCAAATTCTATTCACGTTTTTCACAGAATATTCTGATATAACACATGGCCTCCTTGGATGGGATGATTTAAATTGCTCCATGTTAACCCCATTTCTATTAATGTTTTTTAAAGAATATNATATAACACATGGTCATCCTTGGATGGGGATGATTTCAACTGCTCCATGTTACCCCATTTCTATTCATGTTTTTATAGAATATTCTGATATAACACATGGCCATCCTTGCACCACCACCAAAGATGAAGATGATTTAAATTGCTCCATGCTACCCCATTCCTTTTCATGTTTTTTATAAAATATTCTGATATAATATGTGGCCATCCTTGGATGGGGATGATTTCAGCTGCTCCATGTTACCCCATTCCTATTCATGATTTTTATGGAATATTCTGATATAACACGTGGCCATCCTTGGATGGCGGTGATTTAAATTCCTCCATGCTACCTAACTTTAANTTAATAGAGTATTTTGATGTAACACATGCCCACCCTTGCACAACCACCAAAGATGAGGATGATTTCAACTGCTCCATGTTATTCTTTTATGTTCTTTATAGAATATTCTGATATAACACATGGCCATCCTTGCACTACCACCAAAGATGGGGGATGATTTAATTTCCTCCAAGTTACCCTATTCCTATTCATGTTTTTCATAGAATATTCTGATATAACACGTGACCATCCTTGCACCACCACGAAAGATGGGGATGACTTAAACTGCTCCATGTTACCCCATTTATTTCATGTTTTTTATAGATAATTTTGATATAACACATGGCCACCCCTGCACCACCACCAAAGATGAGAATGATTTAAACTGCTCCATGTTACCCTCCCATTCCTTTTCGTGTTTTTAATAGAATATTCTGACACAATATCCCTTTGATGCTGCTGTGACACATCCTGCCCCACCTGTACTCTGCACTGCAGCAGCCTCACACAGAACATTTACACGTAAAACAAGAGGATTCTTTATTAACCAGAGATGGGTTTGGGGCTGCTCCTTCTCTTTGCTGAGCAGATAAACTCTCTTCTGGTAAGAGCTGGGAAATGAAATCAGCCCTGAGGCTGGGCTGAGGTTTCCAGGGAGCAGGAGGGCTCTGGCAGCCAAGGGCCAGAGCTGTTCCAGGGCTCCAGAGCTCGGCCGTGCCTGTGATGTGTTCAGTTGTCACCGTGCCAGTGTGGGACATAAACAACCCAGCACAACCCTCTGAATAGTGGGATTTGCTGGTTGCAAACAGCACAAAAAGCACGGGACAATGGCACTCTGTCCATAATGCAGATAAAATACCTACTCTGAGGAGAGGCTCAGGGGGCAGAGAGAGCAAAAACTGTTTAAAGGGGGGAAAAAAAACCTCCCATGAAAGCTTTGCTTGCATTTCCAGCTGGCGGAGAGGAGATGTTTAATTTAGTGGTGTTTACTTAGGTTGGGTAAAATACATCTTTAAATTCAGAAGGGCAGTGGAAAATACCTTCATGATGAGCAGCCCTCACCAAAAGCCCAAGAAATTGTAGTTGGGGTGTGTGTGCTGTGCAGATCAGGCCTCAAGGAAAGGAAATATTATCACAGCTACCAAAATAAGGTGGTTTGTGAATAGGATTCCTGACAACTTACTCAATATTTCAGTTCTGATCCAAGAGCCAAACTCCACAAAGAAAACACTATTAAATACGTCACTTTTGCCAAGCAATTGTTAGGTTAAAATAAATCTATTTACCTATCTTTAAGTAAAGACCTCCAAAGAAAAAATAAAACCACATGATTGTGTTTCCTGTGATTCTTTCCTTACTTTCTTTTCCATTTTCACTGCAAGGGAGCAAGAGGCACTGAGAAAATGGAATTTTTTGTAGGGGTTCTGGCATTCATGCAAGAGGTAAAAAAGCTGTAATTGAGATTAATTGCTTGGAAATGCTTGTTTACTTAAAATAAAATAGTATCAACCACAGATAACAGACATGTATCACTCTGGAGTATCCTCTAATCCAGTAATTAAGCTGGGAAATAGCAGGTATGAAAAGTAGATTTCACTTTTTGAGGTAAAGGAGAGAAATCCCTCAAATTGCCACAGCTGGGGGAATGATTTCTCTTTTACCCTGCTGAGATGCTGCTTCCCTTCTGTGCCTACAAATCTCCTGTCAATCATTTCTCCCCCCAAATCCTCATAAATTCAGTCCCAATGCATATAAAATTTCAGCATTCTACTTGTACATCCATAAACTGCCCTAAACATTTGTTACTTTCCCTGACTGCTGCTGGGCTATTTTATAAAGCAGAATTTAATTCAAGTTTTGATGACCATCTATCATTTTTTAAGTGGGATCTGGACTATATCTTTTTATATTTTCCTTTTCATATTTTCCTTTTCAGCAGCTAAAGCAAATGAATTCCAGCCCTGGTGCAAGAGCATAATTTTTTTTAGATGATAAATTACTGAATTATCTAATCCAATGTCAAATGTTTGCAGACATGGGATGGTCATGAAATAGGAAATACTGACAGAGCCACTGAAGTATTTTATGTGGATATCAAACCCCATAATCATCTAAAAATCCCCCAACTCCTAGAGCTCAGCATTTCAGCAGAAGTCATTTTTACATCTTAAGAAAAAACCAAGAAAGTGGCAAAAACTTCTCAGTTTAACAAGCTGAATTTACTTCTCATTTTCCAGTTTTGAACCTTATTTTCAGTCAGAGAGGAATATCCTCAGGTAGATGTGTTTGCAGTTTGCAGGTTATTATTTTAAAAGGAAAATGGTTGGGTTTTGCAGCATTTGTTGCAATGTCAACTCTTTTCTAGCCAGGATAAAATCCTGGCCAGGACTGTTCCTGTATAGCAGAACAGCACAGTGACAGCTGTGCTTTATCGCCTCTCCAACAAGGTGTGACACAGAGGAGAAATATTTAGCCAAAAAAACCCTAATTCTGTTTGATTTAATATCAAATATTTCTGGACTTTCAGCAGCCCAAGACTGGAACTCTAAATTTCAGATTGTGCTGTAACCAAGCTGGAGCTACCATAAATCCCTTTGCTATCTTCACAAAGAGTGGTGTGAGAACGTGGGGTCAATCCTGATGGACGGAGACGAGAGATCTCTGGAGTCAAGCCTGGTTTTGAAGCATGCAGTTTATTGTATAGGGCGTGGGTGAAAGGGCCCTGCCTCGAGCTGCCAGCTGCAGCTCAGAGCAGGTCTGAGAGGGTGAGAAGAGAGTGAAGAAGAGGAGGAGCAAGAGAGGAGGAAGAAGAGAGAGAGAGCGAGGTTCCCATTACAATACATTAAATCTTCTTCTATACTGAATATTCTAATTTACACTAACTAATCTAGTACAAGATACAAATCTTATAGCATTTACATACAGCCTATAAGAATCATTACATTACCATTCTGTGTTATATTTTAAACCCTAAAAACGACTCTTTGGACCCTTCCTGCTGAGCTGGGAGGGTCTGCTCTGACCCTTAGACTTTCGGTGAGGAGAAGGGCATTGTTTCATCAAGGGGGATTTTCTTTCAGCTGACCATGCCATTGTTTTCCAGTTGTTCAGTAACTAAAGCTTGGCATCTTAGACATCGAAACTTGCCTTCAACTCTATTTCACTTATATGTTTCATATTCTCTAAAAATAAGCAGTCATATTTATAAGGTTTTCCTGTTTCATCCTCCCCAACAGAGTGGGATAATGATTCTGCTCATCACTCTCGAGTTCAAATGTGCTTAATTCCATCTCTGCCATCTCGGAGAGGCTCGGATTTGTTCCTGAGCCAAGCACACCAGCCTGTCCCTGGCAGAGAATCAGCTCTGATATTTCCAGCTAATTACTGCAGATGGTGTTACCTTTCATTCCGGAAAGCTGCTGATCCCTCTTGCCAGCCTGGAGGATTTGTAGCACTGCCCATTCCAGCAGGGAATTTCCTGGGATGTTGGGTAGGATTTTAACTCAAGGAATTGCAGCTCCTTCACCTGCTCCCTGCTCAGGCAGGACCCTGTGGGTTTTACTGAACCCTTTCTGTCAGAGATTTGCCTTTTTTGGAGGGTTCATTACCTGTCCTCTTTACAGGCTGAGAACTCCAACTGGCCAGCCAGGGCTTTGTGGGAACTAAAACAACATCCAAAATCTCTGCATAGCCTGTTACACCCACCCAGAGGAGCTGGCATTCTCCAGGAGCAGAGAAATGGGAAAAACTTGGATGGGAGAGCACCTCTTCGATCTGTCATTAAAAAAATCACTTTCAGCTGAGATTTGTCATTAAAAAAATCACTTTCAGCTGAGATTTGACTCATCTCTGGCTGCTCTAAGGTGTGGGCTCATGTTAGGAGTGAAGAAATTCCATGGATTACCAGTTCACCTCTGGATGTCCATCTATAAACTCACTGCCTTGCAAATGCATTAATGAGGATGGGAATTCGTGACTGAAATTCCTGATGTAAAATTTTCTCGTTTTCTGGTGTGTTCTCGGTGTTCACCACAGATGGAGGCCTCTCCAGTGGGAATTTCCCTTTCCAGGCACAGGGCCCCTGGAGGGTCTGCAGGTTTGGAAAGTTGAAAGATGAGCTGGTTTGCATTATGTTACAATTTTAGGGATTTAACAAAGAAAATGACACCTTGACTTCTTCATCCCTTCAGATGGCACCAGGAAAACTGATCTGAAGTCCCTTTTGAGGCTGAAATGTCCCTTTTGGGGCTGAAATGTCCATTTTCAGGCCAAAATATCCATTTTTAAGCTGAAATGTCCCTTTCCAGGCTGAGGCTCAGCAATGTGCTGGTCATTCCATAAAGGTTAGATTATCTTGTGAGAGTGGGAGATGTCCAAAAGCACAAAGCACAAACAGAGGTCCTTGGAGGCCAACAAACCGAGACAAACATTTGAGACCCTTCAGAGGGAGGAGGAATGAGGCAGTTGTGTGGAAAGGGCTGGAAGGAGACATTTGATGCACGTTTTCTGTGGGAGTCAACCAACTTTGGCCAAGATTTCTTCACTGTATCTGCATTTTAAGCACAGTGCCTGCATTTTAATATTATATTACTGCATTTTTAATGCCATTATTACCTGAGGAGCATCTGTGTTAACTTTTAGTGCTCTCCATGTGCTTCTTCGCTGAGATGGGTGAACATTTCCTCTCTTACACTTTAGCAAACACTGAATGCTTTTCCAGAAGGCTGAGCTCACACACATCTGATTCTCTCCTTGATCCCTCCTAGGAGAATGGAGGGGAGCAGAACTTTGATGTCCTCCTCTGTCAGCAGGGGCTGACCGACAGCCCCATGGCAGTGTTCAAACTCCCAAAGTCAGCCCAGAACCTGGCATGGCCACTGAAATGTAGAGCAGTGCCCACAAATCAGTTTGGGCACACGAGCAGAATACAAAGATGGGGACTGGCAGCAGAGCTTGGTGTTCCTCCATGGTTTTCCAGCAGGAGCCAAAGCCAAAGCCAGCCCAGCTGGACTGGGAAAGCAAGGGTTGCCTCCATGGTGAGTTTTATACCACAGGTGAGTTGTTCTGATGCCTTAAGTTTGAGTTTTCATATTTTCAGGTTCTGTGCTGCCCAGGGTGCAGCTCTGAGCTCACAGTCAGTGTCACTCAGCTCTCTGCACACAGCAGGGACACAAAACAAATCCTTGTCCTGCTGCACACCAAGGACAACTTTCAGCCCAACAGCACAAACAAGGGTGGCTGGAGGGAGGAACAAGAA
>VWYN01017873.1:0-48505 GCA_013400075.1 Hippolais icterina | reverse complement strand
GCTGAGTTCTCCGAGGAAACTCATCTCAGAAGCACAGAAATCGCTTGAAAAGGTCCAGGTAAGCATGTCCACTCGGCAGGCCAACAGGTGTGCACCTGACCTGCCTTTCCAATTCGTCATCCTTGGAAACCTGCCACACCTTCATGGTATCATTTATCAATGGGACAGGGAGGTCACCAAACTCCATTGGAAGGACCGAGGTGGGAAGGATCCTCTCTTGATAATAGAGTGGGTCTTCCTTAGCCACCAGCGGTCCAAAAGGATGACCACACCACAAGAACTGGCGGATGATTTGATTCGGAACGCCAGAACCTGCCTTAGGGAATTGGCTGGCTGTGATTTTGAATGCATTCACATTCCAATTCGGACCAAAACAGGCCAAATTACTAAGGCAATGTTGGAACATTTACTGCAGGTAAATGAGGCTCTGCAAATGGCTCTGGATTCATACACTGGGCAAATTCCAATTCATCGGCCTGCCCACAAAATTTTTAATCAGGACGCTCAATTCTCAATTCTCGTGTAGCTCCTGACCCACCCGGGGGTGGTTGCCGGTCCGCCTGTGACTGCCTAACCGGATCTGAAATGACTCCCAGCCAGGGAGGCAGGACTGGAAGCCACTTTCCAGCAGGCAGAGGGAATCGATTCAGAGTTCTATGACGCACATCTGCCACAGAAAGTTGGGATCCCAGGTAGCCCACTTGGAGGAAACAAATCAGTTTTCTAAAGGGAGAAAAGTCCTTGACAAGGAGTCCTTGACAACCTTGGCTATTGTTCCTTTGAAATGTTTTTTTGAAATGGTACATTCTGACAGAATACTTCTATTTTGACAAATTCATATTTTCTACTGGAACCAGGTTGTTAAAAAATTCCCAGCTCTCCATAAGTTCAATTAGTGAATGTATGGCACCATAAATGGTACCTCTCAAAGCTGAACTGTCCCAGTCATTTAATAATTGACGTTTGCCCAAGCATCTCTTCATTTATGTTGTCTGTTTGTAAACTGTTTGCCACATGCCTTTTTGTTGAAGTGGTCAGCACTGAACAGTGGTTCAGAGGAAGCTCTCTCATTGATTTTTATGATGGTGTTCCCTTTCAATACCATTTTTAACATCACTCTGTTGCATCCTAACATTCATTCTTTTGATCAGTGCCATGTATTGAGCAGAGACTATTATTGACTTGTTCACAGAAGAATCCAAGTCCTTTATTCCCCTCTGCAACTGCAGATAATTTAGAGTCTTATAAGGGGCATTAGTAGATTATTCTTCCTAATGTTGCTTTTCTTTCTGAGCCCTGCAAGGCAGGCAGGCAGTGGTGTTGCAATCAGGTTTCCTCCCTAGGTGCACAGCTTGAAATTTGGTCTGGGACTCTGCTAGCACACTGCACCAGCCACTGTCCAGCACAGGCATGGATAGAATGTCTTCCTCATAGAGACCTGTCCTCTATCATCAGTGTGACACCCTGCTTTTGCTCTCACAATTACTCATTCCAGCTGCAGATTATCAGAGGAGAAAATACTAAGGAAAAGGTGACATGTCCTCAGTTCTCTCAAAGAATTGTGCTTCAGAAGCCTAGATTTTACTGCAGAATATGATGTATGAAGAAATTATTACATGAAGTAATGTTAGTAGTACCCTAAAAATCATCAGATACATAGCCGGTGAGCACTATGATTTAGCATGAGAACTGGCAATATAACTGCCTTAATTTAAGTTGCTATCTCAGTCCTATAATATTGTCCGTGGCCTTTGCCTAAATAGTCTATTTTTGAGGGAACTGAAGTCTTCCTGAAAAATTAACCTCACGGCTGTTGTCAAAATGCACAATGTTTTGGAATTTTGTTATTCTTTAATATGTGCTTTTAATTGGTGTTCCTCTCTGCAAACTATCCTTTGAGCTGAGAACACAATGCTGGGGAGCTGAGCACACTGAACAAGCAATACAGGCTGTCTGGTACAGGCAAATACAAAGAGCAAATAACACACAAAAGAAAAAAAATGCAAAATATATGGTAACGTGGAGATTTTAAAATTTTTTTTCCACCAAAAGGAAGAGAAATTTTAATATTAGAGAGGTCAGCTTGGAAAGATATTTAAATGAATAAATTCTCTAGATTTCATGGACAAAGGTTTTCTACCTTTAGTAGTCAACTGCTAAGAAATCAGTTTACCCTCTTGGGCTTTTGCAGTGTAACATTCTGCTGCTTGTAAAACAAATAACAACAATTAAACTAGATTAATTTTTTCCTGGCAGATTAAGCGCCTGTCTTCTGTAAGGTTTCCTGCTCAATACTTTTTGCCAGTGCTTGTTCATAAAAAATTTGTCAGCTACTAAAGCATTGAACTAGAAATGAATCATTGCATACATTTATAACTCAATAGTAACTCAAGTTATACTTGCAATTTAACTTTCAATTACTTCCTGGAGGAGTACTGTCCAGGAGAGAGCCTGCTCATTGTAATTGGCTCAGTCATTCCCTATAAGGATGATTAAAAGCATGTGTCACAAGAGACTCTTGCTCCTGATTACACATCCTGCTGGTTACTCTTGCAAAAGGATGTAAATACAGTATAACTGTTACCATTGAATAATATAATAATGGTCAACTCATTTAAAAAAAAGTTCCCCTCCCTCTCCCTGTTTTTGTTTTATTTTACTTTCCCAAGCAATAATCAATATTCAAAAATGAGAAGGAATCAAATTAACTTCTCTATTACTCCTGTGCAAACTCCACTCTTCTGATTAATTTATTGACAACACCATGGCTAATCCAGGGCATGCAGTCAGGATTGTAGAGATGTACCTTAGAAGAGTCTCAAAAATAAGCTTGTTAATAAAGCATGAGAACCGGCAGCATCCTGCTCAGCCTCTCTGCTGTGTTGGGGGTAAATGCACAAGACTTCCTTATTTTGCGTAAGGTTTTCTCTACCTAATGGAATTTACTGTAGAAATGTAGAAATGTGATAGGGTAAATTACCTTCCCTGTAAGGTGACACTTCACTCTCTGGTTTCTCCTCTCTCACCTGGCCCCAGGAATTTCTCTTAGAATTGTAGAACAGCTATACCACTCTCAGGGGCATCAGAGAGGACACTTCTTTTTGTCCAGGCCTTAAGAGTTTTGTTTACAGTGTAAGTGGTAAATTAGACAAAGAGAAAAAATCTCTAGGTAGGGCAAAAGGCTTCAGCAGGTTACAGTCACTCTCTGAGGCATGATCCAAGGATGGCGATGTGGAGGTACCCTACAGGGCTGTCCAGGCTAATGGGAAAGAGGTGACATCTCAGTGTAAGCTCCCACAAACTATGAGGAGTGAGAAATCATGAAAATTCAGCCTCATTTCTGCAACAAAACCACAACATAGTCCTGTTAATGAAAGTGTAACCAAGATAACTGCAATGCCAGGAGTGAACCAGATAGAGACTAAGCATGAAGCACAGAAATTATCTGGGAAATTCTGGAGTCAAAATAGCTGAAGAAGACTCATCTTAGGGGAAAAATCCACAGGATAACTCAAATAATTTTGAGTTATGTACTTCCTGACCCTTTGGCAATATCTGCTTTATACATAGCCCAAGCATGAAAGGCATATGAGACGTCACATAAATGGAGTGAAAATATACTGGGGAAAGTCCTCAGGAACAGCTGGATGGGAATCTGGTTAGGCATGAAATGTTCAGAAAGCAACAGAGCTTCTGGACCTATTACAGAAGCCAGAAGTATCTTCTCTTTCTCAGTACTGTGGATTGCCTTTTGTATTCGGCTTTCAGATCAACTTGAGTTTTTAAAGAGCTTTTCCTGGAAATGCGTTCTGAGATTGAGGAGCTCTGTGAGTTCTTTGAAAATAATAAGTACTTACTGTGACTTAGGAACAGGAGATAGAATTAGACAAAGGAGTTTGGGTCTTTTTTCCCTTGTAGTTGCTTGCCTATTTTTTCACAGCATTTATAGGAACTTTGATGTTTTGCCAGACTCTTGTTCTTCCCTTGTTCTACAAGTTTCTTGGCAGTAAAAACAATATTTTATATTAGATGGTAGCAAAAATCCCAAAATATATGTATCCATTTCTTTTGGTAGCTGGTTTCTTTCTGAAAGATTAAAAGCTAGAACAAATCATAGAGAGTAGCTATAAAACGAAAAAGAATAAACAGAATATAACTATTTATTTATAATTTGTGGTTATTGAATGCAAACAAATCCTGCCATTATAATCACTAACTTTGAGATGCTAAGTAGTGGTCAGAGTTTTTCTCGCTATTCTCTGCCCTTGATACTCTGTACTGACATAAAGAAAGCATTATTGTACCCAACTTTTGGCAAATTTCTGCTGTCACCATCACTTCAGAACTTAATAAATGAGAAATAATCTTCATTTTGCCAAAAGAAAACTGTTCAGCAACAACCAGGACATTTCTTTTATGGCCAATCCTCTCTAGCCTTGCCTGATGCTCTCCTGTGAGACTCAAAATTTATCTTTTATGAGTTTAGAAACTCAGGTCTTGTGAGGTTCTGCCTCTTGAGGTCTTGGAGGCAATCATTGCAATTATATTACTTTCTCTCCAGCCAGCCTTTGCTCTATGAATTAATCACTCATGAGCAGAATGCAGTTATATAATGTCAGCTTGAGAGTTTAAGAAGATTAAGACTCTAATTTTCATTGCATGGTATCCACAGTGGGCAAAGGAATGTGCTGGAAATAAAAGTGTTAACATTAATGAATTATGGGGAAATAAAAAAGTAGAATGCTTGTGTTTGACCTGTTGCAAAATACAGATGGAGAGAAAATAAAAGTGTAAATCGCTCAGAGTGAAGAAAATCAAAACCATCTAGTGAATAGGTGATCAACACAATACATCCTCTTTGGTGAGGTAGAGACAGCTCAGGCGAAGGATTCAGTTCGCACTATAGAAGGTAGAGACAACCCACATATTCCTTTGAACCAGGATGGAGATCTACAACAGAATGACCTTTTCTCATCAAGAAATAGTAGTTTTGGGGCGAAGCCAGCAGGAACTCCACTGTCAAATGCTGCCTCTTAAATGCATTGATGCAGTGAACATCATACTGTGCTCTTTTCTCCATCAGTATCGATGGTGAATTAGGGTAGGCCACAGACTGTGACTTTCCTGAATAATCAGAGTTAGAGCCATCCTGTACTACTGCTGTAATATGACCAGGATTGATTTTTCTTTCTACCCAGCCACCTTCGTTTAGCTCTATTTTCTCTTCTTCTTCCTCCTAATAAATACACAGGATGAATCTGTGCCAGATACTATAGTTAATTGCATTCACTTCTTAACTAAACATGGCAGACTACAGCATGCAGTCTGAATTATATGTCCATTTATTAACACCTTGCAAATTTTGCATGAAGAAATGTAGATAAAGTCTGAGTATTAGGTGTAAATTGAAACTAGTGAGGTGTAACAGTATGTGGTGGAGAAAAATGCTTTTGCCTTCTCTTCTTACAAGTAAAGAAGTAATATATAATTGCATGCTTTTGTAACAAGAAATGTTTTGATAGTAATGAGGTTTTTTGGCAACTGAATAAAGTGATAAATAGACTGAATTGTCCAGGTTAGAATAAATACCCACAGTTCTGTATCTTTACACCTCACTGCACTTGTTACCAGCCCCTTTCTGTTCCCCCAGCTATTTTAATCCTTTTGACTACTGACTGGAGGTGTTTATATGCTGGGATAGATATACTACACAGCTTCTGAGAAATTCTTTATTGCATGCTGAGTATGTCTGATGTTTCAGGTTTGCCAAATATGCACAGATCAAAGGTGAACTTAGTGCTGAACTTACTACCGTGTATAATTTATCTGAGGAATAACTGTCTTTTCAGAAGTCTCATTGCTTATGCTGTTGGATGTCTGAAAAAAATGCAAGTATCACAAAACACCAGGAAAGTTATATCCTTGTGTTTTGTTTGACTTGAGATGGAGCATAGGATTTTAATGTCTTCTGAGGGATAGCTGATGATAATGACTTTGGTTCTTCAGGATCTGTTTGTCATCTGGTTGTGGTGCAAATCCATCTGCTATCCATTCCTGCCATTACAGCTTCATAGGAATTTTTTCATGTCTATATTATACAAGAAATCACATCCTCGACAATGAACTGATTATTTGCAATTTATTGTCTGTCTTCTGCCAATAAGAGAGTCATGGGGCTATATATGCTTATTTTTCACGGAAACATGGAAAGGTTTGGGTTGCAGGCCTTAAAGATCATTTAGTTTCAGTTTTTAATAAAACAATTAAAGTTTGGACAAGATTTTCTACTCCAATGTTTAGGGATTTTTGTTTTTCATTATGTAAACATCAGTATCAAGAATTGCAACAGAAAATTTCACAGCATTTATACAGTAGGGAAATTAAAAGGAAAACTCCTATTTTTGCACACATTTTAAAAAAATCTTCATAGATATACTGTGCTTGCGGGACAGCTGTCAGAGAATCAGTTATGTTGTCTAATTTAAATGCCTTTTTTAATGCCTTTTTTTCATAGTTAGAAATGGTCAACATTAAAGTTGAAACAGTGGACTTTTTTTTAAGAAAACATAGTGAGGTTTATTGTGCTTTTTTCAGTGTCCTGGGATGGAGTGGGGTGGGTTTTTGTTTTTAAAATTGAACTTAGAGTAGAACTTCTCCAGAGTTTTATTAATTTGCTCACATGAAATGGTACTTTGGAAATCATTAATGTGTTTTCTTGTAAGACTCAAAAACAAGTTTACTTTCTTACGGCAACTGCTATCTTCCTTAATTTGAAGTGCTATTATTGATACTTGAATTGTATATGATCGATACCATGACATTTCTATGGGTCTGGTTCTGGATCATTAGAGCTGGGAAAAGCTTTGTTCTTAATTGCACTGAACATCAAAAGATCCATGCTGGATCGTGCTTTTAGTATTAATCTCCACCGTAACAAAGCTACAGCTTAAGATCAAAAAGCATTCAATTCATTTTTGATAATTTTATAGTTCTCAACTTCTTAACTTGTTTCCACCTCCCACAATGTTTAAAGCCCTCATGATTTCTGCTGATCTGGATTTGTAAAGTAATTATTTAAAGCCTTTGATATTTATAAGATATCTGAAACATTTCTACGAATTAATTATTGATTCCCCAAGTGATTCGATCTTACCAATTTCTAATAATATTTAAGACTTCTATGAAATAAAGTGGGTTTTTTCTTTTTTTTCTGCAGGAGTTGTTTGTTTGTTAATTTTACCTTCATGGTTTTGTAATTTGAGGTAAGAAGACTTTTATTACTACTCAAGACATTTTTTATCTATGTGTATTTTAATGTGTACTGCATATATTTGTCTTAGTGTTGATAGCTTGTCCTTGAAATTAACAAAACCTATCAGTTATTCTATGTCCAAAAGAATCACAAAATCGCAGAATATACCAGCTTGGAAGGGACCCACAAGGATCCTTGAGTCCAGTTCCTGGCCCTGCACAGGACCATCCCCAAGAGTCAACCACGTGTCCAAGGGTATTGTCCAAATGCTTCTTGAACCCTGTCAGGCTGGTGCTGTGACCAGAACGTCCCTGGGGAGCCTGTTCCAGTGCCCAACCACCCTCTGAGGGTAGAACCTTTCTCTAATATCAGACCTAAACCTCCCCTGACACAACTGCAGGCCATTCCCTTGGGTTCTGTCACACCACAGAGAAAACATCCGTGTCTGCCCCTCCTTGTCCTCTCATAAGGAAGTTGTAAAATGATGTCTCTCCTCAGTCTCCTCTTCTCCAGGCTGAACAGACCAAGTGACATCAACCTCTCATACAGCTCCCCATCGAGGCCCCAGTAAACCAGTCTGCCCATCAATAATTTCAAACACTCAAAATCTTGAACTGTAGGATGCATGGTCTTGGAGTAGATTATGAAGGCTGATGAGTATCTTTATACCATATGTTGGGATACGTGGGACTTAACAGCTTCAAAAAGTAAATTAAAAAATTATGAGTTTAGTTGGAGCTGGTGGGAAACAATAAATACATCTAATCTCTGTTTACTCCATGGAACTTTGGTGCTGAAGTCAAAGTTCTTCAGCAAAAGACATAATTCTGTTTAAATTTCAGAAAGTAGAATCTTATCTAGAAAGTAATCCACTAACATTTTTCATTACTCCCCAAACAGACCAATAAGAGCTAATCAATCAATTTTCAAAGCCTGACTGCTGTAGGAGGGTAATGTAGTAACAGCGTGCTACTGACTTCTTCTCAGATTATTTCCCAACACCTCAAAAAAAAAAAAAAAAAAAGGACAATATGACTTTATTATCTCAAATTCTTTAAATAATGCAGAGTAACTTAGCCTGTGAGAAAATAAGTTATAGCAGGTGACTGCTGAGTGTTCTCTTTCTACTCACTTCGTCTGTTTGGGATCTTTTACCAGTCACAAAGAGGATCTGCCGCAATTACTTATCGGTGGTTCAACAAGAAAGAGAGCTAGATAGCTAAGATTTATTGGCTAGGAGGCTGAGTATTAATATACTCACCACGTCCAACAAAGAGAGTCTGCTAGTCCAGCAGTTGCTTCTCATCTAGGGGAGTTATAGGTCCTTTTGTATTTCCTGATTTTAATTGCTGTCTTTTTCTCTGCTTTTATTTTTTTCTTCCCTTGAAAATTTTACCCTTTTATCTTAGAATTATTCTCATAAATTGCTGAGTTGCTTGCTGTCCCATTTCTGCACTTCTGAAAATTCCTTCATAAGAAGTTCTTTCTAGCTCACATCTAAGTCACTTTTTGAATTCAAAGGCTCAAGAGTTTGAATTTGTAGGTGGCTCACTTGCATTTGCTAAGCTTCTTGACAAAGTCAAACATGTCAACCAAGAAGGTTTTTTTACCAAAATATGAAATATTTTGCTCCCTTCAATCCTGCCATATGGGGCCACCTAGACATTGTCTAAACTGTTATTGTTGTGAGCTGAATTTTTAGGCATATTGTTTTGGCTTTTGGAAAATAATATACAGATATATTTTAACTTAGATTAAAAAGAATCCTCTTTATTTCAGAGAGTTAAGGCATTTTTCAGTGTAGTTTTCTTTCATACCACCATCAAACACAATCCTGTATTTTCATGACATCTATTCACAAAGCTGTTCTTTGTCCTCTGCTGAGGACAGGCTAGGCAAGATGCTGCTTTTAGCATTGTGGCATTCTAATGTTATTAGTGCTTCTCCTTAAAAATCAAAGCTTTCCTTTCCTTGAGTGAGAACTTAAATTTATGAAATTAAGCTCAAAAGGATGTCTAAATCATGTAGTCTTACCTCCTCAGTATGACAGGATATCAAAGTTTACATTTAGTTTACATCAAACCTAAATGCTTGCTAAATCTTGAAGTCCTACATGGCTTGTGGTAGGATCTTATCTGTAATCCAACTCACTAGGTCACTTTTGTTTGAAGTCTTTTACTATGTATAATGAAAACAGGAGAAGCACAGCTGAAGAGCTTTATATCCTTTAATGTGTGTATTTTTCCTCCTGAATCCACTGTCTCAATAAGTACACTCCTTTTAAAATTTTATTATCTGAAGTGACTTTAGCTCACTAAATTTCTTTCATCTTAACAACGGTATTCTTGTCAGATCTAAGCCTTGGCCACATAGTGTGCTCTATTAGCTGAAGCTTTGTGCAGAGAGTCACAATATCAGAGTTCACCTAGGAGGAACTGACTGTGTGAGACAAGGTGTTGAATCTGAGTAGCGTCTGATTTTGCAGAGAGATGATGATATCCCACATAAATTCAATATTCTTCTTGTTAGATTTTATAATGGTGTTGCTACCTCTTTTATAAGATGTCTTGGTAATGAGAAAGTTACTTATAAGATTGTTGAAACCCTTCTGAGTAAATAGACTTGTATACTGAGTGTGTAACCTGAATCTGAGTTTTTGGACACAGGTCTCCAGTATTTCTCTGTATGGTAACAAATATTGTAGCACTGTGATAATTTATTCAATGATTCATGTTCTTTTTAACAATAACTTTCTTACTAGTTACTCCTGTCTTGTGAAGTTACAGTGTGATAAACATCTGTATCCGGGATGGTATTGAATACATTTGCTGTATAATTATTTGTATATACTCTCTTTTGATCCATACTTTCCATAAAGACATATCCATAATTAATGTTACAGGTCTCTATTTATTTCCAGAGGTAAAAAAAAGTATTAATTCCCATAGCTCATTTGGACCTACAGGGTAATAGCAATTTTTAGGTCTAAATAAGCTATTCAGCATTCCCCTTTGGTATTATTAATTTTGTTTTTTCAGAGCAACCACTTGTATGTTGCCAATGTACCAAATGAATATATTTAGCACTAAAATTAACTTCATTTAGATAACTCATCTGTTTAAAAAAATCCTGAGAAACACATGTACATAGATCTTTGCAACTCTGAATGTAAGCAAAAACAAGGGAAATACAATCATAGAGTATAATATTGTAATAAAACATCAGAACATGTGAAAACCTCAGTCACCAAGTTATTGGCTTCATATGGACTCATAATTAATTTATAGCCTGCTTCAAATGTGGCTGGGAGAAAGGACATAAACCAAGAATGTGGGGTTTTGTTGTTTTTCCCTCTGTGACTTCTCTTCTGCCAGATTCCAAATGAAATGAAACCAAGGCTGGCATTACACAAAATTTAATTCAGATGAAACTTCAGACACTAAAGTCATTAAGCATACATTGTCTAAATAAAAAATGAGATGTTTTCAATCTGCCTTGACATGGTCTGCAAAGTCTAGTACATAAAAGAGCAGCTCAGTGAATTGTCAAATGCTACTGAAGTAAATTAAAAGAAACCTCTGGCCCTTTATTCCTCCTTTATTCTCTTACAATTACTTTGCAGATACAATACTCCAGATAAAATAGATGGTTATAAAACAGCATGCTGAAGCAGAATGATTTCTTATATCACTAAGTCACTGCAATACAACTTGGGGGAAAAAAAAAAAGAGAAGCAATAATTTACTATTTTAGAATTGTTTACATAATTTCAATTTTTCATGCAGCAAATGAAGAACTGTGTCTATTGTCTCTTCCGTGTAGATGCTAGTAGTAATCATAACTTCTTAAAGGTAAAGTCTCTTCATTATGTCCAAGGTGTCCAAACTATGATACTGAGAAAGTAACACTGACTGTTTTGGATGTCTTCCTGTTTAGGCATTAGTAGTGCTTTCTACCTGGCATCAGAGACCACATTGAAAGCATTTAAAGGGCAACTTACAGAGCAAGACAAGTGTCAGTTCATTTCAATTTGCTATAATTCAGCCTGAATATCTACTGAAAATAATTAGACATAAATTAAACATAAATAGACATCAAAGCTCTGGAGAACTACTGATATGACTGTGACTACTGCTGCTATGACTTTGCCCATCTTGTTGCAGTGAATTTCAGCTGTTCTTACTCAGCTGTAGTTTATGCTCAGATCCCACAGTGTGTATGTGGGGTTAGTGATTGAAATAAGCATATAGTTAGCATTGTGTTGTAGCCTGAAGTTGACCAAAACTCACTGCAGCTGTGCAAATTCCTAAAAATTAATTTAACTGATTCTGTCATGAGATCCATTGCAGTGGTTGAGGGTAGTTACAGTAACATCTATGGTTCTGCCTGACTTTCCTCATCTCTAACTAACCCACAAAGAATGTTAATAAGATAAATGGCTAGTGGACAAGCCGTCTCTTAGGAAGCTTTCTCTGGCAGAAATAACTTAGTTATAGTATCTCTTCTTTCTTGAAGAAGATAATGTGCACCAGAAATTGCTCATTGTGAATGAAATAAAATATAATATGAAAATAAAAAAAGAAGAAAATGTCTTCATCTAAGTAGAAGACAAATCCAATTATTTGTGTGGATCTTTAAGGTGGTGTTATTATTGTTATGTAGGAGATGTTCGAATGATGAGAAGGTAAGATACAAAATGATACCTTGAATAGCAAAGAATACAAGAAATACTATATTATAAAATCTGGGTTTATTTTAAACTGATTGTATTTTTATACTGGCCACTTAAAAACTAGACAAAAACAGGCTTCTGTATACAGAAGTAGTAAAAAGTCTTTAAATGGAACTTCATTAAGGAAAACTTAAAAAAAAATCATATTCTTTCTGTTAAACCATTATAATTTTGATCTTGTACATTTAAAGAGAGAATCTTTTGTCTGTCTTATATGTTCCATATGAGAAGTTCTCTGTACTATGCATAAAAAATAAGGAATTTGCATGTCAGACCAAGAATTAGAAAAAAATAGAAATGTAGAGATATAGAATGTAATGAGTAGGAAGAGACCTATCAGGATCATTGAGTCCAGCTCCTGGCCCTGCATCCCAAGAATCACACCATGTGCCTGAGAGCATTGTTCAAACACTTCTTGAAATCCAGTCTTCTTGTAATCCAGTCTTAATTGATTTGACTTAAATTGAACTAAAATCTACCGATTTTATAAGGTGTATATAATAGATATATTTAACTACCATAGATCCATATCTTACTGCAAAAGTCAGGACTAAAATATTTGTGTTTGGTTTTGTAGTTGTTTTATAAATAACTAAGGAGGCTGAAGCTTTGGGTCTGAGAGAATGATTGGGCTGCTGAATTTACTCATGACGGCATTGTTTAATCCTACATTTATTGCTAGCAGTATTCTTGGATCATTGTCAGTGTTAGAGAAATTATCTTTAGTCTGTCTCCTATTTAATATTAAGAACTAATATAATTCTTCTGGAAATGTTTTAGGGGATGGGGAAAAAAGTGATGCACATTATCCAGCTTCAGAATTGGAAAGATTAACATTGGAGAGAGGCAGAAAATTTAAAAATGTAAGAAGAAGAAGTTTACATTCACAAACTACAATAGATATTGTATGTAGACACAGAAGATCCTGGATATTGAAAAGGTTTATCAAAGTCAATGTGAATAGCCAAATATTGGAACCGTAAGCACGTACATAAATCATTGCAGGATCCAGGGCTTTGTTAATCAGTTTTGTTTCATGATGAAATTATATATTTGAATAAAATAAACTGTAAGACTTTGATAATCAATCTATCTATTTCAAAATCAGTTGACAACAAAATGAAGTAATCTATTTCTTACTGTTTAAAAAAATAACTTAAACCTGGTTGGTTTATTTTTCCTCAAAAATGTAATGTTTACTGGAAAAAATAACCACTTATTTTTCCTCACTTCCTGCATCTCTCTTTACCTAAATTAGTGAAAAATATATTCTTAAGATGACGGGGTTTTTTCCTAAAGCTCTTTCAAATTAAGATTGTTTCTTTTTTAACATCTATGTATAATATCATTTCAATTAGACTTTAAAAGTTTTAAACAATGACATAAATCTAATATTACATGTACATATACAAGTTTAACTGTATCATTTTTAGTAGTTCTCAGTACTATAGGGATGGAGTTAAATGTCAGCAAATTAAGGACCTAGGGATCAGTATTTTGCCTTTACTTTCTCTAGCAGATTACTTCCCTTTCAGTGGGGCAGGAACATTCAGTGGAAGATTTAGTCAACAGAAAATATCCCATTAATTTTATGAAATGTGCTCTGGGAACAGGTCAGGTGATTTCAAATTTAGGCAAATTTTGTCCTTTTGTCTTCATTTGCAGCCCAGTAAGTATCCATCTGTGTGCTCAAATTTTTGACAGAAACAGATTATAAGCAAGAAATTGGAAGCATGTTCTTCCTCTGTCTGACACATACACATCTTTGTAATGGCTGACTGCCATTACAAATGTGCAGTAGTCACATTTCTCCTCCGGATGTGAGTATGTGCTTTGGCCAACTTGATGTTTCTAATCCTCTTCTAGTAAAACATTTCTGTTTTGTAATCTTCCATTGGTCTGCAGTTACCAAAACTTCTTTGAGATATCGTGTTTTGTGAGAAGTTTTCATTTTCTGCTCTCAGGCTGCACTGTTGAGAGCAGTTTTCTGTGACCCTACCTATTCTCTCGTAATGTGCTTAAACTGAAGGGATCTTAGTGCACATTCACTACTTCTTCCCTGAACTAATACTCCTTTATCTACAAATTCACTTTCTGCATCTTACATCCTAGCCTTTTCCATACATGCAGAGTGTCAGGAGGAAAAGGTGCTATAAGAAGACAATGTGTCACACAGGCATACAGACTTGTAGGTTGATGGATTTCAGGTATTAACTGATTAGAAAAGGTCTGTATTGGTGGGAGAAGGGAAGCCAGAAACTGATGGCTGAACCCTGGTTGACATAAATCCTGACAAAACTTTCAACACTTATTTTAAGATCATGTAGACAAACCTTGCTGAGTGAACCATGTTAGTCTGAAAGACATTTCAAGGTGGGGCAGGCTGATTGTAGGCACTGCTTAACTCAGCCCAGAAAGGAAGGTTTAGAAACTGAAATGTCAGCTCATCCTCATGCTGTAGATTGCTTATATCTCTGTTAATTATGTTAACTGTTTAATGATAATTAGTTTAAATGGCAAGGCTGTGATCAATTTTTGGCAGATGTTTAAGTAAGGAGTGATAGCTGGAGCGACCCTCCCCTGCCTCTGAGTTAATGAATCCTTTAAGGGGAAATATTAAGCTTGTTTAGACAGTGATAAAAAGCAGTAGCTGAGTGATGGTGAAACCATAACTGGCCAGGCAGTCTGCACAGCAGCTTTGCTCAGCAGAGGCAGAAGGAAGAACTCCCTGAAGTACAGGAGAACCCAAGGAGTATATACCTCCTGGGAGCACAGGATGATTCTTTGGTAGCAGTCCTACGCTTGGGAAGAGCAGTTGGCAAATTTGCTAGAGGAAAATATCTGAAGGCTTACTGTGTGCCTGCCTCTCAAGGCTATGCAAAAAAAGGTGTGAACAGGCTTAGAAAGACCTTTATAAAGGGATGAAGACTTCTTATGCCCAGGTGAGAACAAAGATCCACAAAATGGGTGGTTTGCACTGGGAACATGTATTTATGAAGGTCCAGAATGACTCAGATCAACCTTTTCCTGTTGTCTTGATGTGATCAGATATGTCCCATGTATTAGTAGCTAACCTAATCAGTGTAGAGCTGGGTAAAAGCATAATAATCCTAAGCATAGCTTCAAAAGAAAAATTAAATTATTAATAAATTCCAAAACCTAATAAATTTTTAACTCATAAGCAGTTAAAAGTCTCCCAGTGGAATGAAGGCTGCTAAATTTATTGTACAAAATGCAGTAGATACTTTGCTGGACACCCAAATGCTGTGTCAGTGGCAAGAGCTTCAAGTAAGATGTTACAAAACTGAGAGATTCAACAAAATGTGGCAGCTGAGGTTCACTTTGAACTACTTTAAAGTAAGTAATATAAGGAAGGCATCCAGGTTGACACAGTATCAAATTTTGACTCAATGCTTACAATTAAGGAAAAGTATCTAAGAGTCATTTTGGATAGTTATCTGAAATAATTTTCTTAAAATGAAGCAGCAATCAAAACGGTCAGCAAGATATTGAGTATCATGAAGGAATACATGAAGATCAAGACAAAATTGAAATTCTGTAAGGGGACAAGAACAGTTAGAAAAAGGCAATGAGGAAAGACAAGGATCTCAGTGTAGAGAAGAAGTTCCGAGAAGGCTGAGAAAGAAGTTGAATTTGGAAATGTTATTTTCTAAGACCCACAATAAAAGAATTAGAGGGCATTTAGACTAGAAAAGGTTGTTTGAACAGATAGAGGAAAGCAATTCTTTATACATGAGACAGTGATCTGAATGCTGCTACTACAGAAAGCCATAGAAGCAGATGGTATCATCAGTTAAAAAAAAAAGTTTAAGCAGATTTATAGAAAAGAGTTATTCTGATGGAAAATAAGAGATTGGGTAAGGGTGCACACTGTAGTATCATAAATATAGTAGTTGCAGGTTCTGGGAAAGTAGAGGGGAAGCAGACATTAAATTTTCAGGCTCATCTCCTTCCCTGAAATCTCCTGTTGCCATTGTCTGAGACAGAATGCTGTGTTGGGTGGACAAGTTCCCTAACCTGAAGAGTGAAACGGGGGTGGAAAGAGTTCCACAACTAATAATAGTTGTTAGAGCGGTATGTATTTAGAGGACGCCAAGATGCGTGGGGAATAATTTCACCAAAGGCACATATGCCACCCAATGGTCTTTCTCCTTATTATTCCCCAGGGTCTTACACATGCATAACATTGCATAATCTACCTCATATTCATTCCCTGGCTCTGCCTGTCCTCGCCTCGTATGGTAATTAACTCCACGCCCATCTGGGCATGCTCAGTTTGTTACAGTGGTCTTCTGGGGGTCTCAAAGGATGAAGGAAACAGAGTCTTCTTCAATGAACTCTTCACCTTTATCTCTTCTGTGTGGCTTCTGGCCTTTTTTGGCATCTTCTCAAGGCAATACTCAGTTTATGCCAGCTGAGAGTGTGTTCTCTCTCTTTATCTGCATTCTTGGCCTTGTTGTCCTGCTATGTTTACATTTTTTCTTTTATTACCACTGAGGAGCCCCAGATGCTTTTGGTGCTTTAAAATATATACAAGGTTAACAGACACAGTGTTCGGTATCCACTAAATGCCTTCTAAAATTGATTTAATATATGTTCTAAAGCACTATTTGAAATACATTCTAACGTACAGAGGCCCACTACAAAGGATCATCTAAAATTCTCAAATCTCTGTCTCAGAAAATACTTACTATGTTTTGGTATGGGTGAACTTAGCTGGACTTTCTGGAATAACAATAAATACAGGTGAGTATTCATGAGAGAAAAGTCAAGTTCTATCATCTGTTTGAAGGCATTTTAGGACATGACCTGGTCCATGTGTGAATGAATGCTCCAGAATAACTCCTCAGTGTTGAAAATAAATCTTCCCAGAATGCCTTCTTTATCTGTGGTCTTCAAAAATCATGGTATCCTAGTTTTGGGTGATGAAAGTCAACTTTGTCTTGTATGCTTTCTGTATTGAAATGATAAGACTGTAGCATGAGGACAATATAGAGGGTATATAGGAGATACATCACCTTAACATAGAAAAAATATCTAGATACGGACAAATAAAGGTGAAAAGGTGACAATGACAAAACAATTTTTAGCAATACTGAATAGAGACCCTGTAGATACATTTGGATTTCTGTGGTATGTCAGTAAATTTTCTAAGTTTGTTCATCTGTTTTATAATTTTCATTTCCTGTGATTTTTCACATTTGCACATCATAATAGGTAAAAATAATACTTCCCTTTTCTGTTGCCATTGTGAAAGGATATTCCTCTGATTCAAGTAGTCTGGGAAAGAGATAATTCTAATACTTTAGCTGTACAGCAAGTATTTTCCAGGTCACATTGAGAGTAATGCTATCTTTTCAGCAATATAAAAACTGATACAATTAAAAAAGTTTAATTGCTATAGATGAAACAACGCAGTATCTTTATATATATAAACTATAGCTAAATCTTCACACAAATATTTGTATTTTGTACACTTATGGCCAGCCCTCTCTGGATGAACATATCTTAGTTATTTCAGCCATGCATGGAAATTACTGCTTTACAGCTGTATAAACACTGAAAATCAGGTTGACTAATTGACTGACCTCTTCCTGTGTTTGTTTATGTTAATAGGTTTACTCACTTATGCTCTCCTAATGTGGGCTGGAAAAGACTGACTTTGTGATTTTAAGCACTCTTGAATGCAGTTAGTTTTTCTAGAAAAGTCCTAGATAAAGTTGCAAGACCACACACCAGAGATTCAGAGCACAGTTCACTCTGGGCTATTTTATTCTTATTTTATAATGCTTCAGTGTAATGGTGACATCTTTGATAAAATAATTTGAACAAAAGAATCCATTTCTGTACATAAAAAAAAAAAAAAAATTGCTAGCTTAAGAGAGACATGTCCAAAGTGCAGTTTTATGGAGAGAGAAACTTATAATACAGCAATAGAGTTGCACAGCATCTCTGTATCCTGACAAAAAGATGAACAAGTGATTCCTATCTGCTATCTATAATGAGTTCAGTGAACTTTCTCTGTAGCTGATAATGAAATCCAGCTGATAAGAGTTGTTAGTCAAAATGATGTTGGTGACTGAGCTATGTGAGGTCGTTGGGGATAGCAGGATTGGTGGTCTTCCTTTCTTGTGAGGAGCAGGTGGAACAGTCAGAACTCTGTGGCTGTTGGGAGGTAGTAACTGAGTCCTGGGGAAGGATCTGACTTCTGGAGGTAGACCCTGTGAGGCACCAGTACAGGATCAAAAGATAGATGTGTATTTGGATTTAGACTGTAGATTTACCTTGTCTTTTTTCTTCCTAAGCGTGATAAAACTGTGCTGTAATCCCATGGAAAAGTCGGCTTTCTTTGTTTCTCCAATTCTCTAGAGAGGAGCTGCACTACCTATTACCAGCCTTGAAGACACTGTTCAGGATCTGCACAGCCCAGTGTAGATGGTGTGGAGATATTGCTTGCTGATGGATATATCTAGGTAAAACAAAACAAAACAAAACAAAAAAAAAATACAAACAAACAAAAAAAAAAAAACCCAAACAAAAAACCCCCACCAAAAATGCCCCACAACACCCCAAACAAACCCAACCCAAAAAAGCTAGTTAAAGTTGGCATTTTTGAGTTAGTGCTATATAATCAAGGCTAGAGCATTAGGCTTCTGAGTAGTAAAATATTAATAATCAGAATGTCAGTGTCTTTGGCATCCAAAATGTACCATCAAATAAAATGTAGGACAAAACTTAGTGCCAAGGATTCTGTGAGGAGCAAGTAAAACCTCCTTGTATGGTGCATCTCTGCGGACAATGGGATTTTGCTCAGTAGAATGAAGGCTTAGCCAGACTTCTTGCCCGTTTTTCTTCATATGGACCTTGGACAGAAACAAGGAAAGGAAAAACAATTTGTCAGATGAATCTGCTTAACTGATCAGGGAGAAAGCCTTAAGGAAGACAATTGAGGAAGCTTACTGGTAAGCTGCACGTGGAATTAGAATAGATGAAACAAGCAATAAATTTTCCAGCAAGGCAATCACTATTCATATAAAATTTTTGATTTTTGCAATGAGGAAATATTTTTAAATATATTTTTTGGGTTGTTATACCTTGTTACAGCCAAGGTATACAATTTAGGGAACTTATGCAAATGAGAAACCTTTCCTGGCTTTTGTACCTATTGCATGTATTATGTTGCATAATGTAACATGTTGCAATGTCTTAGGATGAAAGACAGAAAACTTGTTTCATGTGATCTCCTGATCTCTGTGTGGTATCTGAGCACATCTTTGACATAATTGGAAATCTGCCCCTTCCTCTCCTGATGGAGGCAAGGAAAAAGAGATGGTGGAGTTACTGAACAGCAATCATACTGCTGTGAAAGACTGCTCAGATGAGGTGGGTGAAGGCAATTGGCTCATATAGCTCATGGAAGAAAGCAAGGAATGACAACAGCTGTTTCAGAGAAAGCTGATTTTAGGTCAGCACAAGGAGGTGGACTTTGGTTTAGATCAACTGGCTGTACCTGTTGAGAGGATCAACTGGTTGTGTAATTGTTTTATTTTATTTACTTCCCAAGTTAATGAAGAATGTGAATGTTTTCCTGAGCTACCCTGACTAGCATGGAGAAAGGGTGTAATTTGTTCAGTAGGGTATAAAAACAGACAGGCAACAAAATGTTTAGAAACAGGCTTGAGCTGGGTTCAATATAAATATTCCCACCTGGTGGCTGGGGATACTCAGTGCCACCATAACAAACATATAAGGACCCGTAATAAGAATCATATTTGCATTGTGATTCTACTGTATGCTAAATTGCTATGTTCTGCTTGTATTGTGATTTCACTGCTCTATCATATCCCTCTGCTAAATTAAAATCCAGTGTAGTATGAAATATCTTCAAATAAGTAAATTTAGCATTAAACATTAAACCCTTCTCTAAGAGAAGCTGCTCAGAGGGTAATGAATTCTGACAGGACATACAGGATATAAAAGGATTTTATTTTCAAAGTCTATTTTTCAGCTCCTACAGACAGATATCAGACAGGAGGAGGGAAGGGGGAGTCAGTGAACTTGCCAGTGTGTTATGTCCAGCTGTTATTTCTTAATGTTACTTGGTGTTGAAGTTAATCTTACACAAAAAGTGGTTTTTTATTTGAGCAAGAGAATAATTCTCTGAAAATAAAACAAGTTTCCTCTAATTGATGATCAGCTACTTTATATATAAACATATTTAGTTTGCCACTAGGTGCCCCCACAACCATAGGAATGTTAATTGTAAAAAACTGATACAATAAAATGTTCTGAAGAAAGTGTAGTCAGCTAGAAGTCTCTGACAAGTATTATTTATGCTATACTCTATATCAAAGATCCTATAATATTATAAAATTATTGGGGTTTACATGTTATATTGCTTTAAAGAGTTTTTAAATGCAGTTAAACTAAGTGTACCTTCCCTGCTCCATATTCCGCATCTTGAAATAGTCCATTATCACCATATTTCTATATTTTTTCCCAAATTAAAACTGAGTAGCATGTGTAAATGGCTTGCAATTAATTTTGTATGTCAGCCATAGATCTGCATGTGATCAGTTACCAAAAAGAATTATTTTCTAAAATGGAAATTTCTTTCTGAATATTTATTCAAGACTATATGTGTAGTTTTTTGGCTGGGACAGGATAGCTGAAGACCAGGACTATGAAAGTTTTGGTTTCTATGCAGCTAGCTGTACTTGTGGCAGCTTAGAAGGGTTCAAGTCACTACCAACTGGGTGTTTAGATCTCTAACTAAAATTTCATGTTGACTCAGTAGAAATGCTCATTACACTTCATATTTTGCTGAGTGGTGGACTATGTTATAGCGTAGCAGAAAAGGATTTAGATGAGGAAAAATTACTTGGATTTGTCTCCGTGTTTACACTTTGTCATGCCTCTTATTAGCTGGACATATATACATATACACACATATATAAAAATCAATATTTTGCCATTGTATTTTCTTAATACAGGAGGAAATAATACAATTTTACAAGACCATGAGATTAGAGATTTCAAAAGAAGGATAGAAACATTTGATTTTGGGCAAGCATCACTTGTAGACTTCAACTGTGAAGGCTAGAAATCATAGTAACTGCAAAATAAACATTTCTATTTTCAGAGACAGAGAATAGACTGTTATTCCATGTAGCCCATCAATCAAGAGCACTGCTTAAGAAAACAGCTACTCAACTATTCTTTTTGCTTGAAAATGCAAATGGTTAAGATGGTTGCTGCACTTTGACTTGTATACCTTAGACTTTCATTTCATGGTAGTTGAAAAAAAAAAGCTCTCACTTGGTGCTCTATACATGCATTGTATGTCAGCTAGGGAGTTAATTTGACAAGAGGACACTTGGAATAATCATTTGTAATACTTTCTCATGTTATTATATATTTCTTTCCAGAATGATGTGATTCTTGACATTCTCAAAATTGTACATTGATTTTTCATTCTCCTTGTCTGCAGTCCCACTAATCAGTTCCCTCCTTCCATCATCTTGAGATCCCACTGTAGCCATGTCTGTTTGGCCCCTCTGAGGTGGGGCAATTGTATCAGGTGATACAATTGTGTTGAAACCTCTCAGTTCTGTTTGCTATTCAACTCCTATGTTACTTCTACTTTGGATTTTTCTTTTGTTTGTTTGTTTGTTTGAAGTAGAAAATTAAAATGATTAACCTAGTTCCAAGGGCAGAAACTGTGAATGCCCTACCCCGGAAGTGTTTAAGGCATGGAGCTATGAACAATATTTGTCTAGTGGAAGGTGTCCCTGCTTATGGCAAGGGGTTTGGAACTAGATGATCTTTAAGATTTCTTCCAGCTCAGTCTGTTCTATAATTCTGTGACATTGGGTAATCTTTTCCTCCTTCAAGAAACATTTCTGTAGACTTTCTCCTGACCATCCAATGCTGCTTCTCCTTTTGCAAGCTCTGGAAAATTGCAAGGAACTTCTAAAAAATAATATTTGAAATAAGTTATTTGGTTGAAAATTTGTTGTCCAGAATATGAATTTAAAGTTCATTAAAGTTAAAACTAATATAAATTTCCCAAATCTGTTTGTGCCTTCTATAGAGATGTTATATTCATTTCATGGCAGGGAGGGGAGTAAAGCAGCCTCTTTTGTGTTAGTACTGTGACGGTCAGAAAGATTAGAGATTACCATACAGAATATTATTCCTCTTTCAGGTGTTTCAGAGATACAGACTATCTTATTACATGTATTTCATGAATCCTGTCCTTAACTCGTAATGAAAAAAAGTGAAAATACCAGTGAAAAGGCAAAGTCTGCCTTGTCATGTCTGTATTTAACCTTCATATTAGTGGTGTAAAAAGGAAGAATTTTTAGATATTATTGCCTTTGTATTTCCATTCCAATGGCAAGAGAATTCCACAAGTGAATGTTTAACATCTGGGTAGTTAGTTCACAACATAACAAGGAGTACTGCAAATAATTACCTATGTTTCAAAAATGTATGTAAATTAACTGATATTAGCAGATCTGAGAGCAAAAAAAGACAGTTGTATAGCTGAAACAGACAGATGATCATCTGCTGTGTCCTTATAGTTTGAATTTTATGTGTAATATTTCTTCTAATGCAACTCTAGTTGTGGTTTTCTTTTGTGACTTATTTTCTTGTTGTGAGGGTTAGCAAAGGTTCTGTGATGAGAAGATTGATAAGATGGGACACCTCTGTGAAATTTTTCATTCATATCCTAAAATCACATCTGTTATGTATTTATAAAGAATTAATGAATGAAGTGTTACCAGTTCAATTTACCATGCTACTTAGAAACGGACTGTGTTCAGAAATGGCTTGAAATACTTCATCCAGCTATAGTGCAGCTACAGTCAAATGTAATGAAATCTGTTTGTGCCTCAAGGCTGGAGATGGCTTGTTCATCTGCTGTGATGTCTGAAATTTCCCCCCTTTAGAATGATGAATGAGAAGCATTGTAGGGCAAGAATAACTAACCTCAGAATCTTTGAAAACGCAGCTATTTCTTGTTCCTTATTTCCCACATCTCCCACACCTAGCTCAGTATGAAGAAAGGCACAGATGCTGCATCTGCATTTGTCTCTCATTCCTACAATGACTTGTTCGAACTTGGAATCACTGAAAGCATGAAACATAGTTTTTTAAGTGTTTTCACTGTAAATTTAAGAAAGGAATCTTATCTTTAAGGCTGTATTGCAATGGTGATATTCAGATAAATAGTATGTATCTGTGTCCAGTTGAAGGGGAAGTAAACATGGAGTAAACATGGAAATGAAGAACAGGTGATCTGCTGTGTAACTTAATGTTGCTTTTCTAGTAAAACATTCTGTATTTTCCCTGAAAGGTTTATTGGCCACTTTCCCTGGGGTTCTAAAATTAAACAAGAGTGTCTTGATGTGTATGGACCTGCCATTTGACAATATCAGTCCAGGTGGATATTACAGGTCGTAACATTCTGCACTGTGGAAATGTCAGTATATATTAAGCAGAACATAATCATTGTTTGATTAGTCATAACAACATTTATTTATATGAAATCCATTTAATTTCCCTAAATTATATACACAATGGCAAAAGAGAAAAATTTCAAGTCCTTATCCTTCAAGATTTCTTTCCGGACAAAAATGTCCTCTGCTGAAGAGTTTCTATTGTATTTCAGTCCTTAGTTCAATTACTTATCTGCCTGAAAATGACTAAAACGCTGAATATTTTAGCACTGAAAGCCTTTTCTTTATTCCCTTTGCTTTCTTCACTTCAGTTTTTTAGGCTTTGTTCTTTGAGTCACTGCTGACTTGCATGTTAGTACTTCTAAAGAAAGCTGCATCTTGCCTTGGGAACACAGATGAGTTAAATTTTCTATATAATGCTACAGTGAAATAAATTACCTTTTACTGAGTATTTCTTGTTTTGATTTCCTTGAAACATCATGGAGAAGTCATGAATACAATTTCTTTTGTAACAGGTCTGACCAATACCCTTAATCAGCAGAGGAAACAGATGGAGTAAAAAGGAGTCAGAGTCCATCAGATTGTGTGGTACTAAATATCGCTAGAGAAAATATATGTTGAGAGCCTGACTGCAGTCTCCTGTGAGCTGTTCCTCTTTGCCCAAAACCCTGTAATTTAGACCTGAGGAGCTAAATCAATTTTAGTTGTAGAAGATCTGCTGATTGCACAAAACAGCAACATCAGTACAAAGTGTATTTTCTCTACACTCATTAGACTGCCATGGACTGTGGTACTGTAGGATCTTGCATGTCTGAGATTAGAAAAGGAGGGGTAGAGAGGCAAGTGACTTTTTTTGTAGTTCTTTCAGCTGACTCAGAACCTGCAACTAAGAGGATCCCAGAGGACCAGTGCCAGCCCTTCCAGGACATTATAAAAAGACACGTCTCCCAGCTCTGCCTTATAGCTGGCTGACTCGTGGTCCTCCTAACAAAGAGCACCTGCTGACCTGAGTGGCTGCTCTGAGACAATTCATCCAACACAGAACAGAGTTATAAGCAGTGTAGAAACTATGCAGTGGTGAAATAAGCATTTAGTATCCTTCTCTGGTCATAATTTACCCTGTGAGGGTGGGGGGAGAAGAAATCATTATTTTCTATTTCAGTTCTTGATTATTTCTATTCTTATCTCAATTTAGAGTTTGCTCTGTTAGTATCTCTTACTACCTTTGTCTGATTTCTGAGTGTTCCTGCCAGGCTGATTTGAATTTCATGTGCAGGCTATTTTATTGGATCATGTATTAAGTGAAGATAAACTAATAATTATGGTTACTGTGGAGCTGCAATGTAAAAATCTAGCTTTCATATCTAAAAGAAGCATCTCAGTCTTAACAGTGACTAGTGTCTGTTATGTTTGTTAAGGTACATAAGAGATAAATGAAAAAAAACTGAACACAGATTTTTTTTCTTCTTCTTCTTAGTGTATGAGAGGCACATTGCTTCAGTAACCAGTATATCTCTTGGTGTCATCATATTCATGCAGTATCCTGAAGGATTTAGGAAAATTAGTAGTTTAAATCATTCATTGAAGAGTAAAGAGAAATACTGTAAATGGCATATTTATAGGAAACTAACTGATTTTTTTTATTCTCCTGTGAATTACTACTGTTTTTTCTAGGATTGGTTTTAATCAATAAGTCATTATATGTATTTTGAAAAATGCATTGTAAGAAGTTAAGGCATCTCTGATTAATTATTGCATTCCTCTTCATGGTGCATTATGGTTTTTGTATGTTCTTGAGTCTGTCTCATGACAATGAAAAAAATTATTCAAATATGGGATCTAACTATTAATTTTTCTACAAATAAAAATTTATCTGTGGCAGTGTCTTTAAATGCCAGAGAAAATAATGATTAAAAAAACCCCTCTGTATATATTTTTTGGAACTTCCTCAAATGGTAGTCCTCATGTGCAAAGGCAAGATCATAGGATGAAACTAAGGTTTCAGGTCTTGGAGACCCACTAGAAGAGTGCATTTCATAGTATGGCTTCAAACAGAAGACTCGAGAAAGGCTCTTCAAGTCCTTTCTGAAATGTAAACTGATGTGTTCTGAATCGTGATGATTGGGAGGTCTTCAAAAGCTCATCCTAATCAGAGCTAAAGCACTGAAGTTTGGGCACTTACTGGTCATCTGAATAAGGCAACAGAGGAAATGAGCTATTCTTCAGTTCTTGGTGTCATCAAATTAAGTCTCAAAGCTTTTGGCTAAAATATTGCTTCTGGAAAGGTGAAATACAAAAAAAGGTTAATGGAGGGAAACCTTAGGTGAAACCTGATTACTTTCTGAACACACAAGAGACCAGATCTTTGAAACATATTCAGCCTTTGGAGCAGAGTTGAAGTCTAGAAAAAGCAAAATATATATAGCAATTCTAATGGCTGGGGAACTTGAAAACCAGGGAAGTGACGTTGGCGTGTTATGGGAGAAAACCTGACTGCTGGTAATGCTGAGCCAGTTCAGCGGAAGTCTTAGAATTTTAATTTAATAGAGTTGGTGTCCAGAGCAGCTGCTTGGGACAGTGTTGTGATCTTTAGCTGTCCTTCACAGACCTACAACCTTTGTGACTCTGCAACTGAGTCTTCACCAAGCTCTTTCCCTAAGCCAAAAGGCAAATATGTTCCTCTACACTGTGAAGGCTCTCAAGGAAAAGCTGGACAGCTGCAAACATATTGTGCTGTTGTTTGTCCACCCCAATATTATACTATACTAGAAAATCCTTTTCCCAGAGCAGAGATTTAGGCTGGAAGTACCAAACAGTCCCCATCCCTCCCCTTAAGTAATGGCTAGTCTCTGACTGGAGCTTGTCAGGTTTTGTGGCTTCTAAATCCCAGCTGTGGGAGTACTCATTTGTCTCTTCCTTAATATGATTGTTGCAGTTTCTGCTATTTTGTTTGATGAGAATGTTTAGGTGTATGCTTCATCTTGCAAATTCCCTTTACTCTTCCAAATAAACATCTTATTTTCTTTTCCAAATTATCAACTTTTACATATTTGTCTGTATAATAAATACTATGTGCAACTTCCAGCTGGCTTATTCAAGTGCTTAAAAATGAATTTTATTTGTGTTGAAGTTAAACATTTGTGCCTTTGGTAGATGAGGTTATTACTGGACCAGTGATAGCTGATGGTATCTTTTTCTGCTCCTTCCCAAAAGCAATTAAGTTTCAGAACCTTACAAGTCAGAGCCAGAGTCAAGCTGTCTACATGGTTACAGCTGAAAACTCAGCTAAGAATCAGAGGCACAGAACAAGTTAAACACATGAATAGGTATGCTGAGTCCTGTATGTGACATATTGCCTTCATTTGCCTATCTATGTTTTTTGTAACTATTCACTGATTTTTTAAAATGTCTTTTTTTCTTTACTATATTTGCTGTGCTGTTTTATCTTTCCATTTTACTTCATTTTGTAAGTAAATATGTTGCAATATAACAAGATCTGCAATATAAAAATCTGGGGTTTTGGCAAGCTATAAACCAGTCATAGACACATTGCTTAAAGATGCATCCATATGGCTTTTTTTAAGGAACCTAAGGAAAAGGTATTGAAAGGAAATACACCACGAAATCTTAGTCTGTGTGTCTCATGGAATATCCTCACTCTACAAAACTGCTGGATGAAAGAAACGTTTATTAAGGAGCTGCCACTTCTCATTTCATTATGTAGGTTTATAAAAATTGGCAGTGCCCATCAGACTGTTAGAATTGGTCTTCATTTTCTGTGGGAAATTTCAGATTAGATTTATTTGTTCAACACATACTTGTTCCAATGCCTAATGTTCACTTAGATTAATCTTCTGTAGGCTGGAAAAAATCTTACTGGAAGCCAGCTCCATCTTGGGCTATAGGGAAAGCAGTGTGGCCAGCAGAGCAAGAGAGGGGATTCTGCCCCTCTACTCTGCTATTGTGAGATCCCACCTGGAGTGCTGCATCCAGCTCTGGGATCCTCAACACAAGAAAGATGTAGACCTGCCTGAATGAGTCCAAGGAGGACCATTAAGGTGATCACAGGGCTGAAGCACCTTTCCTATGAACACAGGCTGAGAGAGTTGAGGTTGTTCATCCTGGAGTAGAGAAGGCTTGAGGAAGACCTTATATCACCTTCCAGTACCTAAGGGGAGCTAGCTACAAGAAAGCTGGAGAGGAATTTTTCACAGGATCAAGTGGTGACAAGAGAAGGGGGAATGGCTTTCAACTAAGGGAGAGTAGGTTTAGATTGGATATTACCAGAAATTCTTTACTGTTGGTGGTGTGGTACTGGAACAGGTTGCCCAGGGAGGTTGTGGACTCCCTGTCCCTGGAGATATTCACAACCTGAGCAACCTGATCAATTGGAAGGTACTGGTCACAGGGGCGGGGGGACCTAGGTGATCTTTAAACTTCCTTCCAAACAAAATCTTTCTCTGGTTTATGAAATCAGTTTGCCAGTGGAGCCAGTTTGTCTGGAAAATAGAACTCTCAAGAGTGCCCTTAAGAGACAGCCTTGAAGGAACATGGAAGCAATGGACAAGCTAGAGTATACATTTGTATTTTCAAAGGGATTACTTGGGCTGTGATTAAAAAAAAAATCATAGGGAGGTTTAAACCATTTGACAATGGTTTGGGGTTCTTGGCTGTCCAGTAGGCCAAAACTGTTGTCTATCTATGCTTTTGAGAGGTTCTGAAGTCATCTTGGATCTTAAGGACAAGTCATGCGTCAGTGTTTTGAATCTTGTTTGACATTCTGCTTGCCTTGTCTGAAAATTATTGATCTTTAATAGTAGCTGGGAGAGAAAAAATGAACAGTATGAAATAAGTACACATAACTGACTTTCCATTTATATACCCAAGGTACAGACCAAATAACAGAGCACTGAAGAAGAACAAAAAATTAATGTGGATTTATAGAAAACTATGGGATGTGACACCATTTCAAAAAAAAAAAAAATTGCTGCATCCAGTAGCAAGGCTTTGGTTTGCTTTTCTGTAGACTGCTTTTATTATTTAGGAAAGGCCTAATTATAATTCATCAGACATACTTACAGCTGTAATTATTAATTCTGTTGACCCTTTACAGGATAATTCAAAACTCCAACTATCCTTGAGGTTACAAACACAGCTCCTGTAGTCAATAATTTTTTTTCAGTTAGTGTTGTGAACTCTAAGTATTGAACAAAACATACTTTTGGCGTCTCTCTCCATATGTATCACATCTTTCCAAAGAAGTGTATTAAAATTCTGCTTAACAATATTTCCTAATTCAAAGTCATTACTGCTTATAAGAATCAGTTTGTCAAAGTGCTGAATTGTACGAAGGCTTTCAAAGCCAGTAAGTTTGAGGTGGATGTATTTCAGGTAGTTTTATATATTTGGCTCATACCATTGTCTTTGGATGAAATCTCACTATACACTTCTAGAAGCAAGATCTGATATACAGGACTCCTGCAGGATTCAGCGGAGACCCTCAGCTGAGATGATGATGCCTCTGGATAAACTCATTTAAGAAAAGGCAAAACCATTGGACAGAGAGAGAAGAGTGAGGGAAAACCTGCCTGAATGCAGTTTCAGTGTTTCCCTTTGGTATGTAACTTCAAATATCGGTCACAATGCAAGTTTTTTAATATTCCATTAGAGCACCAGACTGATGGGAATTTCAGTTTAATTAATATCTACCGGACAATTTTCTAAGGTTAAGTTCTTGCATACATTTGTTTTGCAAAAGGACCATGTTAGATGAACAATTATATAAATGATATAAAAACAAATTTCAGTTCTGTGAGAGAAAAAAGGATGCTTTTAAATTTTCTTCACTTTTCCTCTTCTGTACAGAAATATTTTCTGATAATACAGCATCTCCAACTAATGTTTCTTATCATCATGTGTCTGTCTTAAAAGAATAGTATTTCTTTTCAAATCTTTCCTTTTTTCACATCCTATACTGAGATTTGTTCAGTTTCTGACAGGCAGTGCTGGCAGAGGTTCATTATCTGCTGCCCAGAGGTTGCCCCTCTGAACCATTAAGAAAAGGTTTGTCATAATTTCATTGCTCCCTCAGTTGGGTAGAAATCTTGGATAGTAGCTCCTGGCTCTTGTTTTCACTAACATAGCAGGGGAATCTATTATCCCTGTATGGAGCAGAACAGTGAGGTGAAAAGGCTAAATTCAAGTCCCATTTTTGATCTTCTGAGAAAAGACAATCCTCATTTTAGAGATATTGTTATTGTAAGATACCTAATAATAAGAAGAGTCTTTATTTTAAAGTGTGTTTGGAGTGTTTTGGTTTTGTTTAACTTTTACTGTCTTGTCTGGTATAGCCCCATCATCAGAAATACAGGTTATTTTTTCTTCTTTCTTTAATGGTGTGTTTGATTTGGTAAACAATACTTCTGAATATTAACATTGTTATTTAAACTCAGTATGCCGTGAATTACATTAGAGTGTTTCTGAACTGAAAGAACTATGAAATGTGAATTTTGGATTATAGTCTTTCTATATGAACATACAAAAGGTAGATAGCGCTGTACCCATTATTTTATCTGAAAAGATATTCAAAGAGCTCTGCAGTGGAGGATGAACTCAACAGCTAACTATATATTTTTTTTTTTGCTTGACTATTCAAAAATATCTTCTAGGAGTATTAGGCAAAATAGCTGATGAGGTATTTTTAAAGAAAGTAACCAGATGTGTTGCTGATGCTTATCTGTAAATTCTGTTTAAATCAAAGAGCCAAAGAGGGAAAATAAAATTTATTTATAATTTTCATAAAGCTGATTCCTGTGACTGTTTCACTAAGGAAAAGAATAATTTTATCAACTAGGCAATATCAAAAACCACTAAAAATTTCTTGGAAAAGGGACAGAATAAATTAATTTAGTTGAAAGCAGTTTTGTGTCAGTTCTGGAGTTTCAAAAAGCAAATCAATGAATAAGACCTCAGCTACGGTCCATTAACTTAGGTCTATTAAGGGGAAAACTGAACAAGATCAGGTGCTGAGATATTGAACTTTAGTCTTGATTTTTAATATATTATACTAGGCAAAGTTAAATGTCTAACTGCCTGTTGCTAGGAAGCTAATATAAAATACAGGCTTACTAATTGAAACACTGGAAAAAACATGTTCGCTTGATTGACTGCAGTGAGATCCAAAGGATTTGAAACACATAGGAAGCGAATAATTATGGACAACTGCTAGAAAAAAAGAAAAAAAAATCAAGGGTTTTCTTGACAAGGATGATCCTAGGAATATTCATAGCATAGAGGGTTTTAGCATGCTCAATATTTTATGGCAATAATTTGTTATGTAACAAATTATTTTCTTTTAAGGCAAGTCATAGATGAACTGAATATACAAAATGTTGGGATTAAAAAAAAGTCATTATTATTTATTCTTCTTTATTTCTCTGTAGCACCCTAAACAGAATTTGTAAATATGTTACCTCTGTTAAAAATTTTATGGTTTCGGGTTTTCTTGGGAGTTATACAACCACTATAAACTTTCTTGTTGTAAATCAAAACAATAACTTCTAATTATTTGAACTAAAATAAGTATAGATATCTTGCAATGTCTTCTCTATAACTTAATTTCTAATTTCTAATATTTTATCTGCTTTAAATATTTTTATTTATTCATCATTTGTGTTTCCCATCTGACATTCTCTTAAGTCAATGAAGTGTTGAGAAGTTTGGTGAATTTCAGAAATACATGATTCAGATCTACAAACACTATAGAACATACAAGATTATATTTAGTGAAATCTGAAATCTAGTTGTAAGTTTGCAGGAAGTTTCAGAAATAAATAAAAGAAGATTACATGTTAGGTAAAATTTATCTTAGCCCTGAATGGTGAAACATGTATACTAGAATGAAGTATTGAGATGATAAATTTGGGTAATGTCTGTACTTCTTTCTTTTTGTCTTTGAGACTTCCCATACACAATTAACACATCTGCAAGTTTAAGAGTGGGTTCATCCTAACACTTAGAGAAATGTGAAAATGTGTATCAGGAGAGTATCTTGGCTGAACAGGCTCCAGTCCATAAAGGGCATAGACTGGAGATTCAAATAAGGACAGGCTGCGCAGCAGAAACTTGGAAACATTGCTTGGACCTGCATGGGTGGTGTCAGAAAAGCCAGAGCTAATTTAGAATTGAAGTGACAGGGGAAGTTGCCCACAATTAAAAGATCTTCTACTGCTTCATGAGCAGTAAGAGAATAAACGAAAATGTGTATTTGTGACGAAATGGGTCAGTCACTCAGTGATGTAGAGGCTGCAGTTAAGGTGGAGGCATCAATGCCTTTGCCTGCATATTCACTCTAAGATCCCACAAATTTTTATGCCTAGGCACAGAGTCCAAACAGAGGAACAACAATCAGTGAAGGCTGATCAAGTCAGAGATCCCTGTTACTTTTAGAATGATGTAGAGATTGAGGGAATGCCCAATGAATGCAAAAATTCATATTTGGACTCATTTTCCAAGAACGAAAACAATGGTAGAGGGAACTACTAGCTAATCAGCTTTGCCTTTTGTCCAGGAAGGAGTCTTAAAAATTATTTAAGAGAATTGTGAAGTTCTTTGTAAGAAGAAGGGTTACATCTATATGTGAATTTTCTATTGGCTTAATGCTCATGCAGTTTCTTTGAAACTTTAAATAAGTCTTGATGCCTTTTATTTTAGCACTCTATATTGAAATATTTAAGAATGCGGATTTCTGATAAAAGTAGCTTTGATGCAACCATTTGCTTTAAAAAGTTGTGTCAGCTTGGAATTTTCCATACTTGCCTCATCACAAACTAATATCAAGCTATTTGTAGAATATACCAACACCATTATTTTCTTTGATGTGTGTGGAAAAAATAATATGGGAGAAGAAATTTGAACAAAAATTGATTTAATTTTTTGCCAGTGAATAGAGAAGATACTTTAGTAGAATCTGTGAAACCTGTTAATTTCATCATCACTTCAGAGTCACTCACATTCTTGTGAAATAGGATTAAATATCATACTAATTGTGAAATGCAGTGTATTATATCCATTTAGAGTAGCCAATGCGTATTCCACACATAAATGTTTTAACCAATTATTGTATCTTGCCAGTCTGATAAACTAAGAAAGGGAAAGCTCCATCTCGGTATGAAGTGGGCAAATGTGCACTTTGGATTGAAAGATCTTTTAGACTCCTTCTGAAACTAGTCTCCCACTCATAGGGACTGATATACTTTGAGAGAAAAGCCTGATAACAGGTTCTATTTGAGAAAAATTAAAGATCTGCATTAGAAGTTTCTTTGAATAGACCTTGGTTGTCAGCCATTAAAGATTATATTTGCTGAGAAGTGATAACCACTGTTAACAGAAAAATAGAGCTGAAATAGCTAATACAAAACTGATAACAATTTATAAGTCTTTAGTAAGTCAAGTCTTTTTAGCTGTGATCTTCATATCAATTGGCTGGTTGGCTAACCCTCTTTTTGTAATGTATAAATTTAATGAGTAGATATTGAGGCAAGATGAGAAGAATGACTTGTTCTTGCAGAACAGCAAATGAAACTTGGGTATTATACCTCATAACAGTACTTCATATTTTTCCCCTCAAAAGCTGCATTTTACCTTGTTCTTTTCTTTCTTTTCTGTTTTTCACATATTCCAGGTGATTAGTTTAGATTTTTTTCTAAACCCCTTTGATGTTTTTACCTTCAACTTAAATTAGTTGCAATAAATCAAGTAACACAATGTGGCTATTAATGTTGGATGAGATGAGCAAGCTTCCATTGGGACTACAAAAAGGTGGTGTAGGGGTGTGATTTAACAGATATGTTGACAGATTGTTTCTTTCATATCCATTCAGATAGCTGCTATCTTCATGAAAGCTTAGCTGACTGACATTTGCATATATTATGAAAGTACTGTTTCTTTGTTTCCTCACCTGAACTCCATTCAATCATATGTTTAATCATTCAGGCTGTTTGTGCATCTCCATGCTGTGTGTAACAAGAAAGAAAAAGCTAAAGGACAACTTCTATTGTAGCAATCTCAAGAAAGAAGGCACTTCTGAAGTGATCAGGTTCCAGAAATTAAATAGGACAGCTAGTTATGCTTAACAGACTGATACCAGTAATACAACGTAACATTGCAGCTGCATGGAAGTAATTTCCAGAAATAAGAAAAACAATTAAGTGGGAACAGGCCAGAATGGATTTACCAGGAATAAATCAAGCCTGACCAATTTGATTGCATTCTCTGAAGAGATTTCTAGGTCTGTGGACCTAAGGTGACCAGTGCATGCAAGATAGCATCAATTATTTCAAAGATATACAAAAGTAAGTGTTTCAGCAGTCTCAATATAAATTTCTAAATCCATGTTGTTTATCTCTCTCCTCCCCTGCATTCTAGTTACTCTTAAAATTTCTACTTTTCAAGGCTTTCATAGTACAAAAAACCATGTGTATTTATACACATGAGTATAAATTCACATGACAGTGAATAATGGGTGATTGTAATTTCTGTGCAGTTTATTGTGCTTTCTGTAATGTCAGTCATTATTCTATCTGACATAGATAGCATTTTCAGATTGATGTGTTTAAAATTAATGAGGCATTCCTTTCCTCAGAGAAGTTGTTAATAAAGAACAGTTTTCTCCATGAATTAGGTAAATGAATTAATACAAATCAGCTCAATTTTTAGAGTTTTGTGATTTTCTTTCTTGCAATGCATCTTAACAGTTAGAGGCTGAGGAAGCTGCAGTGACAGGAATAAAAAATGTCAATCTAAAAATTACTGGAAAAGTAAAAAAAAAAAAAGTCGTTCTTTAAGAATGAAAAAGAAAGGAGGTGTTTAAAGATGTACATCTGCTTTCCAGTGTAGGAAAAACAAATTTTAAAGTCATCCAACCTTCTATATTTTTCTTACCTTCATAGGTATAGCAGTTGCTAACTGGAGAGAATCACACATGAAATGAGAACCTACAGATTCAGGAATTGCTTGAGATGAAACTTGGCATTCACCTTGAATTCTAAATGGCTTCAAATACAGCTCTTGTTAAGTAGATCACAAGAGAAGGGGAGAAAAATTTGAGGCAGAAAAATCTTAAATAAGAAATTCATTGTTTGTAAATAATTTTACCAGCTTACTGTTCATTATAGTAACATTTTTATATAAAAAGGAGTCAGAGTCCTCAAATCATCCCTTTAAATATCAGTCTTGGAACTGAAATGCACCTTATGATCTCCTAGTGAACTCTGTAACAGATACAATAGAATATTGAAAAAATGTGTAAAGTCTTTGGATGTAAACAAAATATTTTGATGCAATGACACCAGTCATTTTTATGCATTCTTTAGTTCATTTTTCTGACAAAGTTAATCTCTGAACATTATTTACTTCATTATATTTGCATTTGTGAAAATCTATGACTTTCCATCTTTTGTTGTTTTCAACTGATGACCCTTTTAATGAAGAATCTCCTTTACTGTCCTGGTTTCTTGAGTTCAGTAAAGTAGGGCTGCTTGCACCAGCTTGATCTGTAGGTGTTATTTGGTGTTTTGGGGAGACTGGATTCAATTGTACGACAATGTGTGGAACTGGTTTTGAGTATAGAACCTGCACTCTTAAAATGTGCCTGCAAAATTTTTTCCAAGAAATAAAATTAGCTCAGACTGGCCATGTGTAAAGCAGCTTGGTCCTACCTGCAAGCACTCTGTGGGCTCATTATCTTGGAGACAGCAGTACTGTGTTAGCTACGACTTGAGGCCTCTGCCTAGGAGCTGGCTTAGAGCAATAGTGTGCCCATTTGGTATGGCTTTATTTAACTGCATGCATATTCTTATGAATACCATTTTTGCAAAAATATTTGGTTAAGAAGAGTTCCATTCTTGTAAAATATTTCATTTGCTGTGCGCATTTGTATGTGGATCTATAATCACTGCGAATATGTATTGGACTGTTCTGACCTCGTGTTTGTTTCAGTGCTTTAGGCAGTAATGCCACAGTTCTGAAGTGACAGTGTGAACTGTTTAGCCAACACTTTATTTGCATTTCAAGTTATGTGCATAGGTAAAGCTGTGGTATAGAATGAAGTTCCAGCAGAGATGTATAGGATGTAGTCTAAATGTTTTGCACACATGGGTAACTCAGTTTTGCTGGTGATAACACAAGCAAAATTACTTCAGTTCTCATCTTCTTCCATCACTTTCTAATGCGTCTAGAAATACTGACAAGTTATTTCACAGTTTATTGGAAAGGAACTGGAACAAATCATGCAAAAAGAAATCATAGAATATACTTCTAGAAGAGTCTGCAACAACAAGGTGCAGTATCTGTGAGGAAATGTTTGCTCTCAGCTATGGCTTTTCATTTTGATGACTTACACCAAGTAACCCTGAGCACCCTAATCCTCTGAATTGACTTTGAAATGAAATGGCATCCAAAAAGATTGCATGCTTAACTTCCACCAGGTGTCTGACTGAATTTCTTTGTAAACTTTAGAAAGAGAATTGTATTAAAGTATTTTTATAACATGGCATTCTTTTAGAACTTCACTTAAATTACTTAAGTTTTTTGAACCCTATGCTACTGAGGACCTACATACCCTCCCCTTTTTTCTCATCTTTCTTGTTCTTTAAAACCTGCTATTCCTTTCTAAATGTCATCTCATGCAGATGCCAGCTATACAAGTGTAAGTGCAGAAGAACTCTTATGACTGTTGCCTATTAAATTTACAATGAATTTAGAGAACCCTGTCATTGCTACAACATCTGGGCTACTACATTCCTATTTAGTTCTGCCAGTTTAGAGCAACAGTGGGAGTAGAGAACACTTCTGCTACATATGCAGTAATTTATCTTTGTTGCTCTGCATGTGTAATTATGAAAATATCACCATTGGAAACTTATGTCATTGATCAAAGAAGAGAATACAGGTGATAGGATGTTATCACTAAAACATGAAAAAGACAATGGTGGAAGCAAGAGTAGGATTTATGAGGTCAGTGTTCCTACACATTTTTAATCTTCCTTGGAATATACCAAATTAGCAAAGCATAACAGATCCAACTGGAAGCATCTTTTACTAGAAGCATAATCGTGACTTTTTCTGTCTTTTAATATTCTTTAGATGTTTTGACTTTAAATTAGGACCAGCTTGAAAAAGGGGGGTGTCTCCTCCAGATCAGAAATTCTTCCTGTTTAGGATCTCCTAGTGCTCCTCAATAAGAAACTTAATTTAATTTCAGCTCCCATAAATTAATTAATGTGTTACAAAAATTATAATATTTAGGATTACTGCTCCCATCTAGGAGAGGTACCTTTATCAGTGATTCTTTTAGCAACCTAAAACATTAATTCCTGGCACCTATCTGATACCTGACACTTTTTGCATGTCCAGGTGGTTTAAGTGATACCCAACTTTTCTTCAACTACATTCTGCCTACCTTTCTTTCTGCTGCTGATTCACACGCCGTTCCTTTTACTTTTCTTCTTTTCTTTTGTTGGTTTCAGCTGACCTTTGCATTCCTGTCTCTGTTCCGACATGTGCAGACAATGCCTTTGTGCTCCTGCTTTCACCTCAAGTCACACGTGATCTTCTCTGTCTGAGTGCAGACAGGTGTTCTGTGTTCACCCATGCTGGCCTTCTGCAGTTATTGTTGGCCTTCCTGCACACTAGAAAGGACCATTCCTCTGGGAAGAGAGGAGACTGTGAAAATCAATCAGGTCTTCTGCACACCTTTGCCTCCTGAGACAGTTTCCCGTGCGATACCGAAAAGCAGGTACCTGAAGAGGCTAAAAATTGATTTTCTGAAGTCCAGGATTATAATCCTTCTGTGAATCTTGCTCACTTCCCTTAAACTCCAGTCTCAGAATCAATACTGCAGATCATATTCTAAGGATATTATGACAGGAAATATCCATAACAAGGTTAGCTATTGCTGAGAGCTACAACTGTGAAAGTATTACAGATGGTGTGAACTAGTTTACCAGGTGAAATAATTCCCTGTGCCTGCTGGAAAGTGGCTTCCAGCTAGTCCCGGCTGCCCTGGCTGGGAATCGTTTCAAGTCCAGTTAGGCAGTGGCAAGTGGACCGGCCACCACCCCCTGATGGGTCAGAGCTACACGAGAGCTGTTGGTGAGGCTTTGACGAAGGATCACAAGGAGACCTCGTGGCAAGATGGAGTTTTATTGTCACCTGCACAGCATGGCGCAGGCAGCCACAAGGCCAAAGAGAAAGAGCTGGGGGTGGGGTTAGTGATTATAAGGGACTGGAAAAAGGGGTGGACACAAGAGGGAAAACCAATCAGGGGAATGGGGATGGCACACAGACAACGAATAGAAGACGAGGGGTGGGGGATTTTCCAGCTTGTTCCAATCCGGGACCAAGTCTCTCCGAAGTCTCTGGAAAAAGGGGGAGAGGCTTCCCGGAGAGTGACAAGCACAGCTGCTGCACAAACAAGTGCAGGAGGAAACCATGAAGGGAAGGGGATAGGGGGAAACATGGACTAAACCATTACAGAACAAATTAACATTAACAATAAGTAAAAACTAGAAAACGCGCGGCTACAACTAGGGAAACATTTCTTACTAAAATATTATGAAAGGTGGTGTTAAGATGCACAAGAAGGAATGCTGGAATGATTGTCTCGGTCTACTTATTATATCAGCTTAATATATAATGATAATTTTACTCTCCTGAAATTGTATGAACAAGCCAAATAACTAGGAACTTGGTTTAATTAATGACAAAATGGTCTCTGCATCCAGAAATGAAAAAGCAAGTAGTACACAGGTCAAACTATTTTAAGGTGTCAGATCACAGGCTAAGAGCTTATGAATAAGCATGTTACAAAGACACAGTCTTTCGCATGCTAGAAGGCTGATTTTAGGGTTATGAGGAGGAAATACCCAATTTTTAAAAAAACTTTCTTATGAATGACAACCTAGCTTTCCCTTCTCACCACTCCTTTACTAACATGCAATAGAAATAATTGGTTCTTCCTTTTTTTAACCACTCTTTCTGCTGTGGAGTATATTAATGCAGTCATAATGATTACTGTTTTTCAATGTGTACATTCAAAACACTCTCTTCAGCTTCATATGTGATTTGTGCTATTTTCCTCTGGTGTTCTTATTCTTACTTTTTCTTCTGTAGTTCCTGATTTTCATTCATTAAAATTATCATTTCTGCTGTGGGAATACAGAGAGAAAGCAAGATGCAGACTACTGCTGAACCTGTGACAGATTTGGACACTCTGAACTTGGTAGGCCAAAAGCCATGGGAGATTCAAACAGAGATTTGAGGGAGGTAGGAAAGGAATGTGGTGTTTTGTTTTTAGCTCACCACGTAAAACTGCACCTGCAAAGATTGTAGTTAGGCATATTGATAAGAAACATAAAAAATGGGGTTATTGCTTGGCAGTAGAATATTCTATTTAAAGCTGTAAGGCAATATAAGCTGAGCCCTGTAAGTCAATAAATTGACTTCTTACATCCAAGCAATGCGGCCCGTCTCTTCCCGCCATTCATTATAAGCTTTTAATTTGACTGCATTTTCATTCCACTGGGATTTATGTAATTTTTTTTCTTTTTCTAATCAAGTGTGATCTCCTCTTTTGAATATCTTGTAAAAAATTCTAAAGTGATTTCTATTTATCAGAGCCTTTTTTTCCCTTTTTCTTGGATGACGCTTAGTGAGTAACAAAAGCAGTCCTTAATGCATCATGCCCTCTTCAGTCAGAGACTTTGGTTTGTTTGGGTTTTTTTGACCAAGTTTAATTCAAGATGACTTGTTTCTGAAATCTCACAAATTATCCTAAGGGATGTGTTTTCTCCATTCCCTGTGAAAATACAGAAAACAGATTTCAGTGTTTTGCCTCTTGCTGAGTGTCAGGTGTGGGAGCAATACTGTGAATGCTTCATCTATAAAAAGAAGTTCAGTCAGAACTCACATCATTGTATATGTTAGAGATCTCTTCATGAGACATGAATCTGCAGAAGCCCTGGTTCTGGTTCTTTTGCTTAAGGATTCACTTGTCAATGCTATGATTATTTTCACTTCTCAGTAAAGAAAGATCTGTGATGTAGGATGCTAAACCTAACAAAGTGTGATGAGAAGATCTGTCTGTCAAAGACTCAGTAGAATTTCATTCCATAACTAACCTTAACACTGACTAACAAGAGGTAACAAGTCAGTATTTATCATAGTGAAGTTACCTGTGGTAGCACTTTTTACGCTTTACACACAAATGTTAAAGCACAGTATTTTCTGATTTCCACCCTGCCCTGCAGAGGACAGCAGCAATTCTGAATTGCACTAACCTTATGACAACACTCCAATGTAAAATGGCATATGCGGTGAGGGAATCAGCTGGCCAGAGAGCTGACACCCGCAGAGCTGATGAGATAGGTAAAATCAAGTTTAAATTGACCCGGAATGTTACAGCAGGCTGAAGTTTTCTTCCCTGCCGAATATCAGATTCTGACTTCTCAGGCTTGGAGTTTTGATCCAAGCACAAATGCAGGCTGACAATTGCTGCCTGGAAGAGACCTGCTTTTGTGGGGGGGCCTATTGTGTCTTCAGTGGGAACTAGCTATCCTTTGGATAAGTTACCAGAATTGCTTTCAAACCACTAGTTGGGGCCTGAACATTCTGAACTATCCAAAGAAGATTCATATTTATAGGCTAATGAAAATATTCTTCATGTGTATTTTTCCCATCCCCCTCCCCCATTTTCATTCTCAAATTCTGATAAAATGTGCAGTTTGTCAATAAAATCTATAGAGAATTTTATATGCAAGCTTGTGTAATTTATATTAAATGTGGAAATTGAATATTATGAAATCAAAACACATTTGAGTGTACATTATCTCTTCTCTACATTTGGAATTTTTATGATCTTCATTTTGCTCTCAAACCTCAAGGTCAACATTTCAAAAACTCTTCTCATAACCCAAAGAACTACTGTTACTGCTGACGTACATATCCCTTCAATACCAAATCTTAAAGAGAAAGAAAAATTATCTTTTTCTTTCTGATATTTGCATACTCTTTTCAATGGTTTCCCTAGTCAACAATAGGACACAAACTTGGGTAAAATTATACTGAATAAACTTTGCTTCTGCAAAAAGTGTTATGAAATAATTATTGCTATTAATAAATATGATCTTTGCATGTAAAATTAGCTGAAGAAAAAAGATCTAAAATGTGAGAGTGTTTTTTGTCACTGTGAGGAGAGAGGTGTACTGCTTCTATGTGCTTTAAGCATGTGTTTCACTTTGTCAACATAGTATGTTTTATTTTTTGTACCTATTTAGCAAGTTTAGAGAAAAAGGACCAATGCCTTTTTAATATAATCTTGGACTTTTCTGTTTTATTATTCATTTTCTTTCCCTTTTTTAATATTATCTGCTTTACATAGGAAGTAACAGAGATGCAAGTTAGATTTATTATTTTAATAATTATTCTGTGAGATTTAAGAGGAGTGCATTGGGAGGAAGTCTTCTTCCTTCCTTCCCCCCATCCCCACCACATACTTGAAGAAGGTATGGGTTTTTAAACTGATTTGTACCAATGTAATTATTTAGAAAGTATTTTAACTTCTAGCAAGTAGCCCAAAGATAACAGCTGTACAGAAGGGGATGAAACATTGTAACTTTTTCCATCTGGCTATAACATTACTTTGATTCTTTTTAAAATTAACATTGAAAAGAATTACAAAGTAGAAATCTCCATATATTTCAGGTATCTAGTCTGGTCTGCTAAAAACATATCTAATTTTTATACTCTGTTATTAATTCTTGGTGCAAAAATGCCTAAAGTAAGGGTTAAAATGAGAAACTTTTTTTTTGATTTTGTTAATATTTTCAGTATAGCTTCATAAGGAAATGTGTTGCATTATTCTTTTATAGGAAAATTAATACACACCCTTTTTTCTTGAACAAGATTAAGAATATAATAAAAGAGGAAAAAAAAAATTTTGCTCACTGGCAGAGCATGGGAAACTGAAAAGTCCTTGATGTAGGATGAGCACTGCTGAGCAACAACTAAAGATCAGTGTGTTATCAGCAGTATCTTCATGCTAAATTCACACCACAGCATTGTACTGGCTACTGGGAAGAATATTAACTCTATCCCAGCTAAAACCAGTACAGCAGCTCTGCTACCTCACTGATGAACTTTCCTAAATGATATGCAAATGTGTAAATTCATCAGACTAGTTTCTTATCCTGCAGAACGGTAATAGCGCTTGAAAGATATTGAGAAGGCATTAAATTTGCCCTATTCACTCTGTTATGACTCTTCTGCCAGAACATATCTGTGAAAGACCATGTTTCACCACCTGAAATATACTCCTACCTCTCAGTCTCACAAAAATTTCCAAAGGTGGATCCCTGTGCTGTATAATTCTGGATACTTTCTGGATACTGCTCCATCCATTGCCAAAGTTACTGTCATGAAATCTGTGCAAACTAAATACTTGATAAAAAGCAAAACATATTTCTGTGAGTAGTGAGTATTAACAAAAAAGCACATTTTGAGTGTGACTTTTCAAGGGCTATGAATCTATTAGATGTGTTCTGGCTTTTTCTGCTGGGTTCCTGAGGAAGTTCAACAGTAATAGATAACTTGGTGCTGGGAACCCCAGATAATACCAGTAGGTCTGCAGAAATGACTGAGCCATGGGTTTTGGGGAGTGACAGACCTCATTCTTACGTGACTTCTTCCCAGTTTGATGTCTGAGATCTGCTTGGATTGAGGTAGAAAGAAGTTACAAGTGTCCAGCTTACCATAAACCTGAAGCGTTTTCCCTCTGCCTGCTGGAAAGCGCCTTCCCAGCTAGTCCCGGCTGCCCTGGCAAGAAACTGCCTCAGCTCCGGTTAGGCAGTCGCAGGCGGATCGGTGACCACCCCCCGGTGGGTAAGGCTTTTGGCTACATGAGCGCTGTTGAGGAGGCTACGACGAAGGCAGGAAAAGGAGACTTCGTGGTAAGATGGAGTTTATTGTCACCTGCTCATAGTGCAGGCGAGGCCATGAAGTGAAGAATAGGGGCGGGGTAAGCGTTTATAAGGGACCAGAAAAAGGGACGTACACAAGAGGGAAAACCAATCAGGGGAGTGGGGATGGCATACAGACAATGAATAGGAAATGAGGGGTGGGGGATTTCCCAGCCTGTTCAGGGACTGACCTCTCCTGATCGTTCTAGAAGCAGGGAGAAGCTTTCCCAGAGATTGACAGGCATAGGGAAATGAATACAAATGATTGACAGGCACAGGTGCTGCACAAACAAGTGCAGGGGGAAACCATTAGGGGAAAGGGATGGGGGAACATGGACTAAACCATTATAGAACTCAGCTAACTTTAACAATTAAAAAAAAAAATTAGAAAATGCGCCGCTACATAAACCTACTTATATTTTTGTCCTATGGATGAAAAAATCAATCTGGATTTCCAAGTGGGGCAATGCTTATACTGATATTAATTCCTACTGTAATAATGCAGAAAGAAACCACTAATATTTATATTGTATTGAATCTTGAATCCTTTTAAAAAAATTTTTTTAAAGTATTAATATGTTTTCTAGCTCATTATGCAGAATATGCCACAAATATAGCCAAGGTGTTAGAATTACAAATGTTAACATTATTAATTAATAGTATCAAGTTGTTGATCATAATTTTAAATTTGCCATTTTTCATTGCATTGAAGAACACTGACAGTTTTCCCCAGTTGTAGGTTGTTCTGAAGAGCTGACAGATTTGTGATCATTCTTATTTCTAAATATTGAAGGCAATTGCAAACCTGTACCAGAAATATGCTAGGGAAACAACCTGGGGCAATATTTCATGTTTTACATTTAAAACTCATTAGAACAGTGGAAACTCATTATATATCTTAGTATATTATATATATGTTTCTGCTAGAAAGACAAACAGGTGTAAATTGATCCTGAAATTTTGCATGTTTTTGACATTAAAATGGAGGTACACACTGCATGGTACTGTTATGTCTAATATTTCAGAACTCTGAACTGACAGCAGTTGTCAGGAAAGAATGCCTGGCCGCCATGTGGTGTACACAATACCTGGTAGCAGGCTAACCTGGAATTCCAGCTCAGCAATGTACTCAAAACATGTGTTGAACTTTAAATGTTGCTGAAATTAATAGGTTTTAGAAGTGAGTTTAACCTGAAGCAAATAGGTTTTTTGTTATATTTAATTATTACCTCCATAGGTGTTATTTCATTGAGTGAAAAAAAATTAGCTAGGAAGACTGATTCTATAAGTATTTCTGTAAACTCAAGCTCCAAACTTTGCTGGGTGGCAGATAGGATGGACTTCAATATCAACACTCTTTCCTGTTGACTGTAACAAATATTAATAGAATTTTGAAAATAATCATGATTTTAAAAATTTAAGGATGAGATTCTATAAGCTCTGAAACAGGAGTTTGTAGTCCAACTTTGCCCTTCTGCAAGGATATAAGTGTTATCTGGTGCTGCTGATTAAACTCAACAGCCCTTGTTACTAAGTGCTACAACAGTTTTTCCTATAGGATGTGCATGTTCAGGGTTTTTTTTTGCTCAGCAATCTTTCATCTAGAATAAATAAAATTTCATGTGCAGTAATTCAGTCACACTAGGGATAGCTCCTAAGAAAAATCTTTGAAACTGTGGAACAGAAATATGTATTTATTAACATACAGACTGCTCCAAAATTATTGAATTTTGCCAGTGACAGGGAGAACATTGCTTGTATTATATCATTGAATAATATCTCCCAGTTTGGAAATGGAAACAATTTCAACAATTATCCTGAGAGCATGGCAAATGAAGATTCCAAGAATCAAATATCTCTAAGCAACTTCATATTAATTTCTGTAAATGTTACTTGCATTAATTCTAATATTAAGAAATACATATTTCCAAGTGTAAGGAGATGGCTGTTTACAATTTATTTGTTTTAAGCATTAAACCACAAGAAGCTTTATGTTTATTCTTTCATCATTGGTCTTAAAGATCATAATTTGCTCATTCTCTCTTGTTGCAGGTTGCTATTGGTAGGGATTCCTCTTTGAATTATCTCAATACTTTTCTTAGATGAATACCTAATTCTGCTTATATCAAAATACAATTAAAGTTTATCATCGACTTTTGAATCTCTTGGCATTCGTTAATCCTGCATATTGTTCAAGCAATTATGTGATTTGAACATTAATAAAAGAAGATTTCAGGGTTCAGTATCTGTACACATATTTTGCAGGGTGTTTGTTTATGATATAAATTATATTTCAGAATTCAAAATTTTCATGTTATTTGTATTCTTGTACAAGGGATTAATTTTCAAGAGCAGATTAGATTCAACGGAAAGCCGCAGTTAGAAAGGCAGGGATGGAAAATCATCACTATGGTGATGAGAGTGAGTTGTCATATGTCTCACTTTCAATGTGTCTTGCACTGCCAAGGGTTTGAACGTAAGTAGATGGGGCAAGCAAGTATTTGATACTAATAACCTTCCACTTAATTGAATGGCTCCAGAACCATCCACTGGAAGTAGGGAGACATGCTGCAAGTGCCAGCCTTGTCAAATGTGACTGAGAATGTTAGGGCAAAATACTGATGAATAGAGACTATCATTTCACACTGAGGGGAAGTAGCTAGGAAAGGAATTATTGCAGAAAATTCTTTTAAATTTCCACAGAAACGTATTATAGGCAAAATTAAGACAGTCTTTACTGATAGATCTTCACTTATAACCTCATTCCAGCTGAAACATTTCAAATTCAAAGCTTTTGGAAAAACATCACGAGTTATCTGTGCTATGGCTAGGGTGTGTTTTATCTAGTAATTATTTTTGTTATTCCTACTAACTGAAAAAATCATAATTGAAATAAATTTAATCAGCCTATGCTCCATGTACATTCAGAACTTCTAACACAGTCATGTTTTGGAATTAAATACAAATTTGGTACTCTTGGAAATAAATTCTAATCTGTGTGAACTATAAGATCTTCCATGGCTGCACAAAAATACCTGCCATTTGGGTACTTATTTGGTATAAATTTCATTATATTGGAGAAATTTTGAAAGTTATGAAGATTCTCAGGCCAGGATAATTGGCCTGTCATGAGTTCTTATTTTGGCATTCACCCTTAGCTAACAAGCCAGTGTAACAGGGCATGATGTACTGTCAAGATGATTTGACAAGCCAGGGAAATTTCAAAGACAGCACCTTGTTGCATGAGATTTTTTATTTATTTATTAGTACACTCCGAAGGAATTTTTAAAATATGCTCATTACCCTATTTGCATAGTCCATTTCAGATAGTGAGCACAGCAACTTTCCAATATTTGTTTCCAGCAGCGTGGAGCTGGCAGCATACAGGGAACTACTGGGAGCAAATAGCACAAGGTCCAGGGCTGATCTCTCTTTACTTCTGTTATGGGTTAACAATATTTAAATTTTTGTTAAAGAAGAATATAGAATACTGCCCTGTCAGGACCTTAGACTTGCTTTAGAAGGGGAAGATACCTATCAGAGACCAGTTCTCAGCTATTGGCCTGTAGTCTGACCACTGAGAAAACTGATGTGACTTTTTGGAAATACCCATATAAAAGCTGAGACTTGACGTGGACTGCCCTCTTTGCTCTTAGCCTCGATACAGGTAAGAAGCCTGTCCTGGCTCCCTCCCAGCAGGGACGGGGCTGGGATGGCCTAGGCTGCCGGCCAGGCCCGGCTGGGTCTCCTGTGGCCGCTGCTGTAGGGGTGGCCTGGCTGGACAGGCCGAGCTCTTTCTCTCTCCAGCTGCAGGCGGCAAAAGGGGAAGCCACTATCAACTTCCAGCCGACCCTGGGGCCTGCCCCACACTGCTGCATGGTCGAGGGAGATGCCCTCCCAGCCTTCTAGCCTCTTCTGGAAGCAGCACCAGGCCCAGGCTGGGCCGTGCCTGCCCCTTTGAGATCGAGGGGTGGCGCGGGGGGAGAAAGACCAACCACGCAGGATGTCCTTGCTGCCGTTTCTGAACATTTTCTTTCACTGCATGGATTTGAGTTGTTTGCAGCGCCCGCTGGACAGAGACCATGTGACTGCAGGCCCAGTGAGAATGTTAACTCTTTCCTGACACAGATTGAGACTTTTTTAACACTCTTAACTCTCTTCAGAGAGAGAGAAAAGGCTGAATTAAAGATATGTAAAGGGACAATATGAAGATATCAAAGTCAGTAAGAGTGACTTCTCAGGTGGGAGAGATGACGAGCTGTCTTAGTTTAAGGCATAAAAACCTCCTATGAGTTGGGGTAAGAGACTGTGTTGTGACTTGCTAGAAATTTCTTTTAAATTGTAGACAGTATAATTGGGGAGATGCTTTGTAGATTTTGGCAAAGGTATTTTTGTGATTTACTGAGTGAATGTTGAATTAGAAACTGTAACGTGATCTTATAAGATGTTTTGACAGAAAGAGATAAGAGGAAGCCCTTTGTGTCTGTGAAGAATTGAGAAGATATCTCTGCTCCTTAAGATGAGAAATCCTCTGCTTGTGGAAGTGTGCATTTTTAAACAGGGAAACCCCAGTGTGCATCTATGGCCCAAAAGGTTGTCATGGGAAGGCTACATGATTTGAGAAGACTACAAATTGCAGAAGTTTTTGGGCAGGCTGCTTTTTGTAGGGGCTAGAAGCCACAAAAGAGACTGCCTCTTTTGTAGAAGTTACCTAACACATCAGGAGATATACTTCTCTCTCTCAAAGACTGAGTGAAACACTTATTTTATAAGTGATACTGACCTGAAGCTCTGAGTTTTGTCTCTTTATGTTGCATGTAGGAAAGTGAACTGTTTTTGGGGGGGGAAAGAAGTGCTTTAAAAGTTTCATTTTGATTCTCATTTTTTTTCCTCTTTTCATTTTGTGTGTTAATAAATCTACCTGTTTTTATACTTGAGCCTGTTTTGCCTCCTGTTCTCATATTTCGCAGAAAAAGATATTTAGACCACTACACTAAATTTAGCAAATAAAAAATTCAGTGAACATGAAACCACTACAACTTCCTAACTGTGTCTTTTTATTTTGTGTAATAATGCCTCATGGCTTTAATCTTTATTAGGTCGTCTGTTACAATAATACACTAAAAATACTAATTATAGAGAATTTGTTTCAGTTTGATACTTGAATTTTTTTCAAGCTTTGGCAAAGAACTGGGAGACAGCTCCTATGTCTTCCTCATAATAAATCATAAATTTGAAAGTATAAATACTTTTCTTTGCTGCTGAATGTCCTTCCTGCAAGATAAAATGACAATGACAAATACAAGTAAATATATTCCTCTATCCCTTGACAGACAGAACTAAGGAAGATCCCAGTTGACTTGTATTTAATTATAGATCATGATGGAAGGATAACGCTAGTCCCCATATTATTAGCCAAACAGAAATGCATTATACAGTTCCCACAATTTGTGCTGAAGAAATCTGTATGTTACTGTTGAATGAGGAACTACCTTGAATACAGAATTTTAGGAATGTATCTGTACCTAATCTCAGGCCTTCCCAGCCTATTCATGCAGTAGGGTGGTAGCAAGGTTTCTTATGTGGACTGGGAATCTCCTAGATATCCTAGAGCATAACATGATATTTTTCATGTGTGAAGGAGTCTGATGCTGTCTTAAACATCAGATCTGTTCTGTATCCACTAGGTTGGAAAAGATGTCTGAGATAATCAAGTCCAACCTGTGACCAAACACCACACTGTCAACTAGACCCTGGCACTGGGTGCCACATCCAGTCTTTTCCTAAACACCTTCAGGGACAGTGACTTCCCAGGGACATTACCTCCCTGGGAAGCCCCTTCCAATGCCCATCACCATTTCTGTGAAGAACTTCTTCCTGATGTCCAACCTAAACCTCCCCTGGCTCAGCTTAAGACTTCATCCTTTTGTCCTATTTTTGGTTGCCTGGGAGAAGAGACTCACCCCCACCTGGCTCCAGCCTCCTCTCAGGGAGTTGCCGAGAGTGACAGGGTCTCCCCTGA
>VWYN01017870.1:272-51900 GCA_013400075.1 Hippolais icterina | reverse complement strand
TCCTGCCCTGTTTATTTACCACAATTTGGGGGCTCGTCAGGCATCAAAGCCACGCCAGAAGAGGACCACGGGAGGGAAGGCACTGCCCGGCCTTGGGCCTCCTGGACAGCTGGTCATCCCAGACCACAAGGACGCCGCAGAACACTGCCTTGGAGCATCAGTGAGCAACTGGGGGTGGGAGTGGAGGTGTGCGAGTGTGGTGTGAGTGAGACAGGAACCGGTAGCTCAGATCCCCAAAGTGAGTGCGGACCTCCCAGTACCACGGTTCCAAACTCCCACGAGGGGACCGGTCAGGAAGGAAGGAAAGCAAAAGGGAATAACGTGAGAGAGGCACCTCCCAGGGGCGTAGTGGGCCCCCCTCCAGACGTGTGGAGGCTGCCTAGTGAGTGTGTGGTATGTCACAGTGCGAGTGGTGATGTAGGTTCCCCCCTCCTTAGACTCGTAGGGGTAGACCACCCGGGTTGCTTTAAGCACACGCGGCGGGCCAGGTATAGTGTAAGGCATGCACCACACCTAACAACCATTGGGGTGTGGGAGGATGAGAGGTACTGGCCGAGGTTACCAGCTGGGGGTAGCTGATGGGGTACAGGGAAGGTCACACTGGTCGGAGGAACCCAGAGGAGGGGTACGCTTTCTGGATGTAAAGGGCCTGCGTTAGTCAGGGGTATTTTGGGTACGCTTTCCAGGTTTGAGGGTATCGTACTGCTCGGGGGTGCCCAGAGGGAAGGTTTACTTTCCGGGTACGGAGAGGTAGAACTGGTCAGGAGTGCCCAAATGGAGACTGGCTGGGTGCAGAGGAGTGAGAGAAGTTCCAAAGTGCGAAGGATTTAACAATAGGATGTGTGAGTGAATCTCACACTGTCCATCCGAGTCCTGGCAGTAGGCGGTACCTGGAACCTTGGGCCCCTGTTGACTGGCCGCTTACAGGGATTTGCCTGACGTACAGGAGAGGAAAGAGAGCTGACTGGGGGTAGTGGCTGAGGCCCTAAGGGCAGGTTGCCAGGCTACACCCAGGGCACTCCAAGCACTGGCAGGGGTAGCACCCAAACCCTGAGGGCAGGTCACTGGGGCTACTTACGGGTGCTCGTGGGGTGAGTGAGGATTAAGATTTGAGTTGCCCATCTTTAGATTTAGGTTTGCGTAGGGGCACCTTAAGGAAGTTCAGTTTGGAGAAAGGTCAAATAATTGTAATTTGTGTTGCTCTGTATTAGACTTTCTGTTTGGGTAAGGGCACTGTAGAAAGTTTTTGGTTTGACCGAGAGGGAATGGGTAGTTGTATGAGCAAGCTGAAGGATGTTAAAGAGCAGGAGAGAGGGAGGGTAACCAACATCCCTCCAGGTAGTCCACTAGGAAAGCTGTTAGAGCAATGGGACAAAGAGGAGAATACTAGGACTTTAAATAACATAAAAATGATACACTATTGTGTGGAGGTGTGGCCTACTCTAAGTCCACCCAGGAAGTGGCCATAGTGCAGAACAACCGACCCCTGGATATGTGCTCAATTAAATCAACATCTAAGAGCCCAAGGGGATATAGAAGTAGAACAGATACAGTATGCTGCCTGTTGGCAGGAACAGAGCACTAGAAACGAAAACATAAAGATCTGTAAATTACGAAGGCTAGAAGAAAAAGGCGGTAAGAAGGAGAAAGAAAAGGATAGCCCTACCTGGGATCCTCTCAACCATTTACCTCCTCCCCCGTCTACCCAGATATACCTCAGGCTATCCCTCAGAACCCTCAAGCCCCACCTGTGAACCTCTTTCAGCATCCCCAAACTGTAACCCCTATTCCTCCTCCTAATCCTCCAGCCCCACCTCTAAGCCCCCCTCAGCTTTCTCAAACTGTTTCCCCTATTCCTCCTCCCAATCCACAGGCCCCACCCGTAAATCTCTCTCAACCTCCCCAACCCAGAACCCTGTCCCCTCTCTGACCAGTCCTCTAATAAGTTCACCCCAGTCAAGTACTGACCCCTTCTACTCAACAGTAGTACCTCCAGTCCCCCCTAACATTAGCCAGATTTCCTCTCCTTCACCATCCATGGTCCCAGCACCACCTCTCAATTGGGAATTGATTTTATCCACCTCAAGTACAGAACCTTTCCCCAAGTATAATCAATACCCATAACCACATGCCAAGTAACTGAGACCCCAGGAGGGCCCTATAGTATCACCTGATTGAGAACCAAACTTTTTCCCCTAAGAGAAGTTCCAATGGGCGGAGCTGCCGTAGGGGTAGGATTTGTGAATGCACCCCTAACAGACTCAGAGGTCAGGAAATTTAAGAAAGAATTGGGGAACTTAGTGGAGGACCTGGTAGGAGTGTCCAATCAAGTAGACCAATTTTTAGGCCCTAACACCTATACATGGGGAGAGCTAAATTTCATCCTTAAAATCCTATTCAGCCCAGAGGAAGTGAGGATGATTCGAACTGCGGAGATGCAAATCTGGGAGAGGGAAAATAGAATGGGCCCTCCAGGTGATCACAAACTGCCGGTGGTTGACCTGAGATGGAAGCCAAATAGGGAGGAGGACAGGAGAAACATGGATGATTACCAAAATTTGATGGTTAGAGGCATCAAGGAATTGGTTCCCCATAACAGCAATACAAGACTAGCTTTCGACAGTATGCAAGGGAGAAACGAGACCCCATCCACTTGGCTAAATAGATTGAAGCGAAACTTCCAGTTGTATTCTAGCATAGACCCTGATAGCCCTCAGGGCCAAGTATTACTCAAAACCCAATTTGTTACCAAGTCTTGGCCCGATATTCGGAGAAAACTGGAAAAGATGGAAGACTGGCAAGAAAAAGGAATAAACAGATTGTTGAGAGAGGCTGTAAGGGTCTATCTAAGAAGGGAGGAAGAGAAAACCAAAACAAAAGTGAAAATTATGGTAGCTGTGGCTAAGGAAAGTATGTCTAACCAAGGTCCACCAAACAGAGAGAACATGAAGCCGGGGAGAGGAAAGAGAGAAGTCTTACCACCCTGGGTGACCTCTAAAAGGCCAGGAGAGGTTCAGAAGTGTTTCAACTATGAGGAGACAGGGCACCTAAGAAGGGATTGCCAGAAGTTATCATCTTTTGATGAGGCAATAACAAAGGAGCAGGACACATTAGAAAAGCTGCTGAAGGGAGAGGATAATAAGGATTAGGGGTTTCATAGGCTCTATGCACTAGGGGACCCAATGTACCACCAAGAAGAGCCCATAGTAAACTTTGAAGTGGGTCCCCAGCGTGAAGAATACAAATTTTTAGTAGATACTGGGGCAGATCGATCCAGTATCAAGAAGCTTCCAACAGGAGTAACTTTGGGAAAGAAGGTATGTGAAGTAGTGGGAACAGAGGGAAAACCATGTAATGCATCAGTCATCGAAAATATTGAAATACGAGGAAACTCACGACAGATAGTGAGTGACTTTATTTATCTACCAGACCTAGAGAGTAATTTCCTGGGAAGAGACTTGCAAGTCCAGCTGAGGGTGGGGATTATCCCAGAAAAGGGAAGGATGAGAGCGAAAATCATGAAACTGACTACAGGAGAGCTGAAAAAAATTAACCCAGAAGTCTGGGCAGAAGGAAGAAAGAGTGGCCTCCTTGATATTCCACCGATAAGAATAGAAATACAGGCAGGAATCCCTCCAATTTGAGTGAGGCAATATCCAATATCCCCAGAGGAGAAGAGATGGCTGGCCCCGATAATTGAACAATTGTTAAAAGAGGGCATTTTAGAACCATGCATGTCCCCCCATAATACACCCATCCTAGCCGTGAAAGAGGCAGAAGGGAAATATCAACTAGTCCAGGACTTAAGAGAGATTAACAAGAGAGCTGTCACGAGGCATCTTGTGGTTCCTAACCCCCATACCCTTTTAAGTCAAATCCCCCAAGAGCATGCCTGGTTCACCATCATAGACTTAAAAGATGCATTTTAGGCATGCCCTTTAGCAGAAGAGTGCAGAGACTGGTTTGCATTTGAGTGGGACCACCCTGAGAAAAAGAGGAAGCAACAGTTGAGGTGGACACGCTTGCCCCAAGGGTTCACCGTTTCACCAAATTTGCACAGGCCTTAGAGAAATTACTAGAAACAATTCACCCCCAAAGAGCAGGTGCAGGTTCTGCAGTACGTGGATGACCTATTAGTATCTGGAGAGGACCAAATTAAAGTAAGAATTACAAGCGTACAGCTCTCAAATTTTCTGGGAAGAAAGGGGCTAAAGGTGTCCCAAAAGAAATTGCAATTCGTTGAATCTGAAGTGACATACTTAGGGCACCTAATTGGAAAAGGATACAAAAAGCTAAGCCCTGAGAGAATTACAGGTATATTGTCAATACCTGCCCCAAAGACTAAAAAGGACATAGGAAAACTCCTAGGCCTCTTCAGGCACTGTAGGTTATGGCTAGATAAATACACCCAAAGTGTAAAATTCCTCTACATTAAATTGACCAACTCAGAACCTGTAGAATGGACAGGGGAGAATGAAAACCAACTAAAAGAATTAAAAGAGAAACTGTCCTCAACACCTGTCCTAAGTTTGCCAGATCTTAAAAAAGAATTTGATCTATTCATAAGTACAGAAGGGGGAGTTGCCTATGGGGTGGTGACTCAAGAGTGGGGAGAGTGTAAAAAGCCCATAGCCTTCCTCTCCAAACTACTGGACCCTGTAGCCAGAAGGTGGCTCACCTGTTTACAAGCCATCGCTGCGACTGCAATGTTAGTAGAAGAGACCCAAAAGCTGCCCTTACAAGGAAAGATATGGGTCCACACACCCCATGATTTAAAAACGTCTTCAGTCAGAGGGCCCCAGGATGGATAACAGATTCCCAAATACTTAAATATGAGATCACCCTGATGAACACCGAAAACTTGGACATAACTACCTCCAGAAATTTAAACCCAGCACAGTTTCTCTCCGGAGAACCCTCTCCGGAGTTAGAACACAACTGTTTAGAACTTATGGACTTCCAGATTAAGTAAGGGAGGAACTAGAAAGTATACCCCTACCTTTCGGGACAAAGCTGTTCACCGATGGGTGATAGAAGGGAAAAGGGTCTCTGGGTATGCAGTTGTTGAAGGCCTAACCACAGAAGACATAAAAGTCACAGAAAAGGGGAGATTACCTTCTACTTGGTCAGCCCAGCTTTGTGAGATTTATGCACTAAAGAGGGGACTAGATTTATTAGAGAGGGACCAGGGAACAATTTACACAGATTCAAAATATGCCTTTGGGACCATTCATCCTTCAAATTTTTCATTGGAAAAATTTGGGAAGAACAGAGGTATTTAAATTCAAAAGGAAAAGACCTGGTGCACAAAGAACTGATAAAATCAGTATTAGAATCCCTTCTAAAGCCTATAGAAATAGCAGTAGTACATATAAGAGGACACCAAAAGGGGATACCCTGGAGGGAAGAGGAAATCAGTTAGCAGACCAAGAAGCAAAAAGGGCAGCTCTAAATTCAGGGGAACCAATTAAGATCCTAGCGTTAACCAAAATTTCAGGGGAAGAGGAAGGAAGAAAAGAGCCAACCTACAATGAGAAGGAACTAAAGGCAATAGAACTGAAAATGCAGAAAAGAAAACGGGGAGAGTGGTTAGCCCCCAATGGGAGAAAGTTTTTAAACAAGCCCCTAGCAAGAAAGATGCTAACTGAAATCCATGAATTAACCCATTGGGGAGCCCAGGGATTATATGACCATTTCCTGAGGGAAAAATCTATGCCTGGGAGTTATAGTTTAGCAAAGGCCGTAACCCAAGGATGTGTAATCTGTCAGAGGATCAACCAAAAAGTAATGAGAGGAGTTACACCCGGGGGAAGAGAATTAGCATTGAGACCATTCCAAAATGTCCAAGTAGACTGAGATGCCCCCTGTTCAAAATTACAAACATTTCTTAGTAATAATTGATCATCTCACCCATTGGGTGGAGGCATTTCCAACAAGAAGAGAAACAGCAGAGGTAGTGGTAAAAATTATTCTCGAACACATAATCCCTTGGTATGGGTTAATTAACAACATTGATTCAGATAGGCGACCCCACTTTACTGTCCAAATTTTGCAAAAAACAGTTGAGGCATTAGGAATAAAATGGAAACTCCACACCCACTGGCGGCCCCAGAGTTCGGGGAGGGTGGAACAGATGAACAAGACCCTTAAAAATGTATTGACCAAATTAATTGGAGAAACGCAGCTAAATTGGCTTAAATGCTTACCTCTTGCCCTTCTGCAAATTAGGACTAAGCCTCGATCAGACATAGGTGTTTCTCCCTATGAAATGATGTTCGGACTTCCCTTCTTGCTAGCCCCCTATAGCACCGGAAGTTACCTAGGAGAGACCGCAGCCCAAAAGTATAGAGGGACAATTGGAAAAGCATTAGAGGACCTCAGGAGGAAAGGATATATTCCAAACTTCTCCCTTGGACTCAAACATGCACCAAATTAACCCTGGGGATTGGGTATTAATTAAGTCCTGGAGTAATACTCCATTAACCACAAGATTTGAAGGTCCCTTCCAGGTGCTGCTTACTACCCACACCGCAGTCCAAAAACAGGAGAAAGGCTGGACTCATATCACCCAAGTAAAAGCACCTGTGCCACCCCCGAACGATCCATCAAGCTCAAACCTTCTGAACAACCCTCCCAGGTAGACTGTTATTCAACACCCAGATCCCTTAAAAATACCTCTCAAGAAAATACCAAAGACCCAGTAGAGGACTATACAAGTCAGATAACCACTCAAGACAGCATTGTTGTTAAGAGTTTGTATAAGTTGCTGTAAGCTTGTATAAGTAGTTGTATTGTTACTATAACAGAAGTTAAATTATAGTAAGAGCTTAATTGCTGTTGTTAAGAGTCAGTATACGTTGTTAAGAAAGTTATAAAATCACTAATATCAAGTGTTTATTAAGAAAATGTTAAAAATTAGAAATCTCTTATAGAGCATACCCCAGGAAAGCTAACTAGAATTAACAGCCAAGTGGGAGCATATAAGGAAAGAACTCTGAAAACTAAACCTGAGAGCTCCCTAAGCCCAAGAGGCAAAGCCAAGTGAGACCAAAGAAAGCCCCAGGGCAGGATAGGGACCGTTCATACTGGACTCTTCGGAGGACTGATGATAGTCTTGATGATAAGTAGACACATAGAAGGAGCTTGTTCAAAGTGTTACTCCCCCATCTATGACAGAGAGAACTTGTAATCCCTAATCAGAATTCACACCAACGTGAATCCCACTTGTTTTGACGTTACCCAACTTTCAACCTGTCAAGAGGAAGGTGAGCAATATTGGATTGCGAGGAATGTGCCATCTTTAAGCAGTGCTTGACTGGGGAGTGCCCTATAAGAGAATGGTTTTGCCTAGAAGAAATAAATAACTTAGGAGGAGTCGTAGACCTCATAAAAGAAAAACCATTAAGTATAAGAAAAACTAAAATAGATGAACCCCTCAACAAGAACCTATTTATTGATTTGATTGAGAAAATAAGTAATGAGTTAAACATCACTAATTCTTGGATTTGTGGGAGTACCCAAATGTCAGATGTTTGGCTCTGGGAAGGAATCAGTCTAGCTCCTCTGGACATTTTAAGGTGGAAAATAATGAAACAAGAACGTCCGAGTAATGGAGAAAGGAGGAATGAGCAATGGGACCTGAAGTTCAAAATAATTGGGGAAAAATGAATAAAAAGAACAGGGAAGTGATACAAAACGTTCATAGGGAAGATGGCGTGCAAGAGATCCCTAATAATAAAAGACTTAACCCAAGAATGGATCCCCAGAGAACCTGACACCTATTGGGCTATTGGTAAAAAGGAGTCTGGGTGCATTTACAATAAAGGCTATCAGTTACATCAATGTATTAGCAAGGGGATCAACCACTTTTGGGGAATTAGGGAGATATCTAAATACTGGGAACACCCCTTCGATACCCAAAACACCTCATGGAGAGCCCCAGAGCATTTATTTTGGATGTGCGGGGGATAAAGCTTACACGCATCTCCCACGGGACTGGGCAGGTAGTGGCACCATGGGTATTATTAAACCAGTTTTCTTCCTGCGAATCTGGAAACAATCTGGGAGTGCCACTACATGACAACCTAAAAATAAATAACAGACAAAAACGAACATGGGCAGCACTCAAACTTGGAAAGGCAAGATCTGGACTCCCGAGGAAATAATAAGAGCATGCGGGCCAGCCACCTGGGCGCAAGATGGGTCTTGGGGGTACCAGACTCCCATCTGTATGTTAAACCGAATTATCCGGCTGCAAGCAGTACCAGAAGCTGTATCGAATAAGACAGCCCTAGCCCTAGATCATATTAGTCATCAATTAGCCCAAGTAGTGCAGTAGTGTACCAGATAAGATTAGCCGTAGACTATTTATTAGCAAATGAAGGTAGCATCTGCGGAAAGTTTAATTCATCAGAGTGCTGCCTTGAAATAGATGACAAGAGTGAAGTAATTAGAAAGATTTCCAATGAAATAAGGAAGATTGCGTATGTAGGCACCCAAGAATGGACACCCTTGATTAATACGGATTGGTGGGACAAGTTTGGTCCCTAAAAGGAGCCTGGTAGAAGAAAGTGGGATTCATAGCCCTAAGTGCAGTTGCGAGTCTCCTCCTTATCCTGTGCATACTCCCCTGCCTAATCCGAACCGATTGAAAAATAACTTCCACAGTACAAGCAAGTCTCCAAATTTCAGAAATCAATGCTAAAAAACCCACAAATATACTGAAGCTAACATTTAACACAAAAAACCCCAGTACAGTAGAAAAGATCTATAACCAGTACCAGGAACTACAAAGCGTATATTGCCAAGAATAAGAAATTGATGCAGGTCAAGGCCCGATCAAAGAAAAAGAGTGGGGGATTGAGGTGAATAAAATTCAAAGACTCCTAATTACATATTGAATGTTCTATAGGTGGTTCCATTAAGGGCTCATGATTGTACCCTATTAGTTGCCATATTAAGAATGTTGAATGCACTGATATCCCAAGTAGTTTGTACCCCATCTGTACCCCAAATCCCAGTTTCTCACCTCTTGAGTTGTATGTTACATGTTCCTTTCCCAAAAACCTTAAAATCCCTTACCTTCCCTCAAGTTAAGTCTCTGCTGCTCCCCCACCCGCTCTTCACCTGCTCCTCTTTCTACTTCCTGCTGACGTCCTGCCTGCCCGTCAAGACGTCGCCACCACCCTTATGGAAATTGCCGAAACTCCCATGAAGCTTTGCTGTAAGCAGAAGCAGAATTAACACCAGAAATCCCTAGCCGAGACGAGCCGACACAGAATCCAGACCCATGAAAGACAGCACTTAACCGGCAAAGCCCTAAGCTATTTGCAGATGGTTTCCTGTATTCTCGCTGTAACCTGAAGGGCACCCAGAAGAAGAGACACCCCTAGACCAGACGAGCCCTATGAGTTCCTGAGATCCCCTGCGAGGGCAAACTCCTGGCTCTGCATTAGCTCTGCAGCAGGATCTATACGGACCTCCTCCTCACTGGTGCTCGAGGGAGCAGCAGCGGTGTAGGTGATCCCTTGAGCCCTCCCCTTTCTAATTAAGGCACTTAAAGGAGTTAATATCATCTCCTGCCCTGTTTATTTACCACACCGCAGCCAGCCGGAGCCTTTCGCTACTTGGTGTATTCGTTTCTTACGGGCTGTTCATTTGCGACTTAGTGTATTCCGTCTCTCAAGTTCCATCTTGCCTTGCCTTGCGCCTCCTTTTTTGCAGCAGGCTCGGCCACCCCCTTCTGCCATCGCGGCGGGTCATCAGATATATGTAGTAAGTTAGCCGAGGTTTTTGTTACTCTTTTTTGACTGAGGAGGCACGGGTTTAGGCACTTTTTTGCTACTGTGCCTGGCTGGAAATTGTCAATGACAACTTGGGAGGATTTTAATGGGATGCATTTTCTACCTTTTTAGCAACAGCCATACCTGATACCTGTCACTAAGAGATAGTTTACAAAAAATACCAACCTTTGATTGTGGTTCAGGTCTGATACGCAAATTGTTCAGGCTACTGCAGGTAGCCTTCCTTACCTGCAGGATCTATGACTTCTGGCATTTATTTCCTGCAGTTAACTGTTAAACAGCAGCTGTCCCACTTAGTGAATGCTAAAAACAGTACAACAGCTCAGTATTTCTCTATCCTGACAGGCCCATTTTATAGGCCCTCACTTAGCAGCTTCTCTGATTCATGCCAAATGGAACTCATTTTCATGGCTATTAAGGGTCATTTGCAGAGAGTTACCCATAGCACACCACAGGTTTACAGTGAACACTCTCTGAGAGCTCATTTTTTCTGCTGGCTGTGGTCTGTATCACAGCAGCACGGTGACAATCTGTGGGTCTCCCTGCGTCTTTGTGAACAGAAGCATTGTATAAACCCAGAAAAGGTTAAGTGAAAAGATCGACTGCCAAGGGAGATCTCTCCTACCTCGTGAACAGCTTTCTTCTTTTCAATGTGTTAACTCCAACCCCAAATCGCATGATGGTTGGAGCCTTTGTTTTACCACTTGTAGGTCATGCAGACATTCTGGCTAGAATAGCCATTTCAGATGCTTGAGGAGGATGAAAAATGAGGCTGTTCGGTCGGTTGGAGTGATTTTCCTCTGAAATTTAAAGATGGCACGATGTGAAGTTAGTTCTGCAAATACCCTAACACTTAGCTATTTTCAAGGCAGGACAAAGTATATACAGGAGAGAAACACTTTCAGGGCTTCTGGGCTTCCCCCTCTGGAGAGCAAAGAGCGCATGTAGCTTTGTGTAGATTCTTGCATAGGGCACAGCTGTCCCTGAGACCCTTATCCTCTAGATAAGTCCCCAGAGAGCTGCAGTGAATGCACTGAAAGGTTGCACCTAGTTAGTAGAAATGTGTGAGGATTCATCATTTTTGCAGCCTCACTCTTCAGTTTGAGGCATGCTCTGTGCAGGCTTGAACTTTACCTAAATGCACTCTGTGCATTTAAATGATTAGCAAAACAAGTAAACACAGCCTAAATAAGAAGGTGATTAGCATCATTAGAGGGGTTTGCAAACTCGGTTTGAACTTTCTGCAATTACTTAATGAAACAAATTCACTCCAGTTTCTGTTAAATCCTTCAGGTTGTCGCAGTCAAGACTGAGGGGTGTGAATAAGCAAGGATAAGCTTGGCCGCTGTTGTAATAGAAGGGGTAGTGAGTGCTGACCTGGCACATGGGAATTAAAGGTTTCTTTTTGTCAAATTCCCCATAATTTTCCATTGTTGTTTCAGAGGGAGGAAGCATTGGAGCAGGGCAATAGGTGTTCGGAAACTAAAAGTGTCTTAGCAGATCTTGTAGGATTTGAACTGAAGCTCCAGTGAGAAGTGAGGTAGTTCTCTGCCGCGGAGCCAAGAAAAAGACCTGTTAAGGGCTTCAGGGTACATTAGGTCATTTATATACTTCATGGATTTATTAGCTTTACACTTTTTCTGCTCCTCAGCCATATGCTATAGGTACAAAGTAATTCTGGTTACTGAATCGATTTCTCTCTGCCTGCTGGAAAGTGGCTTCCAGCTAGTCCCGGCTGCCCTGGCTGGGAACTGTTTCAGCTCCGGTTAGGCAGTCGCAGGCGGACCAGCAACCACCCCCCGGTGGGTCAGGAGCTACACGAGAGCTGTTGCTGAGGCTACCACGAAGGAGGAAAAGGAGACTTCGTGGCATGTGCTACAGGTTGGCTTTTATTGTCCCTCTGCACCTGCTCAGCATGATGACAAACCAGGAAGTGAGGAAGAGGGGCGGGGTAAGTGATTATAAGGGACCAGAAAAAGGGGCGTTCACAAGAGGGAAAACCAATCAGGGGAGTGGGGATGGCACACAGACAGCGAATAGAACATGAGGGGTGGGGGATTTCCCAGCCTGTTCCAATCAGGGACTGACTTCTCCGGATCTTTCCAGAAAGAGGGGAGAGTCCTTCCCGGGGATGGACAGGCACAGGTGCTGGACAAACAAGTGCAGAGGGAAACCACTAGGGGAAAAGAATAGGGGGAACATGGACTGTACCATTACAGAAACAATTAATATTAACAATAAAAATAAAAAACCAGAAAACGCGCCGCTACAGGTTACCTGTAGGTTTGCTCATCTGGGAACAGTAGCAAATTTGAGGAAAAGAGCTTTACTAGCTGTATGTAAGTCTAGGACACCTGGCCAAAAATTGGTACCCCCTACTATGGCAAGTTGAGGAGAGATTGAAATGAGACGAAACACTTTATGTAGTTCTGGGGCAAAGAGAAGTGTATAAGAGTATCTTTGTGCTGTCAGGGAGTACCTGAATAGTTCAGCATGCCAGAGAGAGCTGCTTGTATCAGCCGTGACATCTTGGGAATTCTTTACACGCACTGCTGCTACAACAAAAGTTGTTTATTTTTCTGATGATACCATGTTATAATTCCCTTTTCACAGTGTACAAGCATTTCTTTTTGTTGTTTGAAAGAGGAAACAGTTTCTTGAAGTATTCTTGAGAGAGACTAAATGAGCAGTAAAAGCCTGCTCTCTGTTTCCCTCTGTCAAATTACAGTCCAAACTTTAATGACTGGTACTCTGAGATGTAGTAATTTTTTGTCTGGGATCTGATCTCATGGTTTTTATGGCCTACTGTAGCCCAGATAAATAAATTAAAGGATGTGCTGTGAATTTGTTCAGACTTTTGTCGCTGAGTACTCTAGTGATGGCAGACCAACATGCAAATTCCAGCTGCTGTTCATTTGAGCTGTGACATAACTGATCTTTGGTAATCTCTCAAGTTTTACTCTTAAGAGCAAAGAATTCCTAATCCAGCAGGATGATATACAGTCTCGCTGGGCTTTGCAGTTATTGTGCACATTGTTTAGGCCACTGGGCAACTGGGACTTGAGTTTGATCTACAGGTGCTCCAAACATCTTTGGCTTGACCTCAGAGCTGGGCTAAAATGTTAAAACAGTTTCTTATCTTTTGCTATAAATTTCTAGCTATGAAATCAGACAGGCCTAATTATGGGCACATTGTCTGTGAAGCTGGGAAGCCTGTTTGCACTTTTGAGGGAAAATCTCACTAACTGAGACACCGAGAGGGATATTAAGCTTATGTGGAATACATTAATTGTTTCAAATTGTAAGCAGACACCTTGGCTGCAGTAGGACAAGGTTCTGCCTCTGGAAGAGGCCATTACTGACTGCATTTTCTGGCCTCTGCCTCTAGGGAAAAAGTGTCTGATGGGGCGCTGAGCATTTAACCCCACAAACTGGTCTAATGGTCACTGGTCAGGCTGCCAACAGATCCCCTGGGGGCCTTTGCCACCATGCCTGGGCACTCTTGAGCACCCATCCAAAACTGAACTGTGATACCTGACTCTGGCAAGCGAAACCTTTCTGGTCCTTGCAGAGGATTTCCTTTGTTGCTTGTAAACTTGTATGGGTCCTGTGGGAATGCTAACTCATGTCAGGATGAATCTGTGTGCTTCCTTCTTCCAGTCCTGGCTTTGTTACAGAATCTGCTTTATTTTAAAGGAGACTTTTGTGTACAACAGGTGCAGAGTATCAGGTGAGCAGAAGGCCAAGAGCGATCACTTGGGTAGTAGCTTAAATTAATGCTTCTCACTTCCAGATAGAAGCTCCTGATTATCTCATGAATTTCTTCGCTATTAATAGAATTCATGCTCAATTTCTGTAAACATTCCAGAAGCCATAATGATAAGTAAACCCCTCTCCCACGTTATTAACCCAATGAAATGGAAACCAGGCTAACAAAACTTGGTGGAATTGCAAATAAGCAGTTTAATACGATATATGAATAAAGCTTGTGACAACTGACTTTTCTGTTTCCTCCTTATAGAAATGGCAATGGAACAAGTTCCAATTTGTTTGAACTTCTAGTCTTGGCATTTATTATTAACGTGATGTGTCTGGCCACAGTGTTACAAAGGCAGCAATCTGAATTCCTGACAATACAGACTTTAAGTAATAAAGATCATGATCTTACCATTTTGTTCTTTGTTCTTTTATTTTTGGATTATTCTAATGTTTTTTTAACCTAAGGTTCAGAGGAAAACATGATCATTTGAAAATGTTTTCCTGTAAAGCATACTATTTAGCAGCTGTTCCGAACTTTTCATTTGCCTGCTTGAAGGTAGATAAGCCAAAATCTTCAAAGTGTTCCATCCTTATCAAAATTTTAAGTCTCTGCTTTATCTTTTGGTGTATTGCACATAAGGTTCTGCTTGAAAAAGAAAAGTAGTCTTCTGTTGCTGCCTGTTTCTTACTTGGCTCATTCCACAAAATGTTTTAAGTTAAAGAGCTTTCAGACTTGGAGAAGGCTTAGGACCCCAAGCATGTTGGGACTGAAACCTCATGGCAGAGCGAGTACCTAGAAGTGTTTTTCAACTTTTTCCTCAGATTTTGTTATTTTTTCCACTTTCCTGTTTGGTATCTTGCCATCCCCTTTGCACTTATGGTGCAGTGTAGAATTCAGCCTTTTTTCTTGGATTACTCATTCACTAGAGGGGAATATGTTTCTTGCCCTGTAACCTGCAGGATTTTTACTTGTGTGAGTGACTTTTATCAAGTCACCAGGAAGAAGGATGCATGTCAAGGAACTACTTCTATCTTACATCTTCCATTACCATTGTGGAGGCATTAATTCTGAAAAGGCATTGTAACAGCAAAAAAAAAAAAAAAGTGAGGCCTTGAGATAAATTTCACCCTTCAGTGTGAAAACTGACTTTTGCTGTACTCTTAGGTGAGCGTGTAGATCAGTGATAGAGTATAGACTTTGACTCTTCTGCAGCATTTCCTTGAAAGCATTGATATACAGACCTAAAGAGGTCAGGCTGCAGCACTCTGTCTATTTTGGGTGTCCCATGATATGGGTGAATCCACTGTATTGAGTTAGAATCACTTTTTTTCTCCAAGTCAGGTGATTGAAAACATGGTATTTTTGAAAGATTATTGTGCTAAGAGTTTGATACTTCAAGCTGGAGACCAGGCTTCCCAGCATGGTAGCCACAGCTTGGAATGCTATTTTAATTGCCTATATGTTTGTGGGTTGGTTGTGGTTTTTTTTCATTAACATGATGCCACAGCCTTACCCATTTTTTCATTTTTCTCTGCTTGTAGATCAGAAGATTAAGAAAATAAAAAAATGAAGGGGTTTAGGAGGGTATTCTTGGACTGAAAGTCACTGGATGTAAACTTTGTTGCTTTGGTTATCTGTAAAGTATTTGCTGTGGTTCTAATATAACCAGGTTCCATTTTGAAAGGGCCATCCTTGAGGTTTTCAGTATTTGCAACTCTAAATCCTGTCAATGTCAATATGAACAGAAAAGAATGTGCTGATCATTTGGTTCTTCCTGAGATTATCCCATTGATGTAAATGGCACCTTTCATTAGAAATGGGTTTGTATGACCAGGTCCTTAATTTTGAAGCTTGCCCCTGCAGATACTCTTGGACTGTACTGTTATGATAGTTGTACATGAATTGAGATGCTTTAAGCATTAATAAGCCTTTAAAACAGAGATCACTGAGCTGATTCTGCTCTAGAAGACATGACCTTTCTGGGAGCTTGGGGATAGTCTTTGGGAGTGTTACGTTACACCAGCAGTAAAATCTACCTAAGGGCTTACTGCCACATTGGTTCATTAGTGGCTATATCCATCAAAAGGATACAGGGCAGGGATTGGAAGATGACTCTTTGGTACTGAGCCACAATTTGTGCTTTCATCTTTGTGTTATCTAGCATCATGGATGAGTTTTAAACTGCAGGCTGCAAAAGGTTGTGCAAGGCTTGGAGAAAGACATCCCTTCTCTGTCTCCTAATAGGACTTGGTTCAGAGGACAAAATTGAGACATGGCAGCTTGAAAAGTGGGTTATTGCTGTTCAGTGATTTCTCTGCCCTCTGATTTCAGACTTCCTGTGCATCATTTTGATGGCACAGTTTCACCGTTGATTGTGGGGCAGCAGGAATGAAATGATTTGGAGGTTTTCTTGCAGTGAGCCAAATACCTGTTCTGAATATTTTTCTTCTGTCTCTAATACAGTTCCAAAACTTGTGTTACATTTAGCAGAATTCTCCAGGTGGGCTGAGGCTTTGTGCTGGGACAAGTAGTGTAGGCTCTTCAGGAGTTATTTAACCAGGGACAGTCTCTCTCAGCACACTATTAGTGTATTATGCACTTCAGCTACTTTAAAGAGCATGCCTGTGCTGGTTGTGGCTGGGGTAGGGTTCATTTTCTTGCCAAGAGATACGTTTTGGATTTGTCCTGAACACCGGGCTGATAACATAGAGATGTTTTTGTTATTGTTGAGCAGGGCTTGCATAGAGCTGAGGCCTTTTCTGCTTTCCGTACTGCCGTGGCCAGCGAGGAATTTGGGTGTGTGTGGGATGTTGGGAGGAGGCACAGCTGGGACTGGTGACCCCAACTGACCAAAGGGATATTCCAGCCCATATGTCATCCTCCTCAGGATATAAAGTAGTAGAAAGGAGGAGGAGGAGGGTGGACATTTGCAGTGAAGGCATTTCTCTTCCTGATGGCGCCCTGCACTCCTGGGGATGACTGAACCTGCCTGCCCATGGGAACTGGTGAATTAATTTCTTGTATGGCTTTGCCTGTTTGCACAGCTTTTCTTTTCCCTATTAAACCCTCTTGATCTCAATCCATGAGTTCTCCAGCTTTTACCCTTCCATTCTCTCCCTGACCCTGCTGGTGGGGGATGAGTGAGTGTGTGAGTTGCTCCTGGCGGGGGTTAAACCATGGCAGTACTGTTAAGAAACCCATATGTGAAATAAAATGGCTTTTCTACTTTTTGTTTTGCTACTTGGCACCAAAGGGGTTAGCAAAGTCCAAGAGCATAGCACAGGTGATTTCCTGTTACTCTTACTGGGGTACAAGTGCCGTCACTTGCTGGGTTCTTTCAGCGAGCGCAGCATGAAATGCTTGAATAAGTGTGGCATTCCATGAGAAATCAGTATTGGTACTCAAAAATTAATTAGGGGGTAGGGGAGGGATCCTTCTTTGTAGGAAAGTGTAAAATTCTTGGAGATGTCAACATCTTTGGGATCAGTGCCCTTCTTTACCTCGTAAAATGTATGCGCTGCCTTGGAGGCGGGTATCAAGTCTGAAAAGGATATATCCTCTGAAAAACATTATAGTATTGTAAGGAAGCATTGTCTGCTTTACTTGAAAGGTCACCTTTCTAGTGCACGTGATTCTGAATGAAGAGGGGACCCGCCCATATCACCATGATCATCTCATTCCACAGGAGCACAAATCCTGTTGTGGTCAAAGGCAGGGAATAGAATAAAATCCTTTCCTTCTCTGTGCACTAGTCCAGTAGCAGTGGCTTGCACTGTAGCTGTGATTTCTTTTCAGCTACTGAGGTCGAACTTTTTTTTTTGTCTTCTTATGGAATGCATCTGAACATTTTCATGCATATTCCCAACGAAAAGGCATATTTGGAAAGGAAATTTAACACGAAAATAGATGTTAGCAGCTGAATTTAAATTTTGTGTGTTTTGCAGACTAATTGTAGTGATACAGTGCACAGTAAGCAATTATAATTGCTATTTGTCTGTAAATAGGACTAATATTTTGTTTCCTGCTTCATATGATTGTTGGGAAGCTGCATATGTGAAAAGAATATTGAGTTTCTAAATGCATATATTTTTAAGTGCATACTTCATTTCTCATGAAAATTGTGTACTAAAATAATAATCAAGTAGAGTAATTGTCTTGCAAAAAGCATGCAAAGTGTGAAAGTGAAGTGCTCTGATATTGTCAAAAAAAAAAATGGGGACATAAGTAGTTTGGGAATTAAGGGAAAGTTTCTCTTTATGGGAATTGATTCCTTCTCCTTGTTCTGCCCTCATCACTTGTGCTGTACCTGAAATCTTTTCAGGTGCTGTATTTGAAACCCTGTGGGTCACAGGGCAGCAGCTCACCCCACTGGGACCTCTGCAGTCCAAAGCTGCCTTCCTGGTGCAACATCAAACAGCTCTTACAAAAGCACATGCTACTGAGGCCAGTGCTTATCTCAGGAAATTCAGCTTCCTCCCATCCCCTATCAGTCTTCACCTTTTTGTTTGAGTATTACCTGCTGCTGAGTGTTCCCATTTCCAAACTACTTAGAACATGAGTGTCCACAGAGCAAATGATTTAGATTTAGATCTGGTAGCAGTTTTTCAGATGCAAATCAGAAGGGAATTTATGTTCATTTGTTTAGGACTCCTGTAGTCAGAATGTGACAGCATTCCTGGCAACAGAAAATCCCATTGACTCTGCCAGTCTCCTGAGAAATGAGATATCCAAGGTAGTGCCTGTTTTCCCATATTCCAACTAGAATTTGAATATGAACCTACTAGGAAAGAGGATCGTGTTGCAGAAGTCCCAGTGGTCTGGCACCAGTGCCAGTGCTGCTGAGGCTCTGCAGAGCCCTGGAAGGAGGCACCAGGTGATCTGTCAGTGTTGCCTGGTGTGCCTTTGGGGTATGTATGCACAGAGGACTGGGAGCCAGGGTGCTGGGAACTGGACAGTAGGGGCTACTATCTCAGATTCAGTGCTCATAGGAACAAACAGACTAGGAAGAATAAGAAAAGCCTTATGTACTGAAACAAGATTCTTTATTTCAGTGCAGTACAAAGAAATGGGAGTTTGCTTTGAATGAAAGTACCAAAACTAAAAAATGGAGCAGATAAAATACTTTTGTGTAGTACTAGGAATCCTTGGATATCAAAGCAGTGAAAAATGATCTCTACGATGCTGCAGCATTAAAATCAATATTTACATATCTTTAAATTAATGCATTACAACTTTGATTTATGTTATATCATTGGTAACTTAGTTTCCAGCAGTATATTACCACTGACAATGCTGTCTTAGCCGTCAGTCTTTCAGCCAGTGATTTCCTTACCTTTAAAATGCATGGTACAGAAGCAACACTCTATAGCAAGCTAGCTCTCCAAAACATCAGCAAAATCAGTTTCTTTTCTTTTTTCTTCCAAACAAATGAATTTTATAAAATTTGTTAATTGCATTGAACTTTGGTTATGAATTGTAATACTGTAAACAGTGGGCCCAGTTCACAATCAAGTAACATGAACTCATTGTAATAAGGTCATGACTAAGAATTGTTTAAAGAAAAAAAAAAAAAAAAGATTGCTACATTGTCATCCTGCAGCACCAAACACAATGGCTGCTCAGGATTGGGCTTTTTCAATTACAGCTTGCATCAGGACAGGTCATCTGTTTTCCTAGTAAATGCAGATTTACATTTTCAAAGGTACCAAAGCATAGCAACACAGTGGTTTGCAGCAGAGTCAATGGCCCCATTTACAGATTCAGGGATAATGTTGTTTTGTTTTTAATAAATAAACATTAAGTACACAGGCATTGCTGTGAACCAAGCCCATTGTCTAAAGGAAGCACATTTCTTGCCAAATTACGTCTTTACATAAGAACATGTTTTTATAATGAATTTGAATAGCTGCTGTGTAAGTTCTTAAAATCATGTGTCTTGCAGCTTGCACCTTGTAGCAACACAAAAAAATGAATAAACATGCAGTAAAATGTAGCATTGCTTAGAAAATAATGTGTAAAAAACCCATTCAGTATCTTATATTAAAGCATTTACACTGCATAGGCATTCATATAAGGATATAGTATAATAAAACTTATCAAATATACAAGCATGCAGCAGTTGCCTTATATTCACAGTTCTAGAAATGACCACACATTGATTTCCTCAAATATAAATTGGATTATCCAAAATAGATTTTGCAGCCACTCTCCTTTGCAGTGGCAAACTATGTTCTCATGTGCATTGCAGATACTGACCTATATAACAGGCCTAAGCTATGCTGCTGTATTGTACACACCTGTGATAAATACTGTGTTTTGGAATAGGAAGGATAATGAGAAGTGATCCATACTTCTCCTAGCAGAACTTGGAGACTACACAGTGCTTGAATTGAACAAAATATATACGCATATTAATTGTATTCTCCTTAGAGAGTAATACTGTAACCTTGCCACATATCTAGCTACTGCATAAGCTGGCCATGCAGTTTTCAAAATAAGTTTAGACAGATTTTTCTATTTGATATTTATTCCATCAGAAGAGGTATAGTAGGAAATATATAGTACATACCCTTTCTGCTCTGCAAACTCTGAACAGGACTCTTGATACTTTTAGATTGTGTTGGGAAATACAATGCAGTGCCAAAGTCACACTTAGAGATTTAAAATACGTTTGCAGAGAGATCTTCTTTCTTCATTTGCTCTTTTGAAGGTGGTGGTGTTGTATATGATGGTGAGCTTGGCCATCTTAACTGACACAAGATGACAGGTACCCAGCTTAGACCTCCTCTGTGGCCAAATGCCACCCAGAGGATGAAGTGGAGGTCACGTGGCTTGAAGCTCTCTGTGGTTTTGACTCACTTGTTATTGCCTAGCTTGGCAGGTTAACCTGGAGTGTGACTCCAGGCCAACAGCAAACAGAGTTACCTGGAGGCAAGGCTTGTGTTAGTTGTGCAAGGTTTGCAAAACTGAGCTCTAGTTCCTGATACAGGTTTTGGGTGTGCCAAGGTGAAATCGGATTGAGGAGTATGACTTCAGACCATTTCCCTGCCCAGGTATTTTTCCAGTAGTGCCTGCATTTTGCTTTTGCCCTGACTTCCTTGTCTTCATAGATAGTAATTTGTGTGTCTTTAAACACTGTGTGCACGCACTTCCTTCTTCTGAGCATTTCAGGTAAAGCTAGTGGAAGTAACCTTGTAGGATGTTACAGCACCAACAATGCAAGTTGCAGGGATTCGTCCTTGTGTACAAAGCAGCAGCAAGGGATTCAGAAACAGCATTCAGGAAATAGCTTGAAAAGGAAGAAGATAGATGAGGCAGCGATGGTGGAAACATTTGATAACTTGCAAAGTGGAGTGTGGCAAAGGAAGAAAAGAGGGGCAGTGGTTGCTGTTCTCTCTATTAAAAAAAAAAAAAAAAGAAAGGAATAATCCTCTCTGGAATGTTTTATTCAGAGAGAAACACTGCCCTTTGTGTTTTAAAAAAGTGAGCTTTGGCACACATGCAGTGTGGGAATGACAAGGTGAGTAGATGGCTTTGGTGTGTGCTATCAGAAATGGTGACACTGATGTCCCTCTGTGCTACGGCCAGGAGTCCACTTTGGTAACTCATTATTCTGAGTCTCTTTGTGCGCGTATTTGCATTTTCTAGTAAAGGGTATGTGGCCCTTTCCAGAAAGCTGTACTATTTCCTGTCAGCCTTATTTAAGAGTAGGACAGCAGTGGAACAAGTAATTGTGCTAGAGATGATCCAAGCTCTTCTGGCAAAGATACCAATTTTTCCTTTGAGGATGTGTCTCTGTGTGTATGTGTGTGAGGAGCCTCAAGTCTGTATTTGGAATCTGATACAAGGACATTTGGAATCTGAGCTGCATGGGGGCATTTGAATGCTTTTATTGTATCAATTAGCACTTGGAAAATAGACTTGTACCATTTTTTGGTTGCCTTACTTGCTGCCACAGATGTTGCTTTTCTGCCTTTCTCCAGACTGGTTCAGTAAGATCTCTGTGGTGACACCTGAAGACACAATCGCGGTGAGAAGTGACTGGTTTTCAGTGACTGGTTTTTATTTGGCAGTAAGATCTGTATAAATATAGACAGAATCCCATTTTTTAGCCTACCTTTTAAGCTGCATATGTTGAGAAATGGATATCAGACTCTGAATACTGAAACCTTTGTGCAGCATATCAAAGCAGTTCTCTGATTCTTCACTGCATCTCTGCATACTGAGAGCAGCAGTTCAGATGTGGGCACTGTCCATAAAAGTAAGAGTTTTGGTTTATAAATCCCAGTCTCATTAATCTGAGGTACAGCATTAGCCTCTCATTTCTTTTCCCAAGTCATATTTGTTGGCAAAAATGAGAATGCCTTGTGGTTTTGATCCTGATTTCTTATGTATTTTAATATTTGTACTAGGTTCTTTGCATTCCTCACCGAACCTGCCCTTCAGTTTTCCTTTTCACAGGGAAAATTCTTACAGTCTAGTTTGGAAATGTCTTTGAAGAATCTGGAGATTGTTAAAAGCAGATGTCACAACTGTCTTGAGCATAGTGAGAAGGAGGAAAAGGAGCTCTCCTGAGAAGTCTGACAGTTTGTCACAAAGAAATTGGTACAAAAGCTGTGAGCCCCAAGGTCCCACAGAGATGCACAATCTCGTGAGAATTAAGAGAAGTCAGATGCGTAAGATCTTTGCTTCTTTTAGAACCCTTATCAGCTCTATTTCTAGTAGCAACCTGGCCTATTCCCTCAGAAGAGGAAGCAATATTACCTGCTTCTTCCACCTCTCTTACCTAGTGAAGAAATTAGTTCAATTCAGAAAAACGAGGGGCGTTTGACCTCTCACCTTTTCATGCTGAAGTTAGCCACACATTTCAATTATTGCAAATCTGGCTGTGTGAGAAAGAATGGTTTATTCTAGAATAAAGTAAATTCACCAGAAGACGTATTTATATCATCAGAAGAACCTCTACATCATTTAAAGCTTGCCAAGAATTCTCCCCACCCTCACCCTCCCTCTCTTTTTCCAGATTTGGCATCTGTGTCTTTCCAGGTAAAGAATTGTGTGAGGCACCTGGAATTATGTGCTTGGCCTCCTTTATTATACTTTTAGTATCTCATTAGATGAGGGATCTCCCGAAGGGCAAGAACATGTTGAACAGCCAGCAGTTTTCAGAAATAGCAGGTGACTAAAAAGACTTCATTTTCTTTGCTACTCAGGCAATGACAAATGTAAGCCTGGACTGGGTTGCTGAAGAAGTAGGAGACAATAAGAGGACAAGTTAGATGAGAGGAAGCCCTCTGACCTTCAGAAAGAAACAGCTATCACTCCCAGAAGCATCCTGCTTTTTTGTCAAGTTTCAAGTAAAACACTGAATACAGGTACAGTGTCACTTGAAGAAATACAAATAAGGAATACGTGCAGAGTAATTTAAGAGATTATTCTGAAGTAACTGAACACTGAGCAAATCCACTAGAAAATATTTGTTAGCAGGTCAGTCAGTAAAATGTTGGTCTCCATACTCCCATTTCTTATTTTACATTTTATATGCTGTTTTGCTTAGACACTACATAGAACAGTGCATGCCTTTAATCTTTAACAGAAAGATTCCTTCCCCATTAAAGCCTCCATTAAGTCCTTCAAAGTTACATTTGAAAATAATTCTAGCTTCTAAGTGACTTATAGATTTTATACAGTTAGATCTTTTGGGAGGATTCCTTTTCCTCATTTGAGTGTGTCAAGTTGGATTGCCTGATACTTTTGCTTAGTTTTCACCAGTTTACCAGGAGTTCAGAATGGTATCTGTCTGATGACTGTATTTGTACATTGAGAAGATTCTCTCTATTAAAACAAATGCTGTGTGTGATGTGAAATTTGCAGGCGTATGCTATGTTGTCATTTTTTCCTTATACTACACTAGAAACTTCTAATGTCCAAGGAAGAGTCTCATTTCAAATAGTGCTTTACTACTTGGTACCTGCTAAACAGAAATCAAAGGGCTTTTATTCATGCTGATTTCTTTCTGTTAAGCATAAGTTCGTAGTTGTTAAAGGTTCCTTCCTCATTCTGAAAAAAATCATGGGAGTTCACTTGTACAAAGATGAGCAAGAAGGATGCATAAGAAACACAGGATTTTGCAGAGAAAGGAACAAAATAAAAATGCAGTCCAGAGCTTTTATGTCAGCATCCAGTCCATTAACTCGAGGTCATCCAAGTTAGTTTGCCTCTGGCTCTTTTTGCCCCTTCCTCTCTACCCTTACTACAGTTTATGCTGTTACAAGAGGGATGGATTTTACAGTATGAGATTCAATGTCCACCATGTGTTCATGCAACACCATTGTGATACATATAATTCATATTGTTCATGTTTGTGGCCATGCAACATAAAATAATACAAAATAATCCTCTGGAGTGCTGCAGTTGCCAGCAATTTGATTATATTTTGTAATGTTCTGTAGCCTGAATTGGACATCAACCTTCTTTCTGTTCTTAAAGGGAGAATGATCACAGGTATTTTACAGGGTTAAAAAGTTATTGAGTCTTCCTGTAAAATCGCAGTGTAGAATTTCTTGTGAGCAAAATAGAGCTGACTACATTACTATAGCAGAATAATTTTCAGCCAGAATTGAATTATGCTCTTAAAATCTATTTTTAACAACATTTTCAGAAATAGGCTGCAGTAACTTGATTTTTGTCCTACGTTTTTCAACTGTAGGGAAAACTTGACATTAGCATGTAATGCATATGGATATGGAATATAAATGTGATTTCATGAAAACCCAGTTTAAGTTGCTGTGTTGAACCACCCAGTACAGCTGGATTCTTCATTCAGATTCTCTGTAAATTCCTGACCGCAAGGTAATTCAAACAAACAATTCTCACAGACTTTTCTTGCAAGCCCATGCAGGGTTAATCTAAACAGGAGGTACAATAGAAAGCTCCACTTTATTATAGCACTGGAGTTTATCCATTGACTTCATCGCCCTTCAGAGCATAAAGCACTTTAGTTCTTCTTTTCTGGTCTAAACTATTTTGAATGAGGTCTCTTTTACATGCTAGTTTGGCAAGCTTCTAAGGCATTTGTGCAAAGTGATGATCAAAAAGCAACCTGATTCAATACTGAGAAATTGATAAATAACATCCAGCAGTAATTAAAGTAAAAAACTACAGCTAAGGAAAGCAATATCCTACAGTATCAGTTGAGCTGCTATACCTTGCAGTGTTAGAAGTGGAGCATGTTCACTGGTACCCTCAACTTGGGAGGCATCATTGAGAATTTTAAACATACCAAGGATTCATTCATTCTGGTTTCTTTACATAGGTTGCATTGGAATAATGATGACTGAAAAACCATGAAAAACCATGATAGATGTAGATAGAGAAAAGGTAAGAGGGGAAGAGAAACACAGCACCAGAAATTACCATCTGGAAACATACTAAACATTTAGTCAATATATTTGCATTAAAAAATGAAGAGTTAAATTTGAAGACCAGAAAGGTTTTAAGATAACTTAGTGCACTCTATAAGACTATCCTCAGGAGTCAAGTGTATAATTATCTGAGACAAGGATATTTAGAACTTCAGATTGAAGAACTGCAATTGCCAGCTGATGTCTTTACCATCTTGATGAGAGTGCATACTTTCTTTCCAGTAAGTACATGTAAAGTCACAAAAAACCCTATAAATTTTCTGGATTTTTTTCTGAGAGTAGAGTTAACTGGCAGGTAACAGAACTTAATTGTTTAGTTTTTATGTGTGCAAATCTCAAAAAAGCAGTAGAATTTAGGTAGCTGGTAGTATAGCAAATAATGGGTAAGTCTTAAAAATAGCATTTGGAGACTTTGCTATTTGTTTCTCAAGCTCTCTTCTGAACCACCAGCTTAGCCTGGATTTACTGGGAGAAACACCTGGCCCTATATTGGATAAAACCTAAATCTGTTCCTGTTAGGGTACAGCTACAGCCATTGTGCTGTAGCACATAATCCGTGCCTTTCTGATCTTCAAAGAGGAGGTGAGAGTAGTTGTGGATACTAGTTCATGCTTCAGGCAGAAAAAGTCGCTGGCCCAAAACAACTTGAGACTTTACATGCAAGATCTGGAAAGCAGTCACTGTGTGAGATTTGGACGACAACCTGTGCTTAAAGGATTTCTGTGATTACAGTTTTGATAGGAGCCAGATGTTGGGGGAATTCAGATTTTATACCTTGGCAGGACAGAATAATTCAACTGTGTTGCAGATTATTTGATAATGAAGCCATTATTATTGTGAAATTTAGTTCTTGAACTGGGATTGGATAAAACGCTCCAGTTTAGATGTGCTTGTGGTTTGGACCAACATCTCGCAGTCAGTTTTTGTCTTTTTGTGACTCTAGTTTTAGGTACTAAACTGTAAACATCACAATGTCTTCTTACTTAGGAAGTTTGCTCCATGCCTCAGTACTAGATACAGGACCTTTAGCAGGACTTCATGTGAGGAACAGTTCAACAAAAACTTGTATGAATAAGGCACTAGTAAATGTTTGCAGCAAACAACAATTACAGTCTATATTCTTTAAGAATAAAACTGTTCTGTTTAGGAAATATCCTTTAGTATGACAGAGTTACCAATGCCAGTTAGAAGGGCCTAGAGAAAGTGCATCTTTTGGGTTATGCCTGTGAGGTCTGTGAGAAACCCCTGAATGCAAATCGCTGTTAAATTAGGAAATAGCCTGTGCAGTGGTGATACCCAGGAGACTGGAAGCAAGAGGAAACTAGTTTAGATTCTGACCCCTGCTAAACTAGTGTGAAATCACTGTAATGGATTTGCTTCCGATTTATTACAGTGGTAGAAGGACCTGAAGCCAAACTTGAGGCTGTTTTAGCAAATCTAGTTAAACAGTAACAGCGCTGGCCCAGGCCAAATAATTGGCAATAATCCCCTTAGACAGTTTCAAAAAAAATAATCTGGTATTTTAAATTTTCTATTTGCTGAAGTCCAAGGATGCACTTTGTCTTTTGGCTAATGTAATAGATCAAGGCCTTATGTACTACTTTGGAGCTGACACCATTCTAAACGGTTATTACAGTATTGATCCATACTTTATACCAAATGGAATTTGAGTCTGCCATTCCATTTATAGGTTGGCTGGACAGTATTTCACGTTGAAGGCTGTTCAAAACCACTTCAAATTCATAAAACAAAAACATACCGCCACTTTTAAAAAGTACTTTCATGTATCTGCTCTTTGAGGGAGGTCATTGAAAACCAAGGATCTGTTTATCTAGCCAATAAGAAAATATTTGCAGACTATCAGATCTTGTTAGTATTCATGATCTGTATTTTCCTAGGATCTGTCCAGTAAAACTATTTTACCATCCATTTGTTATACTCAATCAGTCAATGGTCAGTCTGATTCCATCAATAAATCCTGCTTAACAAACAGCTTAGCTTTATCATCTGACAAATTTGTGTTCCACTCAGATCCTCCATTATTTATACAAGATGTCATTTGAAAAACTTAACACATTTGCAGTATCCATAATGCAGAGGGGGGAAAAACTCCCTACATTGATTGATTACTGTATATTATTGCCATTAGGTGCTACAATTAACAACTCCAGACAGTGGGGTTTTTTTGTTTGCATGAATTATTTGGTGTTTTATGTAAGGACATGGTATTAATTTTATCTTAAACTTTAAGATCATCCATCCATGGGGACCTCAGAAACTGTACAACTATCTTAACCAGCTTTTAAAAATGTTGTGGGCTTTTTGTTTGTTCATGTTGTGGGGTTATGACTCACAAGATGAAAATTACTGGTGGTATAGCTCAGCTGAAATTTTCACCAGAAATTAATCTGGACTAATAGTCTATTCTTAAACAAAACAAAAAATCCACAACAAGTAAGTTAAGTGCTGGGAATATCTCTCCCATATATGCTATACATAGTCTAAATTAAATAGAGATGGAAGAAAATCCCGAAATTTCTCCTCACAAAGATCTTTACTCATAGCAATTCAGGAAACCTTTTTCTTTTAAAATACTTGTTTCTTATCATTATGTCAGATTCTATGCTTTTTTATGTGTATGTGTGTGAGACTAATACATGGCATATGTTTATCTGAATGTCAGAAAATGTTACTGACTATTGGAGCTGTGCAAAATATTTTCTGTAATAATTGACAAAAGTTTTCTTGATTTGTCATTATTTTCAGTACGATGATGTAAATCTCTGCAATTGCAAAATAAACAAATATTCTTTGTCAAAAGTGTGCCTTTTGGGGTCATAATTAGTCTTGTGGGGTATCTCTAGCTGACAATTTGAAGTTGTGCATATGTTAATTTATTAGAATTTCCTAAGCTGTGCTCACTGTAAAATAAATTTGAATTTTTTACCTTATAAGTGTAAGCTATGTTTTGAAAGTCAAGGTGGGTTTTTAACTTCTTTTTAAGATTAAACTAATACACTGGAACATGGTTGGGTTTTTTCCCTCTTTTTTGCCCTCTGCTTTTGAAGTGTGCCTTCAGGAGATGAGAAGAAAAGTCATCATTGTGGAAAAGGTTTTGTGAATATTTAACAAAATGCAGAATGCAGTTTGCTTTCATGGTTGTGTTTTTTCAATGGAAGCAGAGGCATAGTAGTGAAACATTTTTTTTTATGAAACTATGCTATTACATCTCTGACTGGAGAAAAATCTGTCGTCAAACATTTATGTGTATTTCTTCAAAGAGCAAATTCACACTTTCATAGAACAGTTGCTTCTTGGTGCAACTTAGTTGTGATTGCAGAGGCACACCTTTGACACCAACTAAACTGTGGTCTAAATGAAGGCATCACTTTTCTGTCCATGCAGGTGTATTTACCTATATGGATGACATTTTAGAAAAAAAAAAGTCACTTCACAATTTTTATTTCTTTTTAAAGTAGAAGTTAGGAAAGCAAATTCTTCAGGTGTAAAAATCAACAAAAATACTGCATGATCGTTTAACAACAATTATTGCATGATTTTGCATAACCCTTGGCCTTTCTAAAAAGCAGTATTTGATTTTGAGATGTGCATTGGTTTAGTAATGAGTAATCACATATCTACTGACTCACATGTGATAAATATTGAACTTGAGGAAGAAATTTTCTTGAGATTACAAAAACATAAAAACAATCAGTCCTAGGTTTTAGCTATTAACCTGGAGACTTTCACTGTTAGATGAAATGTATGTAATTGGAAATAACCATTCTGTTGAAAGGAATCCACAGTACTTTGATAAAAAGCTCTGGGAGATTTTAGGGAATAGGAAAAACTTGATGAGGCCTACCCCAACCTCTCAAAAATTTCTCATACTGTTAGGAGATGAGTGAATTAGCAGTCCTGTCACTCCAATGTATTTTAAGGCTAGTTAGAAGACATGGAATAGTGATACTCAAAGTAAATGCTCCAAACCAGGAAGTATTTTTATGACAGGGTAGTTATTTAAAGGGAATTATTTATATGGGTGAAACTTTGCTTATTCCTTTACATTTTCTATTACAGTAAACCTACCATCTATTTGTTTATCAATAATAACTGATCTTAGAATGCCATTTCATAGCTTGAATCTTCAATTTGCCTCAAGGTTTGTTCTAGCCAGGTTGACAATTGGGAAAAGTCCTAAAACAGAAACATTGACACATGCTGATAAATTCAAATGTGGAACATTAAAATTCACATGGAAGTGGAAATGACATTCAGTGTCAGAAGTAACAAATTTGAAAGTCTTAAATAATTCATATAGAGAATATAGGTTGACAGATTTAATATAAGTGTGCTTTTTCCTAAAAACACCCCCCCCCAACCAAACTTTTTTTTTTTGCTTTTTCTTTAAGTCTTTTGTCTGTAAATATGAAAGAAGGCTACACCCCAACATAATTCTTCATTGCCATACTAAACGGTAAAATAGTCTTTCTAATTCACATTGCTCATGGCAGTCTTATTTGAAGTTCCTTTATTGAGTTTGTGGTTAAAGCAGTTTGGGATTTTTGTTGGTTGTAAACTTTTGGCATAATGTGAATACCAGTCCCTTTCAAAAACAGCTTTGAGTTGCTTAATGATGCTTGTGCTGTTCCCCGCGTCTGCTTGGTTGATAACAAGGCCAGCTCCAGCATTCTGCGTAAAAGCATTTCCTACCCAATCAAAATTACCTGCAAGCAAAGGCAGGAATAAACAGTGAGTCTCTAACATAACAAAAGGAACCAAATAAAAAAACTGATCTCCCTAAAGGCAAACCAGAATGAAACGTTACCATTTTCCCCAGTGCAGAGATGGAAATAAGATTTGTGGGTTTGTTTTTTTTTAATACCAGCAGGAATAAAAAAAGCTCCAATACATACCATGCGTAGTGCAGATTGTTTCTGGAAGTTTTAACAGCTCTAAGCCTTCAGAAGTGAAAACAGGTTCTTCTGTTTATTCAAAGCTAATTTGCTCTTCCTTTTACATCTATTACATTATTACTCCATTTACTTTCCTCACTGGCCTTTTCAGTACTAACAATGACTTTTTTTCTTTTTTTTCTGTATAAACAATTCAAAATTCCAAACCAGTAAATCTTTTACAACTTACCTGTTGACAGAGATATTTGAGGAAAGAAATAGAGATTTTACTGGTTTATGCCAGTGATTACAACCTTTGTTGAAATCTAAGGTAACGAATAAGCACTTTGAATCCTGGGGATAGCAGGGCAAAAAGGATAATTGGATTAATGGAAAACAGGTAAATGAAGTGCTTCTGTTACTTTTTTAAAATTTCACTAAAACTGAAAGTATTTTACATTATACATTTAAAACACATGCAGTATTTTGGACAAACGAGGCTGTTACTTCAACAGGAAATGTTAAGAATTCTAAAGCTGTCAAGGACGGTAAATTGAAACCTCATCACAAGGCACAATTTTTCCTCTGCTTTCAAGTAAAAGATGTATCTGGTCCTTAGCATGCATTTGTATTACTTTAACAGGTCTTTGATAATTTCTTTCTTTTATTTATACGTAGCTAAGGATGCAAGGACCACAGGAAAGAAAAAACTCAACTTGGCTAGGAATCTAAGTTGTGTAGATGAGTTCCAAGGGACTGAGATTTGATCCAGCTATGTGAAAGAATTTAAAATGGAGTTGAAAAAATTATCTGGGAGAGGGGCGGGTGGGTATCATAAAACCTGGAGATGAGGGAGGACTGAGCTGCAGTACTGGATGTAAAAAATAAGATTTGGATAGATTATGAGGTGTGTGTTTTGAGCCCATCAGGGTGGGCCTTTCAGAGAAGATTTTAATTATATCTCTACACAACTTGGGATGTCCCACTGTTGATGTGTGTGGGCTTTGATTTTGGATTGCAGCCTTTGTCCTCCCTCACTGCCTCTGCTATCATGGGCAGCAGCCCTTGGCAATGCTTCAGTAAGATCCCTAAAGCATCAAGCTGCATCCCATCAGATGGCTTTTTAACATGTCATGAGTTGCTTTTGAACTCAGTAGTGGTTTTCTGATCCCGTAAGGTTACACACAAATCAGATTTTTCAAAAGGTAGTTTTCAGCCTGCATTCAGTGGGCATTTGACTGGTAATGAACTTTTGTGAGGTGCCACACAGCAATTTTACTTAAATACACTTTTACCCCAAAATATCTGTTAGATACGTACCTAATGTTAGGAGGGTGTCTGAAATGTCATTATAGTAAATGGAGTAAGGCTTTGGATGATGAGGATGAACAACATCTGTACGGTATTTGCCAGGATTGACCATAGCTTTAGTAATAACTTGGGGAAAGGAGAACACTCCATCTCCTTTGGATTGCAGAATGAGAGAATATGCTAATAATTATTCCTGCTTCATAAATTGTGTTATATTTGTGTTTTCATTCTGTTTTAAGATACTGAAAGCAGAATGTTGGTCTTGAGAAACTGATTCAGAGGGGAAGAAAAGGTTTAAAAAGAGAAGAGTCTCAAAGTTCAGTCATCATCCAGGTTCTCAAAGAAATGAACTATTGTCTTCACTTAAAAAACATATCAGCTGTAATGATATGTTTTGTACTCATCTACAAAAAGTGGTTATTTCAGGCTTTTGGATACAAACTAGAATTTCTTGAGAAGTGGGTACTTACCAATATACGCAGCTCCATCAGTCACCATGTATTTGTTACGATTCAGTTTGGGAAGGGAAGTGTTCTTCTGTTCTTTAAGAAAGCAGGCACTCTCTTCCTCAAGGTCAAAGAATTTCTACCATAAAATAGAAGGTAGCCCAGGTTAATGAGAATTGCTGTATAAGAGACAGAAAAAAATACAGTCTGTTCTCTAATCTTTACTGACAATGAATTGGTGCTACAGAAGAGCTTGAGATTTTATTGCCAAGCATTAACTTTAATAAAATGCTGCACATTGTATTTCTAATTAAATTCTCATAGTTTGTGATACTCCTGCCTTGGCATTCTGAACTATACGAAGTATATGGCTACTGCATGCTAAAAGCAATACAGTGCCAGGTAGTAAAGGCTGTAAAATGATGAAAAAACCCAACCCATCTATCTGTTCTCCATGGTAAGAGCCAGGAACTTTTCTATTACTCATTTCCTCATTTTTCAAGGGACACTGGGGTTTGAAGTCTGCTTCAGGATTGGGATTGGCAGACACAGCAACAGCTGAATTAATACCTCTGTAATCACACCTTGCATAGCTTCCAACAGGAAACTTGCCATTTCAGAAACTTAGAAGCTTCTCAGGATTAAATTTTGTATGAAGAGATCAAATTTTCCAGGGAACAAGAGGAAAATGTTTTACCCTGGAGAGTGAAGTATGAGGAAGATTTGTTTGTTTGCTTGTTTATTTATTTATAATTTTAGAGCTATATGCACTCCTTGTCTGATCAGTACCAGATAAAAATGAGCAAGAATACACCTGCACAACTCAAAAATAGATTCATGTGGAGGCTCAAGAGTAACTTGGCTGTAGATAGATGCCTGTTCCATGCCACTCCTTTGTGTTTTCCAGTTGCCTACTGACAATTTTATTCTAGGTCATGACTCCTGCAGGCCCTTTCAAAGCACACACCTTTCTCTGCTCAGCACTGCACCCAACAGAGCTGGCCCCTTCCTGCTGCTCCTTTGAGAGTTACACCAGGCATTCATGCACACGAGACACATTTACAGGGTCAAGTACACAAAACTTAAGGAATATGGGAATTAAGGTCCCAAGAAGCACAATGGTGAGCTCTTCACCTTGAATCTGCCCTTTCTGATTAGAGCTTTCATTTCATGACCACATGTGCATAGGACAGAGCTCCCCGCTTCAGCAGCAGTTTGTTAGGCAGATTACTCCTTGCCCTTTGGCTGTGTGCCTATGGCATTTAATTAGTCCTCAAGCAAAGCTTTCTAGGTGCAAGTTCTTCCAGTGATCATTTGCTTCAGAGCACATATTGTATTGAGTTTGCATTCTCAAAACAGTTTCAGTTGAATCCAGTAATTATTAATGCTTATGTCAATGGGACTCTGAGATGCTGAAAATTCCAGGTATAACAGGGCTGCAGTGCTCTGTTTCTAACTCTTGCAGTTAGGCAATACCAAAACTTGCATTAGCCTGGTCAGAGACCAAGGAGAAATCAGGAGGAGATTCCCATCTAACAGAGAAACTACATCTGCATCTCCTTCTCCAGGATGACCATTGGCAAGCCAGTGTACCCTGCAGCTGCAGCCAGCCATTGGCACTTGCTGGAAACTTTCAAGCCAAACTGGTTTTTCCATAGTGATAAGAAAAATGAAAAGGGGGCAAACAATGAAGACAAGGCATATCTCAAGGATCAAAAGCTAAACGAAAAATAAGAAGTTACTGAGTATGCTTTGTAGGATATATTATCCCCAAAAGAGCAGAACAACAGGGGGATAGGAGGTCATGTGATGCAGGTGTGTGTGACATTTTGGTCAGAACCATGTATTGCAGCAGGCTAGCAATTTTAAGTGTCATTTCAATCATAATTTGTAACAGGTTTCTCTTAAAATTTCATTGGTTTTGTATATAAACACACACAATATATGTCTGCAAGACAACATTTTTTGTACTGAGGTTAGTTTATGTTTTCTCATAGCCAAAGCAGAACCAAGAGGGAAAAGGAGTGTTTTCAATAGTTCAAAAGGTAATTTAGTTTTTACCTTGTTGACCTATGCTTTCTCTTCCATACACACATATATTTTTGTTTCACTTTGATCCAGACTATAATAGATTATTACAAAAGAAATGCAGCTTTAAAAGCAGTTGCTCATCTGATATGCTTTTTGCATTAAGGAAGTATTGAGATGGAGCCTGTGGCACAGTTTTCAGCCAAAATCTAATTGATACCAGCAAACTCTGACCCTTGGGCTATTACTCATACCAAGGTTTATTTAACGCAGTGGCTCACCCAGACTGGGAAACATGATGCATAGCACAGAGGTAACTGAGTCAGTGTTTTACCTTTACAACTCTCTACAGCTGATTTGTTTACTGGAAGTTGTTTTTGTATTTTCCAACTGCAGAGTCTAATAGCTGAACTATTTACCTAAAACAGATATCTAGAAGTATTTTTTTTCCTTTTATCATTTAGTCTTTGACACAATAATTTCCGTACAAAAGATTTTACCTGCTGTAAATAGATGGCAATGGATATAAGTATTAGGTACCACTTGAAAAAAAAAGATTTGAATATGTAAGCAGAATTTTGATGATAAATATGGAACAAGCTAGAAGTTATTTAAAATTGAAGTGGCTTAAACAGAGTCAACTATGTATGGGGGGTTTTGACTTAAAACGACACTTTATGCTGCTTTTTTTACTGAGGAAACTTAGAATAACAACATACATTATAACAAAAAATCCTATTTCTAGATATGCATAATTCCACTTACTGTATGTATAAGAAATAGTACTTCCTTTTTAGAGTTGTTGTCAATTTTCAAAAATCCAGAAGGATTTATGGGATTATAAATTTAGGAAATCAAAATAATTCAGCAGATTATTTAGAACTGTTACCTGAAGAAAACCAAACCAAACCAAAAAAACCCATAAACTCTCCCCCCCAAGATCCCAGGTGGCTGATTTCCAGTGTGCCTCAATTTCATAAAAGTGATCTCTATCACACTGGAAGTAGCACTTACCATACATTCTGTTCTCTAATACATTTCTATGGTATTTCCCACTTTCTTGTACTGCATGTCTAATGGGGCCACGGAGTGGTGTTTCTGGTCTTCACAATTTTGAGTTTGTTTTGAGTTTGAATTTAATGTAAAATCTTTATTATTTTTTCTTGTACTTTGCACTTGACTGAAGGAAAAGTAGATGCTTGCACAGCTTAACAGTAAGGTTACGTGAATGCTGGCTAAATCATGGTTTTGGGCTGTCAGATTGGCTCTGATCTCACAGTATAAACATGACCAGTGGCTACTGTTCACTCTGTTGGTTTTGCTGTGAAAGACCACATGTGGTGTTTTGCATGGGCTGTCCACCACACCGACTGCCTTTTGGCACCAATGTATTTTTCTGTCGTAATTTCAAGTTCTGTTTCTACTAGGAGTAAATTATGTTCAATATTTTACATTTCTTGATATTTATTTAAATTTAGAGACTTTGATAATAACAGAAAAAAAAATCTCAGTTGCTATGTTTTCTTGATTCTTTTTTGGGGGGAGTGGGGAATAGCTTATATTTTAAAGCAATATGGATTATACTTACAACTTTCAAACTACAGCTTGGAACTTCAGTGCAAATAGCTTTCAGTGATGAAACAAAGTTAAAAGTAAGGGGATCTGTGTCTCTTGAGAAACTTATGAGAAGTCGTACTTTAATACTTCGTAAAACTAATGCTTCTCGTATCTTCCCATCTAAATATGGCCAGTACCTGTGGAGAAAGAAGACAATATTTGCAGAGAACTTTTAAAACTTTAAAAAATTTGGGAGAGCCGCAGCCAGAGGGCGCTGCTCACCAGCCCAGACACGGCCACACAGGATTTTCCCTGGTGGCACAGGTCAGGGAACTGCAACAGCAGATCTCTCCCTGGCTGACAACCCTTGTTTAACCCCTATGCGTTGGGACCGTGCAGGCTGGGGACTGGAATGCCTTCTGTAATCTCTTCCTTGGAAAACAGAGCTGCTGTGCAGGGTGCCTGGATACTTCAGGAGCAGCAGATGAGATGGGTCGCTTAAGGAGGACGCTATGTTTTTTCCTGATGAGGGTTGCAGAAATTCTGCCAGGAATGGGATGGTGGCTTCCATTGTGCTAAGCTCACAATTGACAGTTAGCTTGGTATTCCTGACATTTGGTGGGAGCAGGTCAGAGCAGGGAGAATTACACAAAGAAAAATGCATGTTTTCTACATTCCAGCAGCATCAAAACATCTGGGCTAATGAAATGTGAGCTCTATCATGCCATTAACACACACACACACTCTGTCATGTTGAATATCTGCATGATACACATAATATGCCAGTAGTTGTGGTCTCAGAATAGTCAATATAATAGTGTAAGAAATAGGATTAATGTATAAGCAGACTGTTATATTCCTGGGTCCCAGTCACATGCAGATGGTCAGACTAGACAATTTCTGATCTCCTTCAACAGGCAGATCCAAAGCTTAGGACCCAGAACTGGAAATGTCATCTTAGGTCCCAATTCTGCTCCCATTTAAGTCAATGGCAGGACTCTCACTGATTTCAATAAGAGCAGAATTGGGCCCCAAGAAATTGGTGCACAGTAGTAACTAATCTCCTGTGGGTTCATTTTCTCCAGCAGACCCTACTGGCTTTATGGTCACCAGCTGGGCCTGGATCTTGGCACTCACCGTTTAGCATTGGTGTCGATGACAATGGGCAAGTAGTCCATGACAGCAATGTACACAAACTGTTTGGCATCGTCAATAACACTGTAGATAGCTTCAATATCCAGGACTCTGTCCTTGGGGCAGAAGAGTTTAGGTGAGTTCTGTGAAAAGAAAAGTTCAAATATGGCATTAAAAATAATTGACTTATTTTCTCTCCCCCTCAGCCTTCTTGAGATGATAAGTAGTATCCACTATTTTAGCAGAGATTATTAACAAATACCTTCAGCTGTCCTGCTAGAATACTCAAAGCTACAAAGATGAGCTATTTGCTTACTTGGCTCTCAAAAGCCTCACCATTTAGATGTAACAGTGGGTAAATTGCAGAGGACACAGACTTCAAAACATCCACTGTCATCAAAGAAGCTCTAATTGAAGTTACATTTCAGAGACTTTTGTTCCAAAGAGCCCCAGGACGGGTTTCTATTAGATGGAGTGTTCTTATGTTCTTGCCACCTGAGCCTGATTCTCACTTGTGAGCAGGAATTAAGTGTTTTATGTCAGTTGCAGAGAGATGCTGCAGTTTTGCAAGAAACTTATCCTTAAAACAAAGCTTCAGGTATAAATTACCCAGTACAGCCCAGATTGCAGCTTTTCTGCCTTCCATCCGGGGCTGTCGAAGGCAAGGTGAAGCCAGTGGAAATTGCTCGTCTGTGGCAGACATGCCCAAGGCTTTCTACTCTCCTGCACAAGCAGGGAGAGAAAAGTGAACTCCCTTTTCAAGCTGCTTGCAGGCAATAACTTCGTTCCTGGGACATAGGTTGTCAAAGGCACTTTAACCCCGCTGGAACAGGTGTGTTCCTGTCACTGTATCACCTTCCCATCTTTGTTACTTGCTTGGGTTGCAGCTGACATCCAGATGGGTATCTTTCCTTTAGGGACAGATCCCAGGGGTTTTATTAGTCTTCCTTAATCTCAGTACACTGCCTGTCACAGTGGTTTCTTATTACTGATGTACCAGTGTGCTTAAGGATTTACTACAACTAAGTACAGAAAATACTAGAAAATTAACCATAACAAGATTTCAAGACCAATATTCCAGATCCATTCCTGAACACTTTACCAGCCAGTCTGGAAGATGAGTTTGTTGCTAAGCAACACTAAGCCATGATTCCCAAGTATAACAAAAAAAATTCAATGACTGTGTATTACACTTGTTTTATATAGCACAAACATTGAAGTATGTTTTCAAAAAATGAATTTCAACTCTAAGAAAAAAGTGCAAAGTGATTTAAACATAGTTAAATAATTAAATATAATTTATTTCAATTATCTGAACCTTCTCGGAGCTTATTGCTCCAACATGTTATTCTTAACACTTGCACTATTTTCTTGAACTTTTAAGTTACAGAACAGCTGAAGAAATAAATTCTCATGCACTTGTCTTTTTTGGATGCTGTCAATATAAATATCAGAAAGTGAAAGACTTCTTGAAGATAATTAGAAGAAAAATCTCAGTAAAAGCTCTCACTGTAGCACTGTGCTTTGACATTCCACGTGATACTCTGTGGCACAGCTGATCCCTGCCCTGCAGCCATGGACTGGTTTAGGACTTGTCTCCATATTGTGTAGCACTTGCTGTTCAGATCAAGTTCCCACTTGGTCCTTCTCTTCACCTACCAGGAACAGGCCTTTACTCTAACTGGCAGCAGCAGGTTTCCATGCTCAGGGATGTGCTATCCTAAACCCACAGGGAGGCAGCAGCCTGTCTCTGCCCCAGACAGGACTGCCAGGGCAGCAAGGGAACTGCCTGGCTCCTGGGAACTTCCTTCTGATCACTAGTTCGGGAACACACAGTGGCATTAACACTCGGTCCACCAAGTCAGTCCCAAGCAACTCCAGCACTGCATTTTCAGAGGGTCATGCTGGCAAACACTGAGAATTTTCTAGTGGGTGAGAAATCTATTGAAGAGCCTGTTTTCAGGAATGAAGAACCAGCCCAAGTGGATACAAATTCAGGTAGCTCTTGGAGTTGGACTCCAGTGATCTGAGCTTCTGAGTACCACTGAGTCCTTCTTTTTTTTTCTGAAGTGAAACACCAAGAGAAGAGGCTTCCTTGCCCACAGGAAAGGAGAAAATCACAGAGAGGAAGGGAACACTGCAAACAGAAAAAAAAGGTAGAGTCTCTCTCCATCTGCCTTTGTCAAGGATCCCAGATTCCTTAAACTGTGCCTTAACCAGCTTTGTATTCTGTGTTTCCCTCCAGGATCAACTTTTCAGTAGGATTTCTCCTTTTCTTACAGATTTCTTAGAAAGGAGTAGGATTTCATTCCACAGTGCATTAGCAAACAGTCCTAACGTCTGTCTGTCACTTAAGCTAGTCCCTAAGATTCTCCAGAATCAATGGAAGTGTCCATTTTTTCAAACCACTATTAATTCTGGCTGTCTTAGGCACTTCCACGTTTTCACTCCAAAATAGTTCTCTGTCCACTGATTGTAGGAGTATGAAAAATCCAGGACAGCGGAACACTGCCTGGCACCCAGTAGGTGAAGGGGAACCCTGCCCTGTATAACCACTCATCTGCACCATCTCATGCCAGTGGCTGTACAACTTAAGAGTGGGCTACATGTGGTGTGCTGTTTCAGACATAACCTGGCTATAAAGCAATGCGAGTTTTGCCCTTGTTTTGTAAAGAATGGAAAATTAATCTCAGCAACTTTATTTATATTCCTGATTTTGAAGGGGTGGTTTACACTCATGTAATTTCCCCCAAAATTAATGACACTCCACATCTTCCATCATCTCTATCTCACTGGGCTTTTTTTTTCCAGTTTTGTTACATCACTGATGAGATGGAGAACTCCATTTCTTTCGATTAAAAATATATGCACAGACAGTGCTTCCATAGGGATCACTGCTTGAATTTTAGAAATTTTAAAATGTCATTTAAAAATAAAGCTGAAGTAGATGATCCTGTACAGAAGTACAAATGCTTTGCAATAGAGTGAGTCCTTATAATTTACATTGATAAAAATGCAAGTTCTGATACCAAGCTTATTCTGTATCATTTTCTATGTCTGATTAATGGTTCATTTACTCCCAAGTCATTCACATTCTACCTAATAGTGTAAATAAAAAAATTTAATTTGAAGGGTCTCTGTATCATTTTCTGAGCATGAGTGGAAAAATGTTGAACATTACTGAGAAAGGGAAATTGAATAATGCTCAAATGAAATCCTACAGCATCTTCAGTCCTGGGAAACTGCNAAAAAAAGAAAATGATTTTTCAGATTTCCAGATCTTCCAAAGATCTTGTTGGTTAAGTAAGTTTCTTCCCTTTCTCTCCCCACCCGCCCTCACACTCTGGAACTCATTTCAGAACTTACCGACACAAAAGCTTCTGATTTTGTCTCGTTCAGCTGCAGTGTCAGTTTATTTTGAGTATCATACACTCCATAGAGTCTCTTAGACCAACTCGGAGGTATCTTGTTCTTGTACCTTAATGAGCTATACAGGGCAAATATCCTTTGTAAATCCAGGACCAGGCAGCTACAGTTGTATACGATGACGCCAAGTTCCTTCATCTGTGAAATTAAAAGTTGGATCATTAGCAGTATTTTCGCTGATGGGTCTGTGGAAGTATGCAGCAAGAACACAAAAATCTCACCTTGGGTACCCCATTTTTCTGGCTGTTAGTTTCTTCACATGTCAAAAGGGAGATAATGATACTTGTCTCTCACAGAAAATACTCTGTAAGCATCAATATTCTCACATATAAATTATAAGGAAAAATAGTCCAAGTAAATACAGACAGCAGAGTACAATTAAGCTCTTTAGCCTTCAAAAGGCACTGTCCCACTTCTCATTTAGGTAAAGGCACATTTCCTGATCATCTTAAATCTTGTTTTGGCAGAGATTTCATTAACTGTACATTCCTAGTACCTAAGTTGTTGACAGAATTTCATGCTGAATGTATTGTCTGCTTTTTGTAATCAAAAAAAGCTCGCTCTTTTCCCTTCCTTTTAGAACAGCTCAAGAAAGGACTGCTGTGGGCCTGGATGCTATTGACCTCTCATTTACTGTATTTAACAATAGTTCAGGCATCTTCTAAAACAAAGCAAGAAGAAAATCTGCATGTATCTGTTGGAAAACCATATGTAGGATAAATATTTAAAGGATTCATGCTGGTTTTCTGTAGGCAAACTCTCTCAGTAGCATTCCTGTGAAGTTTGCCTGGCATGATGAAGAAAAAAAGGGTAATATGAACTCTGCAGTATGCTTACCCTTTCACTCCAAAATATTCCCACTGATGTTATTCCCCTAGATGAGTTCTCCACAGTCACATGGACTAGTTTCTGGTAAAAGTGTATCTTTCTGTAAAGCCCGTGGGAACTCTGAACCCTGCACTGAGGATATCTCAGAGCTTGTTCCAGTGCAATTCTCCCTGACTGCAGATGAGAACCACTCTGCAGGAGTGGGCAGAGGGAAAGCAAAGGATAGAATTGAACCTTGACTCTTTCTGGGGTGGGTGAGCAGAAACAACAAACGCCAATACTCCAGTGAGAAGGAAATTGGGTGGGTGACACATTCTTCATGTCCCCAACCTGGAAATACCACATACCTAAGAATACACAACACTGAGCTGTCTTGTTCCTAAATATTTGCCAAACTGTTGCAACTGCAGGAATAAGACCTAATATTATTACTACCTAAATCAGAATATTTCTGCAATATTCTTTAATCTGTTAGCCTACGCAACCTGAAATTTGCAGAGAGTTGGAAAAAACAGACATACTGCACTGCAGCCTTTTATTTCTGGATAAACCAGTAAATTAATTTTGATGCTAAATATATATATGACCAACATCCCAGCTAAAGAATCTATTTGGAATAATATCTTTAATTTTTCCCCTGGGTGCTGGTATCTTTGAGAATGCTCCTGTATTCAGCTCTAGGCTGTCCCCGTAGTCTGGGCACTATTTGTCTCCAAATATTTTTAACTATACATTATCACTGTTTTCACTGTGTGCTGCCAATACAGCTCTCTTAATTGCCAGGCATGCCATTGCAGAGGACTCGCTAATAGTACTCTGTTACATCTATCTGCATAATGTGGTTTAATCGGCTTTTCATGGCTGTTAGTTGATTCTGACATAATTATGTGGTTACAGTTTTCCTTTCATTTATCAGTCCCATTATAACTATTCCTCTTTATCCCTTCTATTAAAAATAAAGATGAAAGGGTCCTCACTGCACACCAGAAGCTGCCAGGATTGCATCTGCACGAGCAACTCTCCTCGCAACAGGAGTGCCTGCGGTGTGTCCCCTCCCTGTGAATTAGGAGCTTGCCCTTCTGCCTAAGTGGTTCCTCATGCAGAGATAGGGAGGAGGCCAGGGGCACTAATGGGTTTTGTTAAATGCCACTTGAACAGATCACCACCTAGCCGGAGTGCCAAAGGAAGCATCAGGCACGCCTTAGCGCCAGCCTCTCCGCAGAGCAGAGCACCGGGGAGCGCGGGGAGCTGAGGCTGGCCCGGGGCCGCCTCCCGCGGGAGCCGCGCTGTGCCGGGCTGAGGCGCGGCCGCTGCCCGCCCGCAGGGGACAGGCTCACACCGCGGTGATGCCACCCAGATGTGCTCACAGCGCAGCAAGGAACGCTGCCTTCCCAAGGTGTTGAGTCTTGCAGTTGGCTTCTCAAAGCACTGATCAAAGCTCTTCCTGCTTCTGAAGCTGTTGTCAGAGCTTTTCCCCGTGGGGATTCCCTAATACACGATAGAGGCAGGGCTCCTTCTTTCCCTCGCTGGGAAAACACAGATATCCTCTGCTGTCTGTTTTCATTAGGCTTTTATAAACTTAGGTTCAAATTTGACTCAACCGGAACAGTAGATTCAAAGCTATAGGAAAAGGGCAGACAGCGACTCTGATGCTTGTTACTCAAACCGAATTTTCTTAAGAAACCAGTTTAGATGTCAGGCTGTCACTTTGTGACCCTCTCAGCTTAGGTGTGATACTTCCCCTTGAAATGCAAACAATACATGTATGTAGTAAAACCCCACTTGTCTCCTGTCTTGTATAACAGCTCCAATAAGTTTGGAGACAAAAAAACCTGTTTCAGAAGCACCTTCTACACTGAACCTAGTTTTACTCCCATATTCTGAGGTGAAGAGAAACTGCTCTTCTTCCTATTAATCATGAAGCCTATAATCCTGGAGGCATAGAGGGCAGCAAGGATGTGGTAGTGACAGATTTAGTATGAAGTGGTATGACATCTAGATAAGGGAAAAGACTTTCTCCTCTGTTTCAGAGCTGCTGTCATTACAGACTTTTTTTTTTAGTAGTCTCAGAGGAGAAGCAGAAAAAAAAATCTACATTGTAAGAATCAAAATCTGAGTGTTGCTCCCTGGCTTGTCATCATGGAAACCTTCAGCTAAGCATCATTTGAGGTATCTGTTAAGGCAAAACCCTTCAGTGCAGGAGCTCTTAAGGCAAGGGAAGTATTTCTTCATCCTGTGTTTTAAGAGCAATTAATACAGTGAAAATGTCACTGAAAATTAAAGTGAAGATCTCAAAAAATCAAAATCTTAAAGAAACTAAGCAAGATAAATGTGAAATGAAAATACAGAGTGGTAAATTTGATTACCTCAAAAGGAAACAAAAGGTTTTGGAGGGTAAGGTTGTACAGTTGTTTGTGAATGACATTTCCAGGGCATGTGCTGGGGAGTGGGGAAAGGAATGGTTATCAGCATAGAGAATTTTGTGTCCTCTGTTGGGCAGGTTTCTTCTCCTCTTTGTTAAGAACTACCATGCATGCTCTAATCAAAGAATGAAAATATGGGAGCTGGTTTTCCTTGTTTTTCCCTATGCCATTTATATTTGTAGAGCAACTGCTAAAGACTACCAAATTACTGTTTGTCTTTCTTGCCAATAAGGGCTTTCTTAAAGGACCAGAAAAGTGAATAATTATACTTGGCTTAAGAAATGTAGTTCCCTCCCACTGTACAATGATACTCTAACTACAGAACTCAGTTAAGCTATGAAAAGTAATAAATATACCCTAGATAGAAGAATAATACTTTTTAGGACAAGAGGAGGAATTCCTTGCTAAATTGGACAAAAAGCAGCATTTCACAAACAGAAATTTTTGCTTATTCTTTTTCTATAAACATTCATAGGTGTCCTATGCAAAAGGAAGAAAAAACATGGAAAAAGAACCAGAACAATCCAGGCTGTGGACACAGAGCACTGTAAGATTCCCACACTGAGAAACAGTGTTAGCAGGACTTTTCAGGTACATTTGGGTCACAGGCCGGAGAGGCTGCACAGTGTGTCCTTACCCTGCACTGGGCAGACGAGACAGCCCATTTTATATTTACCTTGAGCTACACTCTGAGAGACAACCCCACTGTGTAGGCAAGGTACTATTTGACCTACATAAGAGCGACACAATCTGGTTCACAGCTTGCAATATCTGAGTTGTGGCAAACGTAGCAGGAAGCTTTAGAAAACCTCTTGTTTAAAGAAAAAGTTTTTAGTAGTTGTTCACACCCGAACCTCATTCTGTAAACAACTGGCAGCTCTCCTCAGGCATGAACTGCCATTTGCCCAAAAGGTCTGGACACTGGCAGATGCCAGGAATCCATTGTCTGTGCTACAGAAACTCTGGATTAACTATAGGTAGCCTATTGCACCCAAAATTTACTAACGTAGACTTCTGGTAGATGGGATAGTGTATGCATCTTTCATTTGCCTGTTTGAAAATGTATTTAGTTGTGCATTCGAGCCTCTGATTTTTTTTAATGACAAGTTTCTAAATGAATGACTAGGCAAAGCCAGAACCACAACAGAGTAAACTAATGGAGTAACAAAAAGCACTCCATACTGATAAATCAATTACTAAAGCCAAAGATGTCAATAGCTTCTAAAGAAAATAATATACAATGCATTCATTATCAGCTCAAGACAAATCACAGATATTTACAGTGGTACACTAATCTTTTCATAAAATATGCTCTAACTGTCCAGTTACCTGGCACTCCAAACATATTTTCTTTTTCATTATCAGCCTTACTTGATCCCTCCCTTATGTTTTCATGTGGTATCCTTTATACTGAGTATTTCCCAATCATACATAGCACCATTGCAGGCTGCCTCTGTGCAGCTATTCTTTACCTCTCTTTACCAAAAGCTGCTGAGCAGATTTGCGTGCCCATCCCATGCCAGGCACAGCCGAGGGGGAGCCTGTGGCAGCACTGCAGGAGGAGAAGGGCATTCTGATGGGAGTGACCATCAACAGAGAGAGAGAGTCAGAGATTTGAGAAAGGTAGAAGTCTCTTTGTGCAGGGTTGTTTGCTGTGGCTGTTGCAGCACACTTTGCTGGAAGAGGCTGACAGCAGTAGCGCTAATCACAAATGCACTCAGTGTAACAACCCTGTCCAGCAGCCCTCGTTTTGATGTAAACCAAACGTGCACCTGATGCTGAACAGGCTGAGAAGGCTGTAGCACTGCCTGGCCCCTCTCTCACAAAATCTCTGCAGGTATTACAGTCCACCACAACAGCAAAAGGATGTGCCTCAGCTAACACCTCACTAGAAACTACAACCTACCCTTACATTCCTGAGACAAAAATCCTCCTTCTATGCTTGGCTACTAATACAGTCCAGAGGCTTCACACTTTGTTATGTTAAAATCAAAAATAATTCAGTGAAATCCAAATCCAGAACAGTCCTGCTTCTGCACCAAGTTCCACTTTTTCTTTTCCTGTTGCTAAGAAAATTGGAGCTACATTGATATTGGGAAATACTAATCAGAAAAGATTAATACAAATGGGAGAGAAGTGTTTTCTCAGGAAGTTAATAAAACTCTGTCTAGCTTAAACTATTGGAAAGTCAATAAATCTAAATTAACAGCATCTCTGGATGTCAGAAATCATCTAGGGCACAATAAATGTACTTACTTGAATTCCCTGTTATTTTGACAACCACAAATTGCTTTTGAATATTACTTACAGAATTCAAACAGATTAAATTTTGAGATTAACTGTTTCACTGTTTAATTGTGTAACTTCCCTGTTTTCTATAGAGACTTCTATTGAATCAATGGTATTTTTAAAATCCTACATTCAACTCTCAATCATTCTCAAATTAATCACTTTGTGAGTCTTGCACTTGGATCTCTCTTTTTCCTGGCCTATGTTCCTACAGTTTTGTAGGTTTTACATTTCTGTCATGTAAGGCTAAAGGTTAATTTTCTATCATGTTGGTTTTAAGTAATGTGAAAATAATTGCCAGGTAGAATTTCTAATGAACTAGAAAAAAAGCCCTTCCATTTGACAAAAGAATGAAATTTCAACCTGAGCCAGGAACTCAATCTCATCATTGAAAATGGAAAACTGTCACTCAAGCCACTGTGCTGTAATTAAATCTTAACATGTGACCAAGAAAAGGTGATGCATTTGATAGAGAGTGCACCCAGCATTGGCACTGAATGTCACTATAAAACCATGACATGTTTTCACCAAAGGAAAGGAAGTGGTATAAGTGGACTGACTGTACCACTGAAGCTGATAAATTTGAACTGTCAGCCACCAGCAGTCCACTGGTCTTTAATTCTCACCTTTACAAAGTACATTTGATAGAGTTGGAGATAGATTGGAGATTTGGAGACTACTTCATGCAGAATATAAGTCCCAAGAAGTTGCAACTTCATGTGTTATTTTTACCAATATCAAGCTGCCATGACAAGGCAGACAAGATCTTTGAGGAGCTGCTGATTTTTGTAGTCCCTTCTTTTCTTCAGTGGTGCATAGGCAAAGAACACAGGACTGCACAGTGATGCTCTACTAATTTCCACTTCACTTCAGCAGCACCATTTTTTTTTCATAGCACCCTGATCTTAAGAAAATCATGCTGAGAAAAAAGATAGGCTTAGCATTTCATTTCTGCTGAAAAGTAGTGCTGCTGAGATCCAAAGCAAGTTAGGTATCCAGGCAGAGGGTGGGCTTGTTTTAAAATGGTGTGGTTTTAAAAAGAATTTTGTGATGAAGAGGTAGCAATGCATCTTCAAAGCAGAAAACTAGAAATCCCCTGTGTCCTCATCACATTCGAAAGACGGCCCTTCATGATTTTTATTTTTCAGCCATCTGTTCTACTGATACAAAAAAACCTCAGCAAAAATAAATTTGTTTGTAGAAAAAAATTCAAATATAGTTTTTTTAAACCATGGACCACTCTATGATGATGTTTACATAAACCCTACCACAGAATTGTGAGTGCAAGTTTGGACTTTTTGCTCCTGTTGTTTAAGCTCACTAACAAACCAAGCCTGACACATGGCTAATTGTCAGAGCAAGTCAGACGGCAGAACTGAATCAGTTAAAAATTCGTTGCCATATAATCTATCAGCATAATTAATATCACTTGGCATAATTGTAGCCTAATTTATAATTTTCAAATGAATTCTCAGTTTAGAGTTTTATTACCCCCTCAAAGCAAGCACAACTGTCTTCTTTAGGGGAAATGGAAGCTTGCAACCGCAAGAAAACATTTTTCCAGGATCTTGTTTGATTCATTTCTCCTTTTACTGCAGGAAATCTAATTAATGTGAATTCTAATTTGATTCTGTTTCTCTTTTGAAATAGTTTTGTTCCCTTTGTCAAAGAAAAGTGCAGGCTGGAAAGAAAAGGATCACATTGTGTTGGCCTCCCATCTCACTGCTGGCAAGCTGCATCACATCTCAGTCTCGGTGTCATTCACATGACATTAAAAATTTCTCTTCTCCAGTGGAACCATAAGAAAACTAACAGGGGAAGTGAAAGACCCTGCTAGCCTCTGAAAAGGGCTGGACTCTCCTTCACCACATACATGTGTGTACCTCCCTGAAGCTTCTTTCCATATTCCCTGCACCAGAGCCTGTCTTGTCAGCCCTTATCTCGCAGTCTCTTCACACAGCTGGAAATCACAGCACGAGCCCTTGGCATTTGTTCTCATCCTGTGCAATGCTGCAAAGGGCAGCCTTCATATGTCTTCTGTGCAACAGAGAGAGGAGAGTGCAAAGGGCTGATCTCAGAGTAAGGGCAATATTTATGTCTAAACGTTTCTCTCAAAGCACACAGTTTCTTAGGTCTTTCAGATCCATGGCCTTCAGGGAAATGCAACAGCATGTAGTTGACTAATTGGATGCATTATTTATAACATTACTGACACACACAGTGGGTTTTCCTTTTGCAAACTGAATAGAGATTGGTAGCAGGCATGCTGGGGGGACAAACTGGGACAATGACATTGCATATGAATTATTGCTATAACTGTTGAGCTTTGCCAGCCTACCTGATCAGAATAAAAAACCCTATTTTCTTGGTGGAAGCAGAGGGCCAAAGGCACTTAATAATTTTTGACTGAACCTTGATTAAATTCACTGTACAGGACCTTGAGGTATGCTAGAAATCCAAGTAGTTCAGGTATGTAAGGCAATTTAGCCAAATGGTATGCAGGCAGCCCCTGAACAATGGCTAGTCAATATGAAAATCTATTTTAGAAATCCACTGTGCTCTCTGTCTTTTCTCCTGAGTAACCATCTTAGATATTTGTGAGGTTTCTGGCTGCTTCAACATGGAAGCAACGCCTCTTGTAAAGATACAATCCCAGTATAGGGCCCTAGGAAGAAAACTGGTAATTAAACCAATACATCATATTTCTGCCTCCTGACTCTTAACAGTAAAATTTGGAACACAGAACCACAGACTGTGTAAGGCTGGAAGGATCCACTGGAGGTCATCTAGTCTAGCCTCCCTCCTACCAGGTCTATCCTAGAGCACATTGCACAGGATGGCACACAGACAGTTCTTGAGTATTTCCAGTGGTGGAGACTCCACAACTTCTCTGGACAATCTGTTCCACTGCACAGACATCCACACAGTAAAGTTTTTCCTCATATTCAGTGGAACTTCCTGTGCATCAGTTTCTGGCTGTTGCCTCTCGTCCTATTGCTTGGCACCACCACACAGAACTTGGCTCCATCCTCAACATCCTTCCTTGAGATACTTACAGACATTGATGAAATTTCCTCTCAGTCATCTCTTCTCCAGGCTAAACAGGGTGAGTTTCCTCAGCTATTTCTTGTGAGGCGCTCTAGCACTACATTTGAAAGAAATGCCTAGTAAGTCATCATACTGATTAGAAAAAGTTGTCTGTCCAGTATCATGATTCCTGTGCTTCTACAATTCTCTTAAGATATGCTTGACAATTCTGTTTGCAGGCACTGCCTGCCCAATACACCTCCCTCATGCAGGGATTAATAGTTTTCCACTGAGCAGTTCCAGGGGAATGTCAATGACTTCACTGTTTTGATGACTGCTGTTTACTTAGAAAAGTTAAGAAAGGTGACTGCATGCTGACTTCTAAACCAGGCCTTGATGCTCATGACAGCAGTATCAAAAACTGAAAAGGTTAGTGATGACATTAATGCTGTAAATTCATATGGAAGGAATGCTTTGTCAGAATCTATTTTGTTCTGCTTGATGACTTATGGGTATAGAAAGAGGAGATTTTATTCCAAACTGCAGAATCATTTGTCTTTTATAAAATGACTGAAGTGATTGTCCTTCTTTACCCTGACTCATGGAGATTTATGCCATGATATTTCAGCCTGATTTACTGTGTGTCTTTTTCACAGGACAATACCAAATCCAGTTTTCCATGAAAGGATTCAAACTTTCAAGCAGAAGCTTAACTGGGCTCCATCTGGGAACCTTTTGGAGTTGAGGCAGTTCTGAATGAAGACATTTTTCTAGGAGGGAACTGTCATCTGTGCAATATCAAAGTGTGTGTGCGTGGGTGGAATCACACATTGGGAATACACTTTCATGATTATTTTAATGTTGTTATTTTAATTGTTTAGTTGAACAAGATTGATCTGATAGGGTATGCTAATAACTAAATCCCTCTGAGAGGAATCTGCCTCCATTTGTTAACATTGCTGACCAAGATTAGTTGCCAGCAAATTCTTGTGGAAGATGACAAGAATAGACTGTGGTGCATTAGCTCCCCCATCACAGATTCATCTGGGATTTAATGAACAAGTTTTCTTTCAACATAGCATAAATCAAAGTTTTGAGAAAGTGGTGAATTTACTGTTTGTTTTTTTTTATTTCCATGTAAGTTTACTGGTTATTTTAGACTAACCTTGGGTAGATCACCACAAACAGACTTTATAGAGATGTGCCTAGAAACAATTTTCATCTCTGTGACTGATGTCTCCTTTTTTTTTTTTCAGACGTAAGACAACTGCCAGGTGACCTATTTGTGATGCAGTTTCTGGGACATCCTCCCAAACAGTTTTTATAAATTTCAACTAAGCTGTTTTAGGCTACTGAGTCTTATCCCTAGGCCATGGACTCGTGCAAGGACACCTCAGCAGTGCTGTCTATTCACAGTATTTGCTTCAAGATAGCAGAAGAGGTCTTTAAGAAGAGGTCTTTAAAGCTGTCTTCTTTTTTGCATGCACTTTTATGGATTATTTTCTATCCTATGTGCAGTGGTGTGCAGTTTGTGTTCTGGAAGCAAATTCCTGCATGCCTCTGGTCCCCTAAACACTTTTAGAACCCCTCCAAAATTCTCAAGTCTGATAATGCTAGTAAACTGATATTATTTATCAAGTATCTGAGGCACCAGTAATAAACCAGAACCAATCACACTCTCTTTGCAATGTCTATGACTCTTAATTAAGATATAGTGATGGTATGGCAAATATTAAAAAGCAAGCAAATTATTATGAGATTAGTTTCACTGGAGAAAGAACCTTCTGTTTTCCTTTGGGTTTTGGAGATCCAACTACCTGAATATGCCATGCTGCTTTGGAAAAAGTCAATCAAGTTTATCAATTCAAAATGGATATTCCATAATTTTGCTCTGCAGGCTTAGTATTTATTGATTTACAATCTATTCTTGCTTACTCCAACAGCCTATAAACCTGTTCACAGGACTCCCACAGCAACTAAAAAAAAAAAATACCAGATGAGAAGAAAATAGAATCATAGAATGGTTTGAAATGAAAATGTCCATGAAGATCATTTAATTCCAACCCCACTGCTATAGGCAGTGATGCCATTCCCTAAACCAGATTGCTCAGGGCCCCATCCAACCTGTCCTTGAACATTTCCAGGGATAGAGCATCCACAATTTCTTTGGGCCAACCTGTTCCAGTGCCTCACTATCCTCACAGTATAGAATTTCTTCCTAATATCCAATCTAAATCCACTCACATTAAGCCTGGCATTCAGCAATATTCAGGTACCCAGCTACCTGAATATGGTATGCTGCTTTTGAAAAAAGTCAGTTTATCTGTTCAAACCAAATATTCCATCATTTTGCTCTGCAGGTTTATTACTTACTGGTTTACAATTTATTACTGATTATTTCAACAGTAGACAAACCTGTTTCACAGAACTTTCAGAGCAACTGAAAAAATCAACAAAAAATCAAAAAGACAATATCTCTAATTTCAGAGGTTAGAAACAGAGTGATGAGTATATTCCTACAGTCGACAGAAATCAGATTATAACATGCAGCAGCAAAAGCTGTTGGTGTATTTTGCCCTCTCCTACACATAATGCAGGTGATGCATTCATTGGCGCATGCGAGAATGGAGCACAATAGTGGGAGATGTATGACAAACAGGAATAATTCCTGGGAATCAGCACTGCACCTACAGAAACTAGCCAAGCTGAGAGGACTTTCTGGCTCCAACTGCAAGGTGAATATATAGATCCCATGCTGTTTTCAGTCAGTAAATCACAAAACCAGAAGCCCACAGGAGTAAGGAGGAACCAAGGGCAACACCAGGCAGCAATGAAGCACACACAAGACACAAGTGGAGCAGCCACATTACCACATTCCTGTCCAGCTTCAACCAGCCCTCTGTGAGCAGTGCACAGCAATGGTAAGCAAGAGACAAACAGTCCTTTAGCTTCCCTGATTTTTATTTGTAAATACTGGATACATAGGTAATAAATTTCAAGCAGAGTAAGCATAATGGGCAACACTGACTTTCCTGATTTACTGGATGTAAAAGAGAAAAAGCAGCCTGTCTCAGTTAAAGAATCAAACAGAACATTGTATTTCCAAAAATGCAAACACTACACCATGATAAATGCATGGTGTGCCATCTGCAGATTTAGAAGAGCAGCATATCTTCTCCCAGTCCCCTAACTTTTGGGAAAACAAAAAAAACCCAAACAAACAACAAAAAAACCCAACCCAAACCTAACCAACCAACCAAGCAACAAAAACTAAAAAA